>QRFJ01000366.1:0-64057 GCA_006176705.1 Cocos nucifera
AAGGGATGTATCACAGACACTAAATATACGTTTGTGATAGAAAATAATTTATTTATTATTTATAGTTAAAATTATAATTTTGCCGCTAGAAGTGTATTACAAGTGTCAGCCAATTTTGGCTTCTAAAGCACACATATCTAACAAACTCTCACTTGACCTAAAGTCAATTGGCTACAAATCTAAGTTCCATCTTCTTAAGGTGGGCTTCGATCTTCTACTGGCTCAACAGATTTATAAGTGGGTCCGTCGCATTGTTTGTAGAGTCGACTCTCTTGACCATGACGTAACCCTTCTCGAGGTAATCGCAGATGAGATGGTATCGCCACTCGATGTGCTTAGATTTTTGGTCAGACCTTGGCTCCTTAGCAAGGGCCATGGCGCCATTGTTGTCGAAGTACAGAGGAATGGCATCTGATGGCATCACTCCAATTTCTGCGGCAAACTTTTTGTACCAGAATGCCTTCTTTGCAGCTTCTGATGTAGCAATATATTCTGCTTCCATGATGGAATACGCTATCACTATCTGCTTAGAACTTTTCTAACTGACAGCTCCATCATTGCACATAAATAGACTTTCAGATGTCGACTTTCGATCATCTACATTGGATATAAAATCTAAGTCTGTATACCCCTGGACTTGGAGTTCTCCATTACTAAAGACCAACAACATATCCTTAGTTCTTCTTAAGTACTTAAGGATACAATTCACAGAACTCCAGCAATCTTCACCTAGATTCGACTGATATCTGCTTGTGACACTCACAGCATGGGCTATATCAGGTCGTGGACGTAACACGGCATACATGAGGCTCCCTATTGCTGAAGCATAAGGGATCTTGCTTATTCATTCTATTTTCTCAGATGTGCTAGGGCACATCTTCTTGGAAAGATGAATGCCATGTCTGAAGGGTACCAAATCCCTCTTAGAGTTTTTCATATTAAACCTCTTTAGCACTTCCTCTGTGTACATCTTCTATGAAAGTTCTAGCATCCTATTCGATCTATCTCTATAGACCTTAATTTCTAGAATAAAGGATGCTTCTCCTTGATCTTTCATGGATTATTCTTTGGATAACCACATTTTAACTATGGTCAACATGGGAATATCATTTCCAATAAGAAGGATGTCATCCATGTACAATATGAGGAAGACAACAGCACTCCCACTAATCTTTTCGAAGACACATGGCTCCTCTTCATTCTTGATGAAACCAAATAATTTGATTACATCATTAAAATAAGTATTCCAACTTCGACATACTTGCTTAAGTCTATATATAGATCTTTGCAGCTTGCATACCTTGTGATCATCATCACTGGATGTGAAACCTAGCAGTTGTTCCATATAGATATCTTCTTCAAGATATCCATTTAAGAATATCGTTTTCATGTTTATTTTCCATATTTCATAGTCAAAAAAGACTGCAACAGTAAGCAATGTGCGAATGGATTTAAGCATAGCTACTAGCAAAAAGATATCCTAATAGTCAATGTCTTCGCATTGACTATAACCTTTTACCACTAATCTAGCTTTGAATGTCTCCACATTCTCATCTGCACCAATCATTCTCTTGTAGATCCATTTACATCCAATAGATACTATACCTTCTCATGGATCTACCAAGGTCTAGACTTGGTTTGAGTGCATCGAGTCAATTTCTGACTTCATTGCCTCTAACCATTTCTCGAAGTTGATATCCGATATCGTCTCATTATAGGTTTTGGGATCATCACCATGAACTCCATTACCTACGAGGAACATTTTCTCTACTTTCTCTAAAATAGTACCTAAGTACTTTTCAGGGGATGGAAAACTCTTTCTGATCTATGAGGTGGAGGAGGTAGTGATTGAATTGGCTTAACCTGATTTGGTTCCATTTGGTCCTTAGCTCGTTGCTCTTATGAGACTTTCTCATCGAGCTTGATCTGCTTTCCAATGCCGCTATCTTGAATAAACTATTTTTCAAGAAAGATGGCATGTCGACTCACAATCACATTATGATCTTCTAAATGTAGAAATAATATCCTAATGACTCTTTAGGATATCCTATGAATCGAGCTCTAAAGGACCTAAAGTCTAACTTATCCGTTTGTTATCTTTTGACATGAGCCGGACAATCCCAAATTCTGAGATGACTCAGACTTGGTTTCTTACCATGCCATATCTCATACGGTGTGGTAGGAATGGTTTTAGAAGGAACCCTATTCAGTAAGTATATTGCAGTTAACAAACAGTATCTCCAAAGAAAATCAGGAAGATTTGTGAAGCTCATCATGGATCGGACCATATCTAATAGAGTCCGATTCCTCCATTCTAAAATTCTATTGAGTTGAGGTATTCCAGGTGGAGTCCATTTAGAGACTATTCCATTTTTCTTGAGATAGTCCAGAAATTTCGACTAAGGTATTCACCTCCTCGATCTGATCGAAGAACCTTAATGGGTTTTCCAGTTTGCTTTTCTACTTCATGTCTGAATTTTTGAACTTTTCAAAAGCTTCAGACTTGTGTCTCATAAGATACACATACCCATACCTAGATAAATCATCGGTAAAGATTATGAAGTAGACAAAGTTGTCTCTAGCCGGCACATCAAATGGGCCGTACACATTAGTATGTACTAGGGCAAGAAGATCCATGGCCCTTTTCCCATATCCTACAAAAGGGAGCTTAGTCATTTTGCCATGAAGACAAGATTCACAAATTGGATATGACTCGAAAGTCAACGGACTCAATAGCCCAATTTTCTCCAATTTGTTAACCCTATCTTCTGCTATATGACCTAGTCTTAGGTGCCATAGATATCTATCATTTGGACTATCCCTAGGTCATTTCATGGTATTCACATTTTGCTCGATATTAAAAATAGATACATCAATATGTAACTGATAAAGACTATTAATAAGAAAACCACTTGCAATTTTATTTCTTTCATAAAGAATGTTACAATGGTCCTTAAAATAATGAATTACATAGCCATCTAATGCAAGGCAAGAAACAAAAATCAAATTTCTACTTGCTGCAGGCACATAATAATAGTCTTTTAACACTAAGTCTAAACCAGATGGTAGTCGAAGAGGATATGTTCTCATGGCCATGGTAGTAATTCTTGCTTCATTTTTGATGCACTGGATCATCTCACCATCCCTCAGCCTCCTGCTATCCTCAAGATCCTGCATGAATGTGTATAAATGAGCACTAGAATCAGAGTCAAGCACCCAACTGGATGCAGAAGAAATCGTAAGGTTAGACTCAATAATGAGCATACCTACAGAAGGACCTGCCTCCTTCTTATTCTTCATGGTTGCAGGTAAGTAGGATAGTTTTGCTTTCAGTGGTCGTCATTATTATAATGGAAATAGTTTTCTTTGTCAACGGCCTTCTTCTTCAGCTCTATCTTTTTCTTCTTTCCTCCTTCCACCTTCTGCTTTTTCACAGACTTCTTCTTCTTTTCAAAAAACTTTCTCTTGGAAGAAGTCCATTCTATAGCAAGCACTGAGCCTTTAGAACCTTTCATAGAAAGCTTAGTGGTAACCAGCATGTTCATAAGTTCGATCAGAAAATTTTTAAGTTTATGCATATGATAGTTCATGATGAACTATCCATATGCATCAGTCGAGGATTGCAGAATTATGTCATTCTGCAAATCCAAGTCTAACTTCACTCCGAGCTTCTCAAGCACTTCCAAATCTTTGATCATCATCAGATAATGATCTTGGACTGACTATCAATCACGCATCTTAGCCTTGAATAGTCATTTAGTGACTTGATACTTGGCTGCGCAACTCTGTTCACCAAACATCTCTTATAGGTGAGTCAATATTTGGCGAGTAGTTATGATATCTTTATATTGGCACTGAAGTTCATCAAACATCAAGCCCAATATGTAATATCTGGCCTTGTTATCTTCGTCCATCCATTTTTTAAGAGACGCTCTCTATTTAGTGGATGGACGAGCTGGTAAGGTGGAAGGATCCTGGTCCAATACATGAGTTAACTTCTCAGAATTCAAAATGATTTTGAAGTTTCGAAGCCAATCCTTGTAATTGGGTCTGGTCAGTCTATGGGTATCTAGGATTCATGCTAGTGGATTGGACGCAGACATTTTCTTATAGAGAGTTAAAGTTTCTAGTTAGATATTGTAACTAAGACTTAACCAATTTGTTTAGAAGTTTTATTTTTAAATAAATTAGCTCCCACTATTTTCTTGGATCCGTACACTCCCTCCGTAGAGATATGAAAATCTTCATGATTAATGATTTCTAGTGGGTGGTGCGGTCCCACCAACTGACTCATCAGCTCATCTAATAGTTATTGGTGATGGGTTAGCCAATGAGTGAACAACTCTTGTTCAATGATTCTCCAATCATGATGCACCCAAACTTGGTCTCTAATTCATGAATCTCACCGTACCCAAAATATTGATCCATTCCTTAGAAAGTTAGACCCACCATTTGCACAGATTGAATTTCTAATTGAGTCTCTCACCGTATCCAAAATATTGAGCATAATCCATCCTCCAACCCATAGCATCCAATGCCTAATAGATATGGTTGCATCTTTTTGATGCAACTAAACCACTGTAACCAGTCAAGAACAATCAACCCTAGGGAAGGGCCTGCACATCTACAATGGTGGAAGACCTTAGACTTAATCTTTTCTTAGGAAGATTTGATTTAGGTCTCATTAAATTAGACTTGACATAGTCATAACCATTATGACTAATCTAGTGGCATGGGTTAGCTCGGATTATTGACCACCTCAAATCAAAACTGAGCCAACAAACATGGCTAGGTAAGTGAGACCAGTGGAAGGGATATGTCATTAACTCAATAAGAATGCATTTGAGTCGAGTAGCTCCTAATTAAAAATTAGTCGATCGTATCTGCCAAACATACCTTAGACACCAAATTGTTGAGCCAGAACCAATCGGGTTAGCCTACAATCCAGACTCTAACCACTGAGCCTAATTAGATCTTAACTTGATCGATCACTCATGTGACTCGATCTTGACCCAGACTTAATCCTATTAGGCTGGTCAATTTAAGCACTATTGATCCCATCTAACCAACTCTTGATTCAGTTTGATCAACCACTTAGACCTAATTGAGCTACCCAAGTCCGAACCCAATATTATGAATATATCTTAGATCTAAAATTCTCAATTTTAGATCTAATTAATATTTCATAATCTTAATTCTCAATTAAGTTTAGGGTTCATAAATAAAATATGTAAATAAAATCTTAGGATTTCAAGATCTAGAATTTTGCAAAAAGTAAGTTTTTGATTTCTGATTAAGGACGAACATGCAGCACCCCTACACATCATAAGAACACGCCATCGAATGAAAGGAGAGGGCATTTAAATCCTACTTTGTTCTTATGACCAGACGGCCAAAGGAAATGCCTTAATCAGAAATATAAATCTACAAAACTAGTTAAATCTACATCATATATCTCATATATAAAAATTGATCTAACTTTATACATGTTTTGTATACATCTCATTTATCATATCATGCATATTTTTCAGATCTAAATTATCTCATAATTATCTAAAAAATTAGATTTAAATTGATCACATCAAAATAAATTATAATCTAGATAATTATGTAGAACTATTCTATAACTAGTCTAAACATGTATTCATCATATCTCATATGATCTAAAAATTAAATAATTTTATTTTTTATTTTTTAGATCTTATTATAATATTTATAATCATCAAAAAATAAAAAATAAATAGATCTAAAATCATAATTTAATCAAAATAAATCATGATCATGCAAGACTATATATAGACCTATTCTATTTTACAACTAGTCATGCATATTTTTCAAATCTATATTATTTAATTTTAATTTTTTTGATCTTAGATCTAATCACATATTATGTGACATCTAAAATTATCAAATTTTTAGATTAAAATAAATTAAAAATTAGATCTGAATAATTTAGAGAACCTAGCTCTAATACCAGTTGAAGGAAAAATTCTAATTTCTCGGATCAGGTTCGTTTAGATTTGATCGAATTAAGAGAGATATTTCAAAAATTTTCTCTCATATATCCAGATCAGATCTGAGTTATTTTAAATCTAATTTTATAGATCTAATAAATAAAAATAAAAATAAATTAAATCTAATTTAATTATACCATGATGCTGGGTAATCAGGTTACCCTTTGATGATCTTGCTGATTGCCTAAAGAAGCAATTGTACACCAACCTTTCAAATCAATCACCATCCTCATGATGATCCTATGGCCAGAAGCATTTTATGAGTTAATAATAAAAATTCATATCTTGAATTTTTAACTCTTAAAAATAAGAACTATCATTGCCATTAACTTAAGGGATGTATCACCGACACTAAATACATATTATGATAGAAAATAATCTATTTTATTATTTATAGTTAAAATTATAATTTTATCTTTAGTAGTGTATAACAAGTGTCAGCTAATTCTAGCTTTTAGGGCACACGTATCTAACATGTGTCATGCACTGAACATGCACCTAAAAAAATAAAAAAAGAATAAAAATTAAAAATAAAATTCTAAAGTAAAGTAAGGATTAAAATTTTAATATTATTTTAGACATAATCCCTAACAATGGCACTAAAAACTTGATGCATGCTAATCTATCGCTATGGCAAGTGCACTAATCGATCAAGTAATAAAGAGAATAAGTAGAGTACCATCCCTTGAAGATTGAAAAATAAGTATTAAAAAATTATTTCCAAAACTTTATTTAGAAAAATCAATTTATAATAATTAAAGAGAATAAAAATAAATAAAATAATAATTAAGAAAATTGTAAGAAAATAAAGAGGGTGTAATTATTAGGGTTGAATTCAAAAGCAATAGGATACTAAGATAATTGGTTCACCAACTCAATTAATACAATATTTAAGTAATCATGCAAATTCGGTCAATTTTGTTTCATATGACAGCAATGTCTCCTAAGATATTCACTACCTTTTAGTCCAAGCATAGCAAATCTATTAATATTTATTAACTACTATTTAGTCCAAGTATAATTTAAATAAATATTGATGTATTAAATTTTATGAAATCCTCTAATTAAAATATGTTGTATCCAAAGTGCACTAAAATTACCGCATGTATAAGAACCTTAAACCAATTCAGACACATAGTATATAATGAAGGGAAAATCCTATTTCTCGGGTCGGATTCATTCAGATCTAATTTGATCAAGAGAAATATTTCAAAAAAAAATTTCTTAGATTTAAATTAGATCTGATATTTTTTAGATTTAATTAGATAGATCTAATAAATAAAATAAAAATAAATTTAATTAGATTTAATTTGTACCTTATTGTTGGATAATCCTATTATCCTGTGATGATCCTACTGATTGTCTGAGATTCTAGATGCAGCCACGCAATCGCCTGATCTCTATCGATATCCACACGGACAAGATCTATAAATCTCCTTCTTTTCAATCTATCATCCAAATATCAGATCTGGATCTGATCTTGAAGGTCTTCAAAATAACTTTTGAAGATCTGATGTCATCTCTTGTAATAGTACTACCTTCTTCCTTTCTTATCGCCTTTCTCTTGCCTGGATCGCACCAAACTAAAGACCAAAGCCTCTTGGGCATGGAGAGGAGATAGAAGATTAGAGGTAGGTGTGGAAAAGAGGGGAGAGAGGCTATGTGGCATGGGCAAGGGAAGAACTCTTGAAACCTAGGCGCAAACAGGATTTATATAGATCCTGTAGTGCCATGCAGTGCCACATCATCTCGGTCAATCACGTCTCTTCATATAATCAGATCTAAATCTAATTGGTGGGATGACATCACCTGATCCAATCAGATGAGAGCCCCTCTCAAACATCCTTGGGTGGCACCAAGACTGGTCAAAGTAGAGTCTTAGGTGCCACCTAAGTTTATTCCATGAAGCAACCAGGAGTCCCATCTGTATGGGACTCCAAGCATCATCATCCTTGGGTGCATGCCTCCCTAGGCATGCACCCCCTCCCTTTCCTCCTTTTAGTAGGTGGACAAAGGTCAAATCTTCCTCCTATGGGTGCATGACACATTGGCAGATGTCTAAGTGTCAAAGGTCAATGTTTGACCAAAGTCAAAAGACAAGAATTAGCAGGTGACAAAAAATAGCAGGTGTTGTCTCAAATTTATATCATAAATTAAGATAATTCTTTTCTGATCTGGACAAGTTTCAGTCAGACCAGGTAAAGCTACCTGAGTGAGCCTAAACATATTTAGCTCAGTCAAGACAACTTTTAATGATTGTTGAAGAAGAACATTAGACTCAGTCATGTGCTAGCACGATTTTCTTGAACCTAATTGAATCTTATTCAAATCAATTGAACTGGGTTAGTCCAATTGATGATATCCAGATCTAAATCCTTATTTGTGTGATCCAATTAGGTTCAGTTCTGTATGGTAATGGGATATGTTATGATTTCTATCATCAACATCATCGAAACACCTTTGATGGATCAAAACTTTTCTGATTCAGATAACTAGTATGATCAATTATCCAAATCATTCTAATTGCTCCCAAAATCCACCAGTGACACTTAGTAGTATATGGTGGCAACCCATCAGAATTGAGAATGAATCTCTCAATACAGTTATCTATGTGATTAAATTCCTCTATCTTGAGCCTCGATTGGATTAGGGTTAAGGTGAACTCGTCAAATCCTAATATCCATCATATGATTAATCATTCGATTCAAGTCCAATATAAAAACCTTAATAGAAACTCTTTCTATTATTTCACTCCACCATGGCCATGGGCTTATGGGCTTGATTCTCATGACCATCATAGAAATACTCCTCATCCATCAAGATAGATAGATTTCCTATTGGTGCAATCCAATTCCTATAATGAACATGCTATAGCCAACATACACCTCAAGATTCTAAATGGCCAGGAGATCGAGTTATGGTGTAGTCAAACTATAGCACCCTCAAGATGAACTGCCAATATACCTTAGCTCAAAGAACCAGACACATTACTGTAGCTTCGAGCTAGTCACCGATGAGAAGGTAGACTTCCTAATGACTGCTCGAGGTGGTCATGCTCAGAGCCCTTGTTCTCTAAAGAGTACCTATACTCTTGCTCTAATGTCTCTACATCATAGATCCAAGACTCATCTACTATAACAAATGACTGTACACCAATCTTTCGGATCAACCACCATCCTCATGATGATCTTACGGTCAGGAACATTTTATGAGTTAATAACAAAAATTCATATCTTAAATTTTCAATTCTTGAAAATATGAACTATCATTACCACTAACTCAAGGAATATATCACAAACACTAAATACACATTATGATAGAAAATAATCTATTTTATTATTTATAATCAAAATTATAATTTTGCCCTTAGAAGTGTATAACAAGTGTCAGTCAATTCTGGCATTTAGGGCACACATATCTAACATATATAAATCAAGAAGCATTGACATAAACATACTTGGTCCATCTCATTTATGTACATCAAATCAATTAAAAGAAGGCCAGTAATCTAAAAGGGTTAAGAGCAAATTTATATACTCCTCATAAACAAAATTTAAATCTAAAATCAAATCATAGTGAATATTACATCAAAAAAGTGGCTACACCTTAGCCTTGGTAAAATAAATTTAGTTCATGATAAAAAGAATAAAAATAGCAAATAAAATAAAAAGTATAAGAAATTCCAAATAGTAGACTGCTTGTTGCTAAGTTTTGTCCATTGTTGCTCTTGATGTGGAGAACTTGATGGAGGAGAAGAGCTGCTGCTTGACATACTGGATGTAGAAGATGAATAGAGGAGAAAGAAAGAAGTGTTAGATATATGTGCCCTAGAAGTCAAAATTGGCTGACACTTGTAATACACTTCTAGGAGCAAAATTATAATTTTGACTATAATCAATAAAATGGATTATTTTCTATCACATATGTGTATTTAGTGTCTATGATACATCCTTCGAGTTAATGATAATGATAATTCATATTTTCAAAAGTAAAAAATTTAAGATATGAATAATCATTATTAACTCATAAAACGCTTCCGACCATAGGATCATCATAAGGATGGTGATTGATCTGAAAGGTTGGTGTACAATCACTTCTCTTTAGTAGATGAGTCTTGAGTCTATGGTGTGGAGACACCAGAGCGAGAGTACATGTACTCGTTAGAGAACGAGGGCACTAAGCGTGACCACCTCGAGTAGTCATTAGGAAGTCTACCTTCTCGTTAATGACTGACTCGATGCTGCAGTGGTGTGTCTGATTCATTGACCTGAGGTGCATCGATAGTTCACCTTGAGGGTGTTATAGTTTGACTACACCATAACTCGGTCTCCTAGCCATTCGGAACCCTAAGGTGTATGTTGGCTATAGCATGTTCATTGTAGCAACCGGATTGCATCAACATGAAATCTATCTACCTCGGTGGTAGAGGAGCAGCCCTATGATGATCATGAGAATCAAGTCCAGAAGCCCATGGCCATGGCAGAGTGAAATAATAGAAAGAGTTTCTATTTAGGTTTTCACATCGAACTTGAATCGAATGATTACATCATATGACAGAAATTAGGATTTGACAAGTTCACCTTAACCCTAATCTGATCGGGGCTCAAGATAGAAGAACTTAATCACATAGGTAGCTGCACCAAGAGGTTCACATTCAGCTCTGATGGGTTGCCACCATATACTTCTAGGTGTCACTGGTGGATTTTGGAAGCAATTAGAATGATTTAGATGATCGATCATTCTAGCTGTTCGAATCAAAAGAGTTCTGATCCATCGAAAGAAGTTTCGATGATGTTGATGATAGAGATCATGACATATCTCATTACCATATAGAACTGAACCTAACTGGATCACACAAACAAGGGTTTGAATCTGGTGATCATCAATTGAACTGATCTAGTTCAATTGATCTGAATAAGATTTAATTAGGTTCAAGAAAATCGTGCTAGCACTCGATTGAACCTAACGTTCTTCTTTTACTATCATAAATAGTTGTCCTAATTGAGCCAAAGGAGTTTGTGCTTGATCAGAGGCCTTCACTTGGTCTGATTGGAGCCTGTCCAGGTTAGAAAAGGATTGTCTTATTTTATAAGATAATACCTGCCATTTTTGGTCACCTATCATTTCTCGTCCTTTGATTTTGGTCAAAAGTTGATCTTTGACTGGTCATATGTTGACCATTGATACTTTGACTTCTATCCACATGTCACACACCTATTGGAGAGCTAGTGGGGCTTGTCCCCCTGCCAGAAACTAGCAAGGAGGAGGGTGCACGCCAAGGGTGGCGTGCGCCCAAGCTTGAGGCGCCTAGGAGTCCCTATTGGACAGGGACTCCATCTCCTTATTGGATTCTAATTAGACTCCTCCTAAGAAACAACTTTGACTGGTCTTAGGCACCATCTAAGGATGAATCCAAGGGACTCTATTCCCACCAATCAGATTTAGATCTGATTTCATAAAGAGTTGTGATTTATTGGGATGAAGAGGAGTTGGATCATGCATAGTCTATAAATAAGACCCTACACCCAACTCAAAGAAAAAGAACAATTCTCTATGCCCCAAGGCTGCCTCTCTCTTCCTCCTCCATCCTAGGTTCATCTTCTCCCTCTCCTCTCCATGCCCAAAGAAGTTTGGGATCTCAGTTGGTGCAATCTAGTGGAGAGAAAGGTGACAGAAAGCTAGAAGGTTGCGCAGCTGCAAAGGATAACTGCTGATCTTCAAAAGCTGTTTTGAAGATCCTCCAAAATAGATTCAGATCTAATTTTTGAAGATGTGATAGAGAAGAAGAGAATCTCTAGATCCAGTCTGAGTGGATATCGGTAGAGGCAAGGCACTGGCGTGGCTAGATCCAGAACCTTCCACTGCTTACAAGATCTTCAACGGGTAATAGGATTACCCTACATCAAGGTAAATTAAATCTGATTTAATTTATCTATATTTTATTTTAATTATTAGAATAATAAAAATTAGATCTAAAATATTTTAGATCTAATTTGGATCAAAGATAAAAGTTTTTGAAATATATCTCTTGATCCGATCAGATCTGAACGAACCTGGTCTGGAAAATCAGGATTTTTCTTCAACTGGTATCAGAGCCAAGATTCTAAAGTATTTAGATCTAATTTTAAATTTATTTTAATCAAAAAATAAGTGATTTTAGATATCACATGAGATGTTATCAGATTTAAAATTAGAAAAATTAAAATTAAATAATTTGGATCTAAGATTAGAAAATATGCATAACTAGTTCTAAAATAGAATAGTTCTATAGAATTGTCTTGCATGTTTATAATTTAATTTGATTAAATCATATTTTAGATCTATTTATTTATTATTTTTTGATATTATAATTATTATAATAATATCTATAAAATAGCAAATAAAAATTATTTAATTTTAACATCATATGAGATATGATTGATGCATGTCTAGACTAGTTGTAGAATAGTTCTACATAGTTGTCTAGATTAGAGTTTATTTTGATAAGATCAATTTAAATCTAATTTTTTAGACTATTATGAGATAATAAAATCTAAAAATATGCATGATTTGATGTATGAGATATATGCAAAATATGCCATGATTAGATCTAATTTATATATGAGATATATGATATAGATCTAAAACTGTTTTGTAGTATTACATGTTCCTGATTAAGACGTTCCTCTTAGCCATCCGGTCATAAGAATGAAGAAGGATTTAAAGACCTTCTCTTTCCATCTGATGGAGTGTTCTTATGATGTGTAGGGGTGCTGAACGTTCGTCCTTAATCAGAAATTCAAAACTTACTTTCTGCAAAACCCTAGATCCTAAAACCTTTGGATTTATTGTGCATATTTTATTTATGAACCCTACTTAATTAAGAATTAAGATTATGGAATATTAATTAGATCTAAAATTAAGAATTTTAGATCTAAGACATATTCATAATACTGGGTTCGGGCTTGGGTAGCTCAATTTGGTCTAAGCGGTTGATCAAATCAAATCAAGAGTTGGTTAGATGGGATCAACAATGCTTAAATTAACCGGCCTAATAGGATTAAGTCTGGGTCAAGATCGAGTCACGATCAAGCAAGACCAAATTAGGCTCAGAGGTTAGAGTTTGGATTGTAGGCTAACCCAATTGGTTTTGGCTCAACAATTTGGTGTCTAAGGTAAGTTTGGCAGATACGACCGACTGATTTTTAATGGAGAGCTACTCGATCTGAATGCGTTCTTGTATGAGTTAATAGCATATCCCTTCCACCGGTCTCACTTACCTGGCCATATCTGTTGACTCAGTTCTGATTTGAGATGGTCATTAATCCGAGCTAACCCATGCCACTAGGTTAGTTATAATTGTTATGACTATAACAAGTCTAGTTTAATGAGACCTGAATCAATTCTCCCTAAGAAAAAATTAAGTCTGAGGTCTTTCACCATTATAGATGTGCGGGCCCTTCCCGAGGTTGATTGTTCTCGACTGAATATAGTGGCTTAGTTGCATCAGAAAGACGCAACCATGTCTATTAGGCATTGGATGCTATAAGCTAGAGGATGAGTTGGGCTCAATATTTTAGATACGGTGAGAGACTCAATTAGGAATTCAGTCTATGCAAATGGTGGGTCTGACTTAACTAAGGAATGGATCAATATTCCAGATATGGTGAGATTCATGAATTAAAGATCAAGTTTGGATGCATCATGATTAGAGAATCATTGAACAAGAGTTGTTCACTCATTGGCTAACCCATCACCAATAACTATCAAGTGAGGTAATGAGTCAGTTGGTGAGACCGCACCACTCACTAGAAATCATTAATCATGGAGATTTTCGCATCTCTACAGAGGGAGTGTAGAGATCCAAGAAAATAGTGGAAGCTAATTTATTTAAAAATAAAATTTTTAAATAAATTGATCAAGTCATAATTATAGTATCTAATTAGAATCTTTGACTCTCTACAGAAAAATATCTGCATCCAATCCATTAGAACATATCCTAGACACATATAGACTAACCGGATCCAATTATAAAGATTGGCTCAGGAACTATAAAATTAATTTAGGTTCCGAGAAGTTAACCCATGTATTGGACCAGGACCCTCCCACCTTACCAGCCCGTCCATCCGCTAAATAGAGAGTGTCTCTGGAGATATGGATGGACGAAGATAATAAGTGCCCCAGAAGCCAGAATTGGCTGACACTTGTAATACACTTCTAGGGGCAAAATTATAATTTTGACTATAATCAATAAAATAGGTTATTTTCTATCACATATGTGTATTTAGTGTCTGTGATACATCCTTTGAGTTAATAGTAATGATAATTCATATTTTCAAGAGTTGAAAATTTAAGACATGAATAATCATTATTAACTCATAAAATGCTTCTGACCATAGGATCATCACAAGGATGGTGATTGATCCAGAAGGTTGGTGTACAATCGCTTCTCTTTAGTAGATGAGTCTTGAGTCTACGGTGTAGAGACACCGGAGTGAGAGTACAAGTACTCGTTAGAGAACGAGGGCACTGAGCGTGACCACCTCAAGTAGTCATTAGAAAGTCTACCTTCTCGTCAATGACTGACTCGATGCTGCAGTGGTGTGTCTGGTTCTTTGACCTGAGGTGCATCGGCAGTTCACCTTGAGGGTGTTATAGTTTGACTACACCATAACTCGGTCTTCCAGCCATTCGGAATCCTAAGGTGTATGTTGGCTATAGCATGTTCATTGTAGCAACTGGATTGCATCAAGATGGAATCTATCTACCTCGGTGGTAGAGGAGCAGCCCTATGATGATCATGAGAATCAAGTTTAGAAGCCCATGGCCATGGCAGGGTGAAATAATAGAAAGAGTTTCTATTTATGTTTTCACATCGGACTTAAATCGAATGATTACATCATATGATAGAAACTAGGGTTTGACGAGTTCACCTTAACCCTAATCTGATCGGAGCTCAAGATAGAAGAACTTAATCACACAGGTAGATGCACCAAGAGGTTCGCATTCAGCTCTAATGATTGCCACCATATACTGCTAGTTATCATTGGTGGATTTTGGGAGCAATTAGAATGATTTAGATGATCAATCATTCTAGCTGTTCGAATCAAAAGAGTTCTAATCCATCGAAAGGAGTTTCGATGATGTCGATGATAGACATCATGACATATCTCATTATCATATAGAACTGAATCTAACTGGATCACACAAATAAGGGTTTGAATCTGGTGATCATCAATTGAACTGATCTAGTTCAATTGATCTGAATGAGATTCAATTAGATTCAAGGAATTCGTGCTAGCACTCGATTAAACCTAACGTTCTTCTTTTACTATCATAAATAGTTGTCCTAACTGAGCCAAAGGAGTTTGTGCTCGATCAGAGGTCTTTACTTGGTCTGACTAGAGCCTGTCCAGGTTAGGAAAGGGTTGTCTTATTTTGTAAGATAATACCTGCCATTTTTGGTCACCTGCCATTTCTTATCCTTTGACTTTGGTCAAAAGTTGACCTTTAACTGGTCAAATATTGACCATTGACACTTTGACTGCTGTCCACATATCATGCACCTATTGGAGAGCTGGTGGGGCTTGTCTCCCTACTAGAAACTGATAAGGAGGAGGGCGCACGCCAATGGTGGTGTGCGCCCAAGCTTGAGGCACCTAGGAGTCCCTATTGGATAGGTACTCCATCTCCTTATTGGATTCTGATTAGACTCCTCCTAAGAACCAATTTTGACTGGTCTTAGGCGCCATTTAAGGACGAATCCAAGGGACTCTATTTTCATCAATCAGATTTAGATCTGATTTCACAAAGGGTTGTGATTGATTGGGATGAAGAGGAGTTGGATCACACATAGTCTATAAGTAAGATCCAGCACCCAACTCAAAGAAAAAGAATAATTCTCTATGCCCCAAGGCTGCCTCTCTCTTCCTCCTCCATGCCAAGTTCATCTTCTCCCTCTCCTCTCCATGCCCAAAGAAGTTTGGGATCTCAGTTGGTGCAATCTAGGGAAGAGAAAGGCAACAGAAAGCTAGAAGGCTGTGCTGCTGCAAAGGACAACTGCTGATCTCTGTTGGTGCAATCTTAGTTGGTGCACTATTTTAGCTCACCGTGGTTCATAATATTTTCTGACGGCACTGCGATGTTAGCAACTAGGCCGGGTTTGCATGGGCGGTCTACGGTTGTGTCGGCCTATTCTGAGTCAATTTTTGAGCTGGTTTGATCTAGACCAACCAGTTATATATTTTTTTATTTCTTTTTTTCCTTTAAATTTGATTTTGGAGCCAATTTAAGGTTGTTTTGCTTTAAATTTTTTTTATTTGAACAATAAATTAAGCTCTTCCTATTGGCGACCTTGTTTCCTACAAAAGATCAATAAAAATATCAATTTCTTAAAAATAAAATAATTTATTTTATAATATAATATTTTTATTAGTGTATTTATAATACTTATCAAGAGCCACACAGTGTATCCAGCATCTACAGATAGTCCACACAAGATTGTTGTGTAGATCAGAGTTGTCGAAAGAAAATCTACTCAAAGTGTTAGCTTCTTGTGGATTGCTTCTGATGGTTGATCTATATAAAAAAAAAATTTAAATTTCTTGGACACTCCAAGAGATGAAAAATAGGAGGATGAAGAGAGAGAATCAACTCTTGGATCTTCCAAAAAATAGAAAAGAAAAGCCTAAAGAAAATCTTTAAGAGAAGACTTATCTTCTCTTTCAGGACATCAACCATTGATGTCCTAAACTGATTTTCATGCTTGTACAAGAGGAGACCTTCTCCTCTAGAATTTTTTCATGCTCCCTCTTTTTTTTTTTTGATTTTTTCATGAAAAAATCTTAACAAAAGGTGCAAAAGAAAGGTTCTCAAAGAAACCATAAGAGAAGACTTTCTTCTCTTCTTCTTCTCTCATCAAGACATGATCAAATCATGTCAAAAAAAAAAACTCAACGCCCCAACTATTAGAGCACCCATCCACCCATGCCCCCTAACCCTTTCTTTCTGATCTTTCCCATGAAAAGACTCTCAAAAGATGAAAAGAAAACGATTAAGAGGAAACTTTTAAAGAAGACATTCTTTTCTTTTTCTTGTCTCAATAAGATAACATCAACCATTGATGTCCAAAAGAAAGGTTCCATGCCCAACAACATAGAGCTACAACCTCCCACGCCCCTCTACCTCTCTCTTTCTGGTATTTTGTGTGGAGTATTAGAGGTATTTTCCATGCCAACACTATATAAATAGGAGGCACCCAACAAATATGGAAGACTAGGTCAAATCCCTATTTTTTAGGGATTCAAATGAGGGAGTTTGGGGGCATCCAACTCTTGGACATTACCCCATATTTTTCTATGTGGAAGACTAGGAAGCAACACCCAAAAGAAAGGAAATATGGGGTGCACAAAATAAAGTTCGTAAGAAGGGAGGAGTTTTGACTTTAAAAAACTCTATCAAGAGGAGTTTAAATCAAAACTATCTTCCAAAATAGACCAAGTCAAATTTTATTCCAAATCTTTAGATATTGGGATGTGCGTGGAGGCTCTCATGGTGTGAGAAAACTCATGCAAAGATCTAAAAGGGTGGCATTTGGGTTTTTCTTCTTTGGTGCAAGGAATATAGAAGAAGTCCTAGTGTAACTAGGATTCTTCTATTAAGACTAGGTTAAACCTATTTAAGTCCTATTCTAATTAGAATTAAGTCAACCTAATTAAAGGGTGATCATAATCCAACTAATAGTCCAATTAAATTAGATTAAATTAAATTTAAATCTAATTTAATTTCTAATCAAATTAGAAATAAGATGCACTCAAGTCCTAATTAAACAAAGACTTATTCTCCTTTGCAACTAGCTTATCCAATAAACCAATTGGACTTAACTCAATTAAGTTCAAACAAATTCTAATTGAATCTAATTTAATTAGACTCGATATCATCCTAATTGCTTAATCAAATTGAGCTAATTAGTAATTTAATTACTAATTGATCCTCCTATAATCCTTGCACTTGATTGATCATCAATCGCATTGAATGATTCTCAATTGTCGATCAACTATCTGATTAGATAATAACCTCTTATGTATATGATCTCATAGATTCGAACCTAAGCTGGTAGCATAGGAACTAATTTTTATATCAATCGAAATAATCATGTAGCAATGGTATCCAACGTCTGGATAGGTTGAATGTATGTAAAGAAACATTCTTAGAATCCTAACCTGTGGTTATCGTATAATTTATCCCTTTGATTCATAATGCTCAAGTTGACTTCGAGTTAGCTATCAACACTCATATAAGTTATCTATATTGTATCTCAAAATTTTATAAATTTCGTGACTCCTCATAAGGATTACTCAGACCTAGGTTTTGCTAAATTGAAACACAATGAGACATTCACTTTCTGAAGTTAATCAGGAGTAGTCGATCCCATCTTGACTCACACACTGACTTTACAAGTACTTGACTATACCTCAAAATATTTCGATCCTATATTAGAAATATAGGTAGGTTGGCATCAAAGTACAGTGAGTTGCTTGCAAGTTACCATGGTAATCTCTGATCGGAGGGATACTTATATCCATTGGGCTTAACTAGCTACTCTTGACAAAAAAGTGCTATATTAATCATGTTTAGTATAGATGTACTCCTATATCTCACTTGCATGCCATATTAATGTCTCCATACCTCTTGATTATGAGGACAACCAATGCATAAGATATATAGCGACCTACACTCGATAAGTTATCATCCTTGTTAATAACTTATCATTTGATAATGAATAAATTTAAGAACCATCCGATAAATTTTTTTTTATTGATTAAGTATGGTTCTAAGAACTTCATCATAACTTAGGACTATTTTTAAGAAAGATAGAACTTTTATAATGAATAAGCCAATTATTTGATAATTCATATACTAATTCCAATCATCTACAACTTAGATGATTGGCTTTAGGGCATATTTCCAAACACTCAGATGGGATTCAAGTCGACTCGCGTGCATGTTGGCTGAAACTTTAGCATGCCAGAATTTTTTGCTTTCTTCTATTCTTCTAGTCAAGTCCACTCGAATAGGATTTGAGTCAACTCGAATACCTACTAGATAAAATTTTCTAATTACTTTTCGGTATGAGTGGCTTTTTGATTTCAACTTTTGTGTGCCTTTTCCACCTGGATTTCTGTGGGCTTTCATAATATGTAGACTTCCAAAAATTTCTTGTTTGAGTTTTATTTAGGCATTTCGATCCATTCTTTTAATATTTTAGAATTTTTTTGAAACATTAAGTTTATCTAATCATTAGTTTTATTATATACTCAAATATTTTGTTATCTATCAAAATCAATCCTTGGGGTGAATAGACCTCCACTTTTTAATGGTATAAATTACACTTACTAGAAAGTATGAATAAAAATATTTATTCAAGTACTTAATTATGACATGCAGAGTATCACAATCAACAGCTCACACACCCACTATTTTTATTGATAGTATAGCCTCTCCCAAATCAAAAATAGATTAGGATGAATTTGATAAGAAGATGGCCTAGATAAATATTATGGCCATAAATGTGCTTCATTATTCTTTAGGTGTAAATGAATTTAATCACATATCCACATGCATTTCTATAAAGAAGATATGGGATAGACTTAAGATGACCCATGAGGATACATATCAAGTTAAAGAATGTAAAATAAATATGCTCGCACATAAATATCAATTATTCAAAATAAAATCAATTAAAACTATCACTAAAATATTCATAAGCTCACTGATATTATAAATATTTTAAAAAATCTTGGTAAGTTCTGTTAAATATGTGTGCCCTAGAAGCCAGAATTGGCTGACACTTGTAATACACTTCTAAGGGTAAAATTATAATTTTGATTATAAATAAAAAAATAAATTATTTTCTATCACGTAAGTGTATTTAGTGTTTGTGATACATCCCTTGAGTTAATGGTAATGATAATTCATATTTTCAAGAGTTGAAAATTTAAAACATGAATTTTTATTTATTAACTCATAAAATGCTCCTGACCGTAGGATCATCAAGAGGATGGTGATTGATCTGGAAGGTTAGTGTACAATCGCTTCTTTGTAGTAGATAAGTCTTAAGTCTATGGTGTAGAGACACCGAAGCGAGAGTACAGGTACTCATTAGAGAACAAAGGCACTGAGCATGATCACCTCGAGTAGTCATAAGGAAGTCTACTTTCTCATCGATGACTGACTCGATGCTGCAGTGGTGTATCTAGTTCTTTGACCTGAGGTGCATTGGCAGTTCACCTTGAGGGTGTTATAGTTTGACTACACCAAGACTCGATCTCCTAGCCATTCGGAACCCTAAGGTGTATGTTGGCTATAGCATGGTCATTGTAGGAATTGGATTGCACCAAGATGAAATCTATCCACCTCGGTGGATGATGAGCAGCCCTATGATAATCATGAGAATCAAGTCCATAAGCCCATGGCCACGGCAGAGACTGAAATAATAGAAAGAGTTTCTATTAAGGTTTTCACATCGGACTTGAATCGAATGATTAAATCATATGATAGAAATTAGGGTTTGACGAGTTCACCTTAACCCTAATCTGATCGAAGCTCAAGATAGAAGAACTTAATCACATAAGTAGCTACACCAAGAGGTTCATTTTTAGTTTTGATTGGACCCACCATATGCTACTAGGTGTCACTGGTGGATTTTGGGAGCAATTAGAATAATTTAGATGATCGATCATTCTAAGTTGTCTGAATCAGAAGAGTTCTGATCCATCGAAAGGAGTTTCGATGATGTTGATGATGGAGATCACTACATATCCCATTACCATAAAGAACTAAACCTAACTGGATCACACAAACAAGGGTTTGGATTTGGATATCATCAATTGGACTAACCTAGTTCAATTGATTTGAATATGATTCAATTAGGTTCAAGAAAATCATGCTAGCACACGATCGAGCCTAACGTTCTCCTTTTTCTATCACAAAAGTTGTCTTGACTAAGCTAAATGAGTTTGTGCTCACTTAGGTACCTTTACCTGGTCTGACTGAAGCTTGTCCATGTCAGAAAAGGGTTGTCTTAATTTATAAGATAAATTTGGGACAACACCTATCATTTTCCATCACCTGCTAATTCTTGTACTTTGACTTAGTCAAATGTTGACCTTTGACCCTTGAACATCTGCCCATATGTCATGCTCTTATTAGAGAGTAGATAGGGGCTTGTCCCCTCTCTAGAAACTAAAAAGTAGGAGGTGCATGCCTAGGATGGTGTGCGCCTATGGATAGGGATGCTGGAGTCCCATACGGATGGGACTCCAGGTTGCTTCTTGGATTCAAACTAGGTGACCCTCACCTATAGACTTTGACCAATCTTAGGCACCACCTTAGGATGAATCTATAGGTGTCTCATTTGATTGGATCAGGTGATGTCATTCCATCAATCAGATTTAGATCTGATTGCATGAAGCAACGTGATTGGCCGGGGTGATGCAACACTGCATGGCGCAGCAGAGTCTATAAAAAGACCCTATCTGCGCCCACTTTTGAGACTCCTCCTCTAAGCCACGCCCTAAGGCTGCCCTTCTCCCTTCTCCATGCCACCATCTGCCCTCTTCCTCCTCTCCACACCCAAGAAAGTTGGGCCTTTAGATTAGTACGAGTTAGGCAAGAAAAGGCTGACGAAAATGAAAGAAGGCAGCACTGCTGCAGAGACGACAGGTGATCTTCAAAAGAAGTTTTGAAGATTCTCTAAATCAGATCCAGATCTAATTTTTGAAGAAAAAAAAGAGAAGGAGAAGATCTCTAGATCCAGTCTGAGTGGATATCGGTAGAGGCCAGACGCTTGCATGGCTAGATCCAAAACCTCAAGGATTCTGCACGATCATCATCGAGTAATCAGATTACCCAGAATCAAGGTAAATTAGTTTAGAATTAATTTAATTTTATTTTTTTATTTATTAGATCATAAAATTAAATCTAAAAAATATTAGATTTGATCTAGATCTAAGAAAAAATTTTTGAAATATACCTCTCGATCCAATCAGATCTGAACGAACCTGATCCTAGGAAATCAGGATTCCCCTTCAACTAGTATCAGAGCCAGGTTCTTATAAAATTTATTTAGATCTAATTTAATCTGATTAATTAGTAATTTCAAATATCACATGAGATATGATTAGATCTAAAATTAAAAAAATAAAAATTTAAAATTAATTAATCTAGATCTAATATGTATGAGATACATAACTAGACTAGGTATAAAATTATTCTATGTGTAGTCTAGTATAATCATATTTTTTATTTTATTAAATATAATTTTTAGATCTATTTATTTTCTATTTTTTAATATTATAAATATTATAATCAGATCTAAAAATAAAAAATAAATTTAATTTAATTTATTCATATGAGATATGATAATTGCATGTTTAGACAAGTTGTAGAATAGTTTCGCAAATAGGTCTAGATTAAATTTTATTTGATAAGATTAAATTTAAATTTAATTTTTTAGATAATTATGAGATAATTTAGATCTGAAAAACATGCATGCATAATATATGTGATATATACAAAACATGTTTTAATTAGATCTATTTTTTTATATGAGATATATGCATAGATCTAATTAGTTTTTGTAGATTAGTTATATTTTTGATTAAGGCATTCCCCTTGACCATCCGATCATAAGAATAAAGTAGGGCTTAAAGACCCTCTCCTCCCATTCGATGGGGTGTTCTTATGATGTTTAGGAGTGCTGCATATTCATCCTTAATCAAAAATTAAAAACTTATTTTCTGCAAAACCCTAGATCCTAAAACCCTAGGATCTTATTTACATATTTTATTTTTGAACCCTAAACTTAATTAAGAATTAAGATTATGAAACATAGTAGATCTAAAATTGAGGATTTTTAGATCTAAGACATGTTCATAAAACTGGGTTCGGGCTTGGGTAGCTCAATTAGGTCTAGCGGTTGATCAAATCGAATCAAGAGTTAGTTAGATGGGATCAACAATGCTTAAATTGATCAGCCTAATAGGATTAAGTCTGGGTCAAGATCGAGTCATGTGAGTGATCGATCAAGCTAAGTCCTAATTAGGCTCAGTGGTTAGAGTCTAGATTATAGGCTAACCCGACTGATTTTGGCTCAACAATTTGGTGTCCAAGGTAAGTTTGGCAGATACGATCGACTGATTTTTAATTAGGAGCTACTCGACTCGAATGCATTCTTGTCGAGTTAATGGCATATCCCTTCCATCGATCTCACTTACCTGGTCATGTTTATTGACTCAGTTCTAATCTGAGGTGGTTGATAATCCGAGCTAATCCATGCCACTGGGTTAGTCATAATAGTTATGACTATGTCAAGTCTAGTTTAATGAGACCAAAATCAAAACTTCCTAAGAAAAGATTAAGTCTAAGGTCTTCCACCATTGTAGATGTGCGGGCCCTTCCCGGGGTTGATTGTTTCAACTGGTTATAGTGGCTCAATTGCACCGAAAAGATGCAACCATGTCTATTAGGCATTGGATGCTACAAGCTAGAGGATGGATTGGGCTTAATATTTCGGATACGGTGAGAGACCCAATTAGAAATTCAATCTGTGCAAATGGTGGATCTGACTTAACTAAGGAGTGGATCAATATTTCGAACACGGTAAGATTCATGAATTAGAGATCAAGTTTGGATGCACCATAATTAGAGAATCATTGAACAAGAGTTGTTTACCTATTGGCTAACCCATCACCAATAACTATTAGGTGAGGTGATGAGTAAGTCAGTGGGATCGCACCACCCACTAGAAATCAGTAATCATGAAGATTTTTGCATCTCTACAAAGGGAGTATAAGGATCCAAGAAAATAGTGAAAGCTAATTTATCTAAAAATAAAATTTTTAAATAAATTGGTTAAGTCTTAATTACAATATCTAACTAGAAACTTTGACTCTCTATAGGATAATGTCTGCATCCAACCCACTAGCACGAATCCTAGACACCCATAGACTGACCGAACCAAATTACAAGGATTGGCTCTGAAACTTCAAAATCATTTTGGGTTTTGAGAAGTTAACTCATGTATTGGACCAGGACCCTTCCACCTTACCAGCTCGTCCATCCATTGAACAGAGAGTGTCTCTGGATAAGTGGACTGACGATGATAACAAGACTAGATACTACATGTTGGGCTCGAATTCTGATGAGCTTTAGCGCCAACACGAAGATATCAAAACTACTCGCCAAATGTTGGCTCACCTATTGGAGATGTTTGGTGAATAGAGTCGCGCAGCCAAGTATCAAGTCACTAAACGTCTGTTCAGGGCTAAGATGCACGATGGGCAATCAGTCCAAGATCATTGTCTAATGATGATCAAGGACTTGAAAGAGCTTGAGAAGTTCGGAGTGAGGTTGGACTTAGTTCTGCAGAATGACATAATTTTGCAATCCTTGACTGATGCATTTGGGTAGTTCATCATGAACTACCAAATGCATAAACTTCAAAATTCCTTGGCTGAACTTATGAATATGCTGGTTACTGCTGAGCTTTCCATGAAAGGTTCTAAAGGCTCAGTACTTGCTATAGAACGAACTTCTTCCAAAAGAAAGTCTTTTAAAAAGAAGAAGAAGTCTGCAAAAAATTAGAAGATGGAAGGAGGAAAGAAGAAAAAAACAGAGCCGAAGAAGAAGGCCGCTGACAAAGGAAAGTGTTTCCATTGCAACAATGACAGCCACTAGAAGCGAAACTTCCCTACTTACCTGGCCATCCTAAAGAAGAAAGAGGCAGGTCCTTCTAGAGGTATGCTCGTTATTAAGTCTAACCTTATGGTTTCTTCTACATCTAGTTGGATGCTTGACTCTGGTTCTAGTGCTCACTTGTGCACTTCTATGTAGGGTCTTGAGGATAGCAAGAGGCTGAGAGATGGTGACATGATCCTACGCATCGAAAATGGAGCTAGAGTTGCTATCGTGGCCATGGAAACATACGCTCTTCGACTACCATCTAGTTTAGACTTAGTATTAAAAGACTGTTATTATGTGCCTGCAGCAAGCAGGAGTTTGATTTCTATTTCTTGCCTTGCATTAGAAGGCTATATAATTAGTTTTCTTAAGGACCATTGTAACATTCTTTATGAAAGAAATAAAATTACAAATGGTTTCCTTATTAACGATCTTTATTAGTTACATGTTGATGTATCTATTTTTAACTTTAAGCAAAATGCGAATGCCATAAAATTAAAACGTCCTAGGGATAGTCCTAATGATAGGTATCTATGGCACCTAAGATTAGGTCATATAGCAGAAGATAGGGTTAACAAATTGGAGAAAACTAGACTATTGAGTCTATTAACTTTCAAGTCATATCTAATTTATGAATCCTATCTCCAGGGCAAAATGACTAAGCTTCCTTTTGTAGGACATGGGGAAAGGACTATGGATCTTCTTGCCCTAGTACATACAGATGTGTGTGGCCCATTTGATGTGCCGGTTAGAGGTAATTGTCTACTTCATAACCCTTATTGATGATTTATCAAGGTATGGATATGTGTATCTTATGAGATATAAGTCTGAAGCTTTTAAAAAGTTCAAAGAATTCAGACATGAAGTAGAAAAATAAATTGAAAAACTCATTAAGGTTCTTCGATCAGATCGAGGAGGTGAATACCTTAGTCGGAAATTCTTTGACTATCTCAAAGAAAATGGCATAGTCTCTCAATGGACTCCATCAGGAACATCTCAACTCAATAAAGTTTTTAGAACGGAGGAACAGGATCCTATTAAATATGGTCTGATCCATGATGAGCTTCACAGACCTCCCTAATTTTTTTTGGGGATACTATTTGTTAACGGCAATATACTTACCAAATAGGGTTCCTTCTAAAACCATTCCTACCACACCATATGAGATATGACATGGTAAGAAACCAAGTCTGAGTCATCTCAGAATTTGGGGTTGTCCGACTCATGTCAAAAGACAACAAGCAGACAAGTTAGACTTTAGGTCCTTCAGAGCTCGATTTATAGGATATCTTAATAAGTCATTAGGATATTATTTCTACATTCCAGAAGATCATAATGTGATTGTGAGTCGACATGCCATCTTTCTTGAAAAATAGTTTATTTAAGATAGTGGTATTGGAAAGCAGATCAAGCTTGATGAGAAAGTCTCATAAGAGAAACGAGCTAAGGACCAAATGGAACCAAGTCAGATTAAGCCAATCCATACACTACCTCCTCCACCTCATAGATCGGAAAGCATTTCCTATCCTCCTGAAAGGTACTTAGGTACTATTTCAGGGGATGTAGAGAAAATATTTCTCATAGGTAATGGGGTTCATGGTGATGATCCCAAAACCTATAACGAGGCGATATCAGATATCAACTCCAAGAAATGATTAGAGGCAATGAAATCAAAAATTGACTCGATGCACTCAAACCAAATCTTGACCTTGGTAGATCCATCAGAAGGTATAGTACCTATTGGGTGTAAATGGATCTACAAGAGAAAGATTGATGCAGATGGAAATGATATTCAAGGCTAGATTAGTGGTAAAAGGTTATAGTCAACGCGAATGCATTGACTATCAGGATACCTTTTCTCCAGTAGCTATGCTAAAATCCATCCGCACAATGCTTGCTGTTGCAACCTATTTTGATTAAGAAATATGGTACATGGATGTGAAAATGGCATTCTTAAATGGATATCTTGAGGAAGATATCTATATGGAATAGTCGTTAGATTTCACATCCAGTGATGATGATCATAAGGTACGCAAGCTGTAAAGGTTCATATATGGACTTAAGCAAGCATCTCAGAGTTAGAACACTCATTTTAATGATGTGATCAAAATATTTGATTTCATAAAAAATGAGGAGCCATGTATCTTCAAAAAGGTCAGTGGGAGCACTATTGTCTTCCTCATATTGTACGTGGATGACATCCTCCTTATCGGAAATGATATTCCCATGTTGACCATAATTAAAATATGGTTATCTAAAGAATTCTCCATGAAAGACCTAGGAGAAGCATCCTTTATTCTAGGAATTAAGGTCTATAGAGATAGACCGAATAGGATGCTAGGACTTTCATAGAAGATGTACATAGAAGAAGTACTAAAGAGGTTTAGTATGGAAAACTCTAAGAGGGGTTTAGTATCCTTCAGGCATGGCATTCATCTTTCCAAGAAGATGTGCCCTAGCACACTTGAGAAAATAGAACGCATGAGCAAGATTTCTTATGCTTCAGCAATAGGGAGCCTCATGTATGCCATGTTATGTACACGACCTGATATAGCCCATGCCGTGAGTCTCACGAATAGATATCAGTCAAATCAAGGTGAAGAATACTGGACTTCTGTAAAATGTATCCTTAAGTACTTGAGATGAACTAAGGATATGTTGTTGGTCTTTGGTAATGCAGAACTCCAAGTCCAAGGGTATATAGACTTGAACTTTATGTCTGATGTAGATGATCGAAAGTCGACATCTGAGAGTCTATTTGTGTGCAATGGTGGAGCGGTCAGTTTGAAAAGTTTCAAACAGACAGTGATAGCGGATTCTACCATGGAAGTAGAATATATCACTGCATCAAAAGCTATAAAGGAGGCATTCTGATATAAGAAGTTTGCAGTAGAGATAGAAGTGATGCCATCATATGCCATTCCTCTGTACTGCGACAACAATGGTGTCATAGCCCTTGCTAAGGAGTCGAGGTCTCACCAGAAATCCAAGCACATCGAGCGGCGATACCACCTCATCCGCGATTACCTCGAGAAGAATTACGTCGAGGTCAAGAGAGTCGACTCTGCAAACAATGCGGCGGACCCGCTTACAAAGCCATTGGACCAGCAGAAGATCGAAGCCCACCTTGAGAAGATGGGACTTAGATTTGTAGCCAATTGGCTTTAGGTCAAGTGGGAGTTTGTTAGATATGTGTGCCTTAGAAGCTAGAATTGGGTGACACTTGTAATACACTTCTAAGGGCAAAATTATAATTTTGACTATAAATAATAAAATGGGTTATTTTCTATCACATATGTATATTTAGTGTCTGTGATTAATTCCTTGAGTTAATGGTAATGAAAATTAATATTTTCAAGTGTTGAAAATTTAAGACATAAATTTTTATTTATTAACTCATAAAATGCTTCTGATCGTAGGATCATCATGAGGATGGTGATTGATCTGAAAGGTTAGTGTATAATCGCTTCTTTATAGTAGATAAGTCTTAAGTCTATAATGTAGAGACATCGGAGCAAGAGTATAGGTACTCGTTAGAGAAACCTTCTTGTCGATGACTGGCTCGATGCCGCAGTGGTATATCTGGTTTTTTGACCTAAGGTGCATCGGTAGTTCACCTTGAGGGAGTTATAGTTTGACTAGACTATGACTCGATCTCCTAGCCATTCGAAATCCTGAGGTGTATGTTGGCTATAGCGTGTTCATTGTAGGAATTAGATTACACCAAGATGGAATCTATCTACCTCGGTGGAAGAGGAGCAGCCCTATGATGATCATGAGAATCAAGTCTATAAGCCCATGGCCATTGCAAAGAGTGAAATAATAGAAAGAGTTTCTATTAAGATTTTCACATCAGACTTGAATCGAATGATTAAATCATATGATAGAAATTAGGGTTTGACGAGTTCACCTTAACCCTAATCTAATCAGGGCTCAAGATAGAAGAACTTAATCACACAAGTAGCTGCATCGAGAGGTTCATTTTTAGTTTTGATGGGTTGCCACCATATGCTGCTAGGTGTCACTGGTGGATTTTGGGAGTAATTAGAATGATTTAGATGATCGATCATTCTAAGTTGTCTGAATCAGAAGAGTTCTGATCCATCGAAAGAAATTTCGATGATGTTGATGATGGAGATCACTACATATCCCATTACCATACAGAACTAAACCTAATTGGATCACACAAACAAGAGTTTGAATCTAGATATCATCAATTGGACTAACCTAGTTCAATTAATTTGAATATGATTCAATTAGGTTCAAGAAAATCGTGCTAGCACACGATCGAGCTTAACGTTCTCCTTTTTCTATCATAAAAGTTATCTCGATTGAGCCAAATAAGTTTATGCTCACTCAAGTACCTTTACCTAGTCTGACTAGAGCTTGTCCAAGTCAAAAAAGGATTGTCTTAATTTATAAGATAAATTTGAGACAACACCTATCATTCTCCATCACCTGCTAATTCCTGTACTTTGACTTGGTCAAACATTAACCTTTGACCCTTGGACATTTGCCCATATGTCATGCACTTATTGGAGAGTAGATAGGGGCTTGTCCCTTCTCTAAAAATTGGAAAGAAGGAGGTGCATGCCTAGGATGGCGTGTGCCCATGGATAGGGATGCTGGAGTCCCACACGGATGGGACTCTAGGTTGCTTCTGGGATTCAAACTAGGTGACCCTCACCTATAGACTTTGACCAATCTTAGGCATCACCTTAGGATGAATCTATGGGTCTCTCATCTAATTAGATCAAATGATGTCATCCTATCAATTAGATTTAGATCTGATTGCACGAAGCAACGTGATTGACCGGGGTGATGCAGCACTACATGACGCAGTAGAGTCTATAAAAAGACCCTATCTGTGCCCACTTTTGAGACTCCTCCTCTAAGCCATGCCCCAAGGCTACCCCTCTTCCTTCTCCATGCCACCATCTGGCCCTTTTCCTCCTCTCCACATCCAAGAAAGTTGGACCTTCAAATTAGTGCGAGTCAGGCAAGGAAAGACTAACGAAAAATGAAGAAGGCAGCACTGCTATAGAGACGATGGATGATCTTCAGAAGAAGTTTTGAAGATTCTCCAAATCAGATTCAGATCTGATTTTTGACAAAAAGAAAGAGAAGAAGAAGATCTCCAGATCCAGCCTGAGTGGATACCGGTAGAGGTCAGGCGCTTGCATGGCTAGATCCAGAACCTCAGGGATTCGGCACGATCATCATCGGGTTATCAGATTACCCAGAATCAAGGTAAATTAATTTAGAATTAATTTTATTTTATTTTCTTATTTATTAGATCATAAAATTAGATCTAAAAAGTATCAGATCTGATCTGAATTTAAGAAAAAATTTTTGAAATATACCTCTCGATCCAATCAGATCTGAACGAACCTGACCTAAAAAAATCAGGATTCCCCTTCAAGTTCTACACTAATAGTGAATTTGTACCAAAATTGTTAGGTACTTATCAAGATCATGGGAGGCCAAGGTGGTAGTATATAAGAAGGTAAAGACCTGAACAAACCAGCATTTGAAGAACTACTTGGATCTTTTATGACCCAAAATTAATCATAATGCAAAATATGAAGTAGAGATTGAGAAGAAGACCATCACATTGAAGTCAATGATTGTAAAAGATGAGAGCAATGATTTGGAAGAAGGAGATGAAGATGAAGAGATGGATGACCCTCATAATAAGGAAGTTTAGAAGGTTTATGATGAAAAATAGATGATTTCAAAAAGAAGCTTTTGGTGAAGGGGGAGCCAAGCAAGGATAAGGACTAGAAGTAGTCGTCCATATGCTATGAGTGCAAAATATTGAGACATTTCAAAGCCAATTGTCCTCTACTCGAGAGAGCCCCCAGGAAAAGCATGAAGAAGGCCATGCTCGCCATATAGAGTGATAGCAAGGATACAAGTTCAAAAGAAGAGAAAGAGGAAGTAGCCAGCCTATACCTCATAGCCCATGAAGATGAGGTAAATTCAGAAAACCCCTTTAATTTTTGTTTTGAAAAATGATAAAATGTCTTTTATGATATAGTTAAATATTTAAAAAAACTAGGATAGAAAACAAAAAATTAAAAAGGGCTAAACAAATGTTAACTAGAGAAAATGAAAAATTTTTGAAAGAGAAGAATATGTTGACTGACAAAAATACTAAACTTAAGAGTAAAATTTTAAAAAAAAAAACATCTAGTTAACATATTAACTCTAAGTTTAGAAAAACTACAAATACTCATTAATAATTGAAAAGCTATGTATAATAAAGCTGCATTAGGGTACAACCCACTAAATAAATAAAAATTTTAAGAAAATATATTTGTTAGACCAAGTTCAAATTGCTCTCCTTCAATAACATGTTTCACTTTACCCAAAGAAAAATCAACATGTTTCAAATGTAATAAATTAGAACATAAAACCTTGAAATACAATATGGACAGACTATAATTAAGCAAAATTGTTTTCCAAAATGAACCAAGCGTACTAATGCCACATGACCCAAGAAAGACTTGGGTACCCAAATTGAAAACTTGATATATATTTTTTAGGTACTTCTAGCATCTCATGCATCAAAAAGAAGATGGTATTAATTTGACAACAGGATGCTCAAGGCACATAATGAGGGATGAATCTCAACCCAACCTTAAAGCTAAAGGAGGAGTGGTGACCTTTGGTGATAATGACAAAGGAAGAATTATTGATATTGATAACATAAAAATCACTCCTACTTTTATTGAAGATGTTTTACTTGTAGATGATTTAAAACATAATTTGCGTAATATAACTTAATTTTATGAAAAGATTTTAAGGTTCTATTTGAGTCTTCTCATTGCATTGTCTCTAGTGCAATAGATAATAGCATTAAATTTATATAACATAGATATGGAAATATATACATGGTGTATCTTGATGATCTATTCAAAGAAAATATGCAATATAGAGTTGCTATGATGCCAAGTCAGAAAAACTAGTCGGATTTGGCATCATAGACTAGCTCATGCAAATATGGATCTAATTTCAAAATTAGTTATAAAAGAGTTAGTTAATGGTTTGCCAAAAGTCAATTTTGAAAAAAATAAAATGTGTGATATATGTTAACCAGATAAAAAGACTAGAGTTTCATTTAAGTTAAAGAACATGGTTTTAACTACTGGGCTCCTTGAATTGTTGCATCTTGATTTATTTAGGCCAACTAGGACTACAAACCTAGATGGCAAAAAATATGGATTTGTAATTATCAATGTTTTTTGATTTACTTCGGTTGCATTTATCACACAAAAAGATGAAGCTTTTAGTATATCTTCAAAATATTTTTTAAAAATCATAAATAAAAAAGTTTAAATATTAAAAAATAAGAAGTGATCATGGAACTAAATTTAAAAATAAGATTTTAAAAAATTTTGTAATGAAAATAGTATTGAGCATAAGTTTTCTATATTTATGACACCTCAACAAAATGGAGTGATAAAAAAAGGAATCTTAGGAAAGATGGCACGTGCTATATTGTGTGAAAGCAATCTCTCAAAGTATTTTAGGTAGAGGCAATTAATGCAGTAAGTTATGTGCTAAATCATGCATTCATTAGATCAATTTTTTAAAAAAAAAAAAGATATCCTATAAGCTTTAGAAAGGTAGAAAACCAAATGTAGGATATTTCAAAGTTTTTGGATGCCGATGTTTTATTCTAAACAATGATAAGAATAAATTAGAAAAGTTTGATGTTAAATTAAATAAAGTCATATTTTTATTATATTCTTCTTCTGGTAGAACATATAAAGTTTTCAATGAAAAAATCTTAGTAATATAAGAGTCCATACATATAATATTTGGTGTGTCTTAACAATTTTCCATCAAGTAAGAAAGAGTTAATGATGATGGAGAAGGAGATGGACAAATTGACAATATGTGACTATCATTCTCAAGATGAAGAACAAAATGATCAAGAACATGATGAGGAGTATGAGGAGCATCAAGAACCATCAAATGCACCTTAATAAGATACAAATGATGAGCATTCATTTGGCTCTCTCTTAAATAATGAAGGAAGTCAAAGCACTTGACAAGCTACATTAGCAACTTCCAATATACTCCATCGAGCTTTTATTTTTGAGCTTTAAAATCTAATCTTTTTATATTCATTACTTTGTTTAAAGTTTCTTGGGACAGAAATTTGAGGGATAAGTCTAGTCCAAACCCGAAATTGGATAAGTGTGTTGGACTAAGTCTAGGGGGCCTTAGTTGGGAAAGGTTTTGGTTGATTTCTTATGCTAAAATCAACTGGGTTAATTATGAGCTTAATTTGAAATAATCAAACTATAATCAAGGATGATTATAATTAAAATTTTCAAGTAGAGGTCTTGGGGAATGGATGTAGATAGTGATACTAAACCACTATAAATTTTCTATACTTGTGATTATGTTTTTTCATTCATTTTATTTTTATGCATTATAGTTTATTTTCTATTTGCTTATCACACTCACTTCACTATTAGTCAATTAGAGCACATAATTATCTTCAAATTTTAAAGAACCCAAGCCACCCCCATCCCTCTTGTATTGCTATCTATGGGCAACAACTTAAATGCCCACTTTAGTGCCTTAACTCTCTTTTCTTATTTTCCTCTTCATATCACTTCTGTTTTTCAATCCACCACCTTCTCTAATTAAATTTAATAGTATTTATAGTTTGAAAAGATGTCAAAGAGTTGTTGCTAACTATTGGAGATAAAAAAAAATAACTGCTAGAAGCCTTTTTATATGTTCCGTGCTTGCAAAAAAAACTAGTTGTTGGAGCTATCAATCACAAAGGAGTTGACTTGTGAAATGTTGGGATTAACATCTAAAACTGATGAATTGACTTCTAAAACTGATGATTCAATTCCTAAAATCTTAGAATCGACTCCTGATGAAAGCCTTGAGTCCACTCATCTAGATCACGAGTTGACTCATGAAACTTGTAATTTTGATAATCCTCTATCTTTCACCTATGGCCATTCTAGGGTCAACTCCTCTACTCCAGAAACTTCTAAAATATTTCAAATACTTCTCTAACTACTTTAATTACTTCTCCAATTTTAGAATTTATTCTTTTAAGCTTCTCCCCACTTCTCTAACCTTTCAAACTTATTAAGCTCCTTACAAAATAAATTAACTACTCTAAGAAAATACAACCATTAGTATCATATTCAATGTTTTGTTCTCATCGAAATCAATCCATTAGGTCAGTAATATTAATATATCAAAGAGATATATTTTGACTTGAACCATTTAAAATGTTCATTAACCATTATATATCCTAAAAGTGAAAAGTTTTATTTGTTATGATTTGGAAGAAGAATCTTGATTAATCATATTGTGAAAAATGACCTTGGCTAGTAGGGGATAAGTTGTTGGTCTTTGTGTTCTCAATGGAGACATGATGCATTGAACCCTTTAACTAGTGTATATAGTAGTTGGTTTTAATGAACCAGCTAATAGGCTTGTTGATCAACAAACCCTTGATTAGTGGATATAATAGTTGGTTAGTAGCTAGTTGGTATGGAAATGATTGTGATAAGTGTTTCAACATTTCAATGTATTCAAGTGATTTCAAGTGTACCCAATGTACTTCAAATATCTCTAAGTTTGTTTTAATGTTTTCCTAAATGAGTATTTTCAATAATTTTGCATGAAAATGTATGCATCTTGATGATACCAATTGCTTTGAAGTATTCTAATGTTTCAAACTGAAGTTACATTAGTAAGTGTTCTTAATGGATATGTAATATAAGATATTGTTTTAGCTATTTGAATTCTAATCACTACATATTCTTATCGTTCCCATCATTCTACTCTTCTTCATACTACATTATTTTTTCTGGTTGGATACTTATCTGAGCTGCATAGCTAATTATTTAATTATGATATTTCAAAGTGAAAGGCTAATCAATATTAGGCAAATAACAAGCTTAAAGTGATTTTGGTGTACATAATGAAGCTACTACGCAAAAGGACGAGTTAGGTCCTTTTTTTGTAAATTTTATGGTAAGACTTGTGTCGTTATATAAGTGATTAAATTAGTCAAGGAAAGAAGAATTTGTAATATACCTATTGAAGTTTGTGATACTTATCTCTAAAATGAATTTTTCTATGTAGTATAAGATGATATAATGAAGTAAATATTGATTTGATTTCATGGTTATGTGCTATAATTTTAACCGGATGAATGTTTAGTTTGCTCTATGTGATCAAATGGTCATTTGTTTTATATTATACGATTTTTAGTTTGATTTTGAAATAGCATGGTCAGTTGAATTGAAATCAGGCCATTGATTCTTGTCATACTCCGGATTTGACAGGTCCAGGTCATAACAAAAATATGGTGTAAATACATATGTCAAAGTGAAACTTGGTTGACATTTTCTCAAGAGATTATGGAATGCTTCATGAGTTCCTTTGCAATTTTTTGATATAAGATGGTACAATTGGCATCCATTAAAATATTGATATAGAAGTGGATAATTATTTTTTTGTTTTAAACTTTTGAATCCTAGTTTTTTTTAAAAAAAAAAATGGTTTGTTTGGAAACTTCAAGTTAATTATCATTTTTTTCTAAACTTGTAGTTACCCAGCTAGACAATCTAAGAGGAGAGATGAATTTGATTTTCAAAAATTCAAACAAGTATGTGCTATTTTTGAGAAAAAATTAAGTTAGGTTCTATGAATGTGCGGTGAATGCAATATATAGTAGCGAAAATGAATGACTAAAAACTAAACAAGAATATAAAGTAAGTAAAGACAAATATATCATATAAATATAAGGATTTTATAGTGGTTCGGTATACTCCAAGTAACTACATCCACTCTCCAAGCTCCACTTGAGAATTTTTATTATAATCTCTTGAGCCATATATGGACTTAAGCAAAGGTCCATATATGGACTTAAGCAAGCATCTCGGAGCTGGAACACTCATTTCAATAATGTGATCAAAAAGTTTGGTTTCATCAAAAATGAAGAGGAACCATGTGTTTTCAAAAGGATCAGTGAGAGCGCTGTTGTCTTCCTCATATTGTACGTGGATGACATCCTCCTTATTGGGAATAATATTCCCATGTTGACGATAGTCAAAATGTGGTTGTCCAAGGAATTCTCCATGAAAGACCTAAGTGAAGCATCCTTTATTATAGGAATTAAGGTCTATAGGGATAGACTGAATAAGATGCTAGGACTTTCATAGAAGATGTACATAGAGAAAGTACTAAAGAGGTTTAGTATGGAAAACTCTAAGAGGGGATTAATACCCTTCAGACATGGTATTCATCTTTCCAAGAAGATGTGCCCCAGCACACCTGAGGAAATAGAACGCATGAGCAAGATCCCTTATGCTTCTGCAATAGGGAGCCTCATGTATGCCATGCTATGTACACGACCTGATATAGCCCATGCTGTGAGTGTCACAAGCAGATATCAGTCAAATCCAGGTGAAGAACACTGGACTTCTGTGAAATGTATCCTTAAGTACTTGAGAAGAACTAAGGATATGATGTTGGTCTTTGGTAATGGAGAACTCCAAGTCCAGGGATACACAGACTCGGATTTCATGTCCGATATAGATGATCGAAAGTCGACATCTGGGAGTCTGTTTGTGTGCAATGGTGGTGCTGTCGGCTGGAAGAGTTCCAAGCAAGTGGTAATATCACCTCATCCACGATTACCTCGAGAAGGATTATGTCGAGGTCAAGAGAGTCAACTCCATAGATAATGTGGCAGACCCACTTACAAAGCCGTTGGGCCAGCAGAAGATCGAAGCCCACCTTGAGAAGATGGGACTTAGACTTGTAGCCAATTGGCTTTAGGACAAGTGGGAGATTGTTAGATATATGTGCCCTAGAAGCCAGAATTGGCTGACACTTGTAATACACTTCTAGGGGCAAAATTGTAATTTTGACTAATATCAATAAAATGGGTTATTTTCTATCACATATGTGTATTTAGTGTCTGTGATACATCCTTTGAGTTAATGGTAATGATAATTCATATTTTCAAGAGTTGAAAATTTAAGACATGAATAATCATTATTAACTCATAAAATGCTCCCGACCATAGGATCATCACGAGGATGGTGATTGATCCGGAAGGTTGGTGTACAATCGCTTCTCTTTAGTAGATGAGTCTTGAGTCTACGGTGTGGAGACACCGAAGCGAGAGTACAGGTACTCGTTAGAGAACGAGGGCACTGAGCGTGACCACCTCGAGTAGTCATTAGGAAGTCTACCTTCTCGTCAATGACTGACTCGATGCTGCAGTAGTGTGTCTGGTTCTTTGACCTGAGGTGCATCGGCAGTTCACCTTGAGGGTGTTATAGTTTGACTACACCATTACTCGGATCTCCTAGCCATATGGAACCCTGAGGTGTATGTTGGCTATAGCATGTTCATTGTAGGAACTGGATGGCATCAAGATGGAATCTATCTACCTCGGTGGTAGAGGAGCAGCCCTATGATGATCATGAGAATCAAGTCCTAAAATCCATGGCCATGGTAGAGTGAAATAATAGAAAGAGTTTCTATTTAGATTTTCACATCGGACTCGAATCGAATGATTACATCATATGACAGAAACTAGGGTTTGACGAGTTCACCTTAACCCTAATCTGATCGGGGCTCAAGATAGAAGAACTGAATCACACAGGTAGCTGCACCAAGAGGTTCGCATTCAGCTCTGATGGGTTGCCACCATATACTGCTAGGTGTCACTGGTGGATTTTGGGAGCAATTAGAATGATTTAGATGATCGATCATTCTAGCTGTTCGAATCAGAAGAGTTCTGATCCATCGAAAGGAGTTTCGATGATGTCGATGATAGAGATCATGACATATCCCATTACCATATAGAACTGAACCTAACTGGGTCACACAAACAAGGGTTTGAATCTGGTGATCATCAATTGAACTGATCTAGTTCAATTGATCTGAATGAGATTCAATTAGGTTCAAGAAAATCGTGCTAGCACTCGATTGAACCTAACGTTCTTCTTTTACTATCATAAATAAGTTGTCCTATCTGAGCCAAAGGAGTTTGTGCTCAATTAGAGGCCTTCATATGGTCTGATTGGAGGTTGTCCAAGTCAGAAAAGGTTGTCTTATTTTGTAAGACATTACCTGCCATTTTTGGTCACCTATCATTTCTTGTTCTTTGACTTTGGTCAAAAGTCTATCTTTGACTGGTCAAACATTGACCATTGACACTTTGACTTTTGACCACATGTCATGCACCTATTGGAGAGCTAGTGGGGGTCTGTCCCTCTACCAAAACTTGGCAAGGAGGAGGGCGCACGCCACCCTAGGTGTGTACCCAAGCTGGAGGCGCCTAGGAGTCCTTGTTGGACAAGGACTCCATCTCCTTTTTGGATTCCAATTAGAGTTCTTCTAAGAACCAACTTTGATTTGTCTTAGGCGCACTCTAAAGAGGAATCCAGGAGACTCTATTCCCACCAATCAGATTTAGATCTGATTTTACAAAGGGTTGTGATTGGTTGGGAAGAAGAGAAGTTGGATCACAGTCAGTCTATAAATAAGACCCTGTGCCCAACTCAAATTACATGAGATGATTGAGATAAGAGTTTCCATATGCCCAAAGGCCTTTTCTCCTCTCCTCCTCCATGCCAAACCTTCTTCTCCCTCTCCTCTCCACATCCAAAATAGTTTTGGAGCTTGGTTGGTGCGATCCAGATCAAAGAAAGGCGATCAAAAGCAAGAAGGCTGCACTGCTACAAAAAACGACTGCTGATCTTCAAAAGGTATTTTGAAGATTCTTCAGATCAGATCCAGATTTGATTTTTGGAGATGTGATAGAGAAGAAGAAGATCTCTAGATCCAGCCTGAGTGGATACCGATAGAGGCCAGGTGCTTGCATGGCCAGATCCAGAACCTTCCGCTGCATACAGGATCATCAATGGGTAATTGGATTACCCAAATCAGGTAAATTAAATTTGATTTAATTTATTCTTATTTTATTTTATTTATTAAAATAATAAGAATCAGATTTAAAACATCCCAGATCTGATATAGATCAAAAAAAAAAAATTTGAAATATATCTCTTGATCTGATCAGATCTGAACGAACCTGGACCAGAAAATCAGGATTTTCCTTCAGACACTCCATCATTGACTTGACCATGGGGACTTTGGCTAGTTTTTTATATTCCAACAATTAACAATAAATTCACCACTATATTTTCAAAAGTCATAAAATAATAAGAAAAATAATAATGCAAGAAAACTTGAAAGACCATAACATACCATTATGTGATCCAGTTAAAATCATAACATATGTTAAAGAATCTAGATTTATTCTTGACCACCCCCACGACTGCGACAATAATAATAATAATAATAATACTAGAATCACGATGAAGTGCTTGCCTAAACCATAAAATAAGACTCAAAATGGAGAAATAAATATCATAATTTTTGACTGGTAATTCAGCAAAAATGATTGATTAAACATGGTGAAATAAGCAAAAAAAATCAAAAACAATGTAGAACACATAAACCAAGATTGCCAAAAGCACAACCTGAGTTTTACTTTTATTAGTGCGGAAACCTGTGAGGACGCCGGAGGTAGTTGGAGTGGAGAAGGCAAGGCCGCAGATGGGATCTACAAAGTAAAGTCCAAACCAGAGATGGGTGGCTCCAACAGGATCCTCCGATGCTCAAGTTAATCTTTCGGCCAACTGGAATGGAGTACACAGGATAAAAAAGCAGAGTGGCAGGAAAAAGAAGAGAGTCTGGAGGAAACATATCTGGAGGATCCTTTTTATAAATGGAGCATGTAACAAACTAATGGTAACAGCCATAACCATCTAGTAGTGAGTCGCTCAGGTCACGTGGAGTTTGTACGAAAGATGAGTTGTCATTTATCATGACTTGTAGGCAATGTAGATCTTCTTGTTGAGGTTTGGATGTAAATTGGAGACTTTGGTGTCCGTAGTGAACTTAGGATCAGCTGAGAGTTGTTAGGGGCAATGTCTAATTACTTCAGGAAGTTCGAAAGCTTCCTAAGTTGCACACAAGTGGATGCCCCCTAGGCTAAGAGCTGAGGCTTCCACGCTCCCTTCTTGTATATGGAAGGAGCGTGATTGGGGCAGTTCATCCAAAAGAAGCACGATCGAAGGAGTTTGTAAAGGAAAATCTCATTTTCTACCATGGGATCGTACAAATCTGATCAGATCTAGGGTGGACTTTTATAAAAAGTTTCTAAATAATCTAATCAGATTTGAGAGTTTTTAGATCTAATCATAGTGATCTGATATTAAAAATTAAAATAAAAATTAAATTAGATTTAATTTCTTATCTTGTTTGGGTAATCTGATTATCCTATGATGATCCTGATCTTTTTCGAGGTTATGGAAGGAGCCACGCACGTGCCTGACCTCTACCAGTGTCCACTCGGGCAGGATCTAGACATCTTCTCCTCATGAATCTTGTCTCCAAAGATCAGATGTGAATCTAATCTAAAGAACCTTCAAAATAGCTTTTGAAGGCAGCTTGTCCATCTCACTAACACCATCGCGTAGATGCTGAACTCTTCATAAATTAGATTGGATCTTCTTCTTTGATTTGTGCCCAACTTTTAGCATGTAGAAGAAGGGGAGAGAGAGGACCAGAGGAGGCATGGAAGATGGAAGGGGTGGCAGCATATGGATGTGGCAATTAGAATTATACAAAGGCCTTGTGCGTAGGTGTTTTTATAGAAGATCCTTGCACCATCTAGACTCCTAAATGATCAAGCAACTCATTTGCTTGATTATCTAGGACTCCAATCTAATAACTCACATCACCCACCTCATATTTATCAAGTTTTTATCATCCAAAACTCCTCCCAAGTTGGCAAGAAGAAAGGATGAGGAGTCCATGACGCATGGGACTCCTCTCTTCAAAAGTTTGATCCAAATCAAACTCTATTAGATACCCAATCTAGGCACCACTAAAAATCATGAAATTGGGCACACTCAAAGGATGACTCGAGCCCAATCACATATCCAAAAATCAAAGCAAAATTATTTTTAGAGAATTTTCTAAAAGCCTCAAATCAGGTGACTCTTAGTTCTCTCAATAAGGTCAACTTTTGACCCTAGTCCAATTTCACCATGATCGAATTTAATTTCTACAAGTAATCTAACCTAGACAGATTTCAATTAGATGAAATTAAACCAATTCAAGATATAAGAATGAGTCAAATCAAATTTAAATTAGTTGCGATGAATCAAAAAGATTATAAAAGGAGAAAGTCAAGCTCAATCGTGTGCTAGCACGATTATCTTGAACCTGATTGGATCTTATCCAAAACAATTGAACTGGATTAGCTCAATTGATGACATCTAGATCCAAACCCTTATTTGTATGATCCAGTTAGGTTTAGTTTCATATGATAATGAGATATGTTGTGATCTTTATCATCGACATCATCGAAACATCTTTCGATGGACCAAAACTTTTTTGATTCATATAATTAGAATGATCGATCATCAAAATCATTCTAATTGCTTCCAAAATCCACCAATGATACCTAGAATTATATAGTGGCAATCCATCAAAACTTAAAGCGAACCTCTTGATGTAATTACCTATGTGATTGGGTTCTTCTATCTTGAGTCCCAATAGGATTAGGGTTAAGGTGAACTTGTCAAACCAAACATCCGTCATATGAATTAATCATTTGATTTGAGTCCAATATGAAACCCTAATAGAAACTCTTTCTATCATCTTCACTCTACCATGGCCATAGGCTTAAGAACTCAATCTCATGATTATCATAGGGCTACTCTTCACCTATCAAGGTAGATAGATCCCCTATTGGTACAATCCATTTCTTACAATAAACATGCTATGACCAACATACACCTCAAGATTCTGAATGGCTAGAAGATCGAGTTATAGTATAGTCAAATTATAATATCCTCAAGATAAATTGCCAATGCACCTCAGGATAAAGAACCAGACATACCACTACAGCATCGAACCAGTCATCGATGAGAAGGTAGACTTTCTTATGACTACACGAGGTGGTCACGCTCAGTGCCCTCATTCTCTAATGAGTATCTGTACTCTTATTTCAGTGTTCTCATACCATAGATTCAAGACACATCTATCCTAAGAAAATAATCGTATACCAACCTTCCAGATCGATCACCATCCTCATGATGATCGTACGATCGGAAGGAATTTATGAGTTAATTATGAGAATTCATGTCTTAAATTTTCAACTCTTGAAAATATGAACTATCATTATCATTAACTCAATGGTTGTATTACAGACACTTTAAATATACACTATAATAAAAAAATATTTTTTTATTAATTTATAGTTAAAATTATAAAATTATCCTTTAAAGTATATCATAAGTGTCAGTCAATCTAGTTTCTAGGGCACACATCTAACAAACTCCCACTTGACCTAAAGCCAATTGGCTACAAATCTAAGTTCCATCTTCTTAAGGTGGGCTTCGATCTTCTGCTGGCTTAATGGCTTTGTCAGCAGGTCTGCCACATTATCTATAGAGTCGACTTTCTTGACCTCGACATATTTCTTCTCGAGGTAATCATAGATGAGGTGATATCGTCGCTCAATGTGTTTGGATTTTTTGTAAGACCTCAGCTCCTTAGCTAGGACTATGGCACCATTATTATCATAGTACAGAGGGATGACATCTGATGGCATCACTTCGAGCTTTATGTCAAACTTTTTATACCAGAATGCCTTCTTTACGGCCTCCGATGCAGTGATATACTCTACTTCCATGGTGGAGTCTGCTATCACCATCTGCTTGAAACTCTTCCAACTGATAGCTCTATCATTATAAATAAACAGACTTTCAGATGTCGACTTTTGATCATTTATATCGAACATAAAATCTAAGTCTGTATACGTTTGGACCTGGAGTTCTCTATTACCAAAAACTAGAAACATATCCTTAGTCCTTCTCAAGTACTTAAGAATACATTTCATAGAAGTCCAGTGCTCTTTGCCTGAATTCGACTGATACCTGCTCGTGACACTCACAGCATGGGCAACATCAGGTCATGTACATAGTATGGCATACATGAGGCTCTCTATTATCGAAGCATAAGAAATCTTGCTCATGCATTCAATCTCCTTAGGTGTGCTAGGGCACATCTTCTTGGAGAGATGAATGCCATGTCTGAAGGACACTAATCTTCTCTTGGAGTTTTTCATGCTAAATCATTTTAGCACCTCCTCTATGTACATTTTCTATGAGAGACCCAGCATCCTATTCGGTTTATCCCTATAGACCTTAATTTTCAAAATAAAAGATGCCTCTCCTAGATCTTTTATAGAGAACTCCTTAGACAACCATATTTTGACTGAAGTCAACATGAAAATATCTTTCCTAATTAGGAGGATGTCATCCATGTATAGTATAAGAAAGACAATAGCACTCCCACTGATCTTTTTGAAAATATAGAAATTCTTCTCATTCTTGATGAATCCAAATGATTTGATTACATCATTAAAATGAGCATTCCAATTTTGAGATACTTGCTTGAGTCCATATATGGACCTTTGCAGCTTGCATACCTTGTGATCATTATCACTGGATGTGAAACCCAATGATTGTTTCATATAGATATCTTCCTCAAGATATCCATTTAAGAATATCATTTTTACATCCATCTACCATATTTTATAATCAAAATAGGCTGCAATAGCAAGCAATGTGCAGATGGACTTGAGCATGGCTACTGGTGAAAAAGTATCCAAATAGTCAATGCCTTCGCACTGACTATACCCTTTTGCTACGAGCCTTGCTTTGAATGTCTCTACATACCCATCAGCACCTATCTTTCTCTTGAAGATTTATTTACACTCAATAGGTACTATACCTTCAGGTGGATCTACCAAGGTCTAGACTTGATTCGAACATATTGAGTCAATCTCTGACCTCATTGCCTCTAACTATTTCTCAGAGTTGATATCTGATATCATCTTGTCATAGTTTTTGGGATCATCATCATGAACCTCATTTTTTGTGAGGAACATTTTCTCTACGTCTTCTGATATAGTACCTAAGTACCATTCAGGAGGATGAAAAATTCTACTTGATCTACGAGGTGGAGGAGGTAGTGTCTGAGTTGGCTCAACCTGATTGGGTTCCATTGGCTCTTTAGCTCATTTCTCATTAGAGACTTTCTCCTCGAGTCTAATCTATCTTCTAATGCCACCATCTAGAATAAATTATTTTTTAAAAAAGATGGTGTGTCGACTCACAATTACATTATGATCTTTCAGAAGGTAGAAATAATATCCTAATGACTCTTTAAGATATCCAATAAATCAAGTTCTAAAGGACCTAGACTTTAATTTGTCCACCTATTATCTATTGATATGGGTTGGACAACTCCAAATTCTACGATGACTCAAACTTAATTTTTTACTATACCATATCTCATACGGTGTGGTACGAATGGTCTTAGAGGGAATCCTATTTAGTAAATATATAGTGGTCATCAGATTATGTTCCTAAAAAAACTCAGGAAGGTCCGTAAAACTTATCATGGATCGAACTATATCTAATAGGGTTTGATTTCTCCATTCTGAAACTCCATTGAGTTGAGGTATTTCAGGTAGAGTCCATTAAGAGAGTATGCTATTGTCCTTAAGATAGTATAGAAATTTTTGACTAAGATATTTGCCTCCTCGATCTGATCAAAGAATCTTAATAGATTTTTTATTTGCTTTTCTACTTCGAGTCTGAATTTCTTAAACTTTTTAAAAGCTTCAAACTTATGTCGCATCAAATACACATACCCGTATCGAGATAAATCATCGATAAAGGTGATGAAGTAAACATAATTATCCCTGGCTGACACATCAAATGGGCCACATACATCAGTATGTACTAGGATAAGTAGGTTTGTGGCCCTTTTCTCATGTCCTATAAAAGAAAGCTTGGTTATTTTGCCATGAAGGTATGATTCATAAATCGGATATGACTCGAAAGCCAATGAACTTAATAGCCCAGATTTTTTTAATTTGTTAACCTATCTTCAGCTATATGACCTAGCCTAAGATGCCAAAGATACCTATCATTTAGACTATCCCTAGGTCGCTTTGATCCTATGGCATTCATATTTTGCTCGATATTAAAAATAGAAATATCAATATGTAACTAATAGAGACTATTTATAAGGAAACTACTTACAATTTTATTTTTTTCAAAAAAAATATTATAATGGCCCTTAAAAAAAATTAATTACATAGCCTTCTTGTGCTAAAAATGAAATAGAAATCAAATTCCTGCTTGCTACAGGCACATAAAAATAGTCCATAAGAACTAAATCTTATCCAGTCAGTAATCAAGGAGGGTAGGTTTCCACAGTCACAATAGCAACTCTTACTCCATTTTTGACATGTAGGATCATCTCACTATCCTTCAGCCTTCTACTCTCCTCAAGACCCTACATAGAAGAACACAAGTGAGCGCTAGAACTAGAGTCAAGCACCCAACTGGATGTAGAAGAAATCATAAGGTTAGATTCTATAACGAACATACCTCCAGAAAGACCTGCCTCCTTCCTGTTCTTCAGGCTGGTCAGGTAAAGAGAGCAGTTTCGCTTTCAGTGGCTGTCAGTATTATAATGAAAATATTTTTCTTTGTCGGCCTTCTTCTTTGACTTTGCCTTCTTCTTCTTCCCACCATCCACCTTCTACTTCTTCATGGACTTCTTCTTCTTTTCAAAAGACTTTCTCTTGGAAGAGATCCACTCCACAGCAAGTACTGAGCCTTTAGAACATTTCATAGAAAGCTTAGTAGTAACCAACATATTCATAAGTTCATTCAAGATATTCTGAAGTTTATGCATATGGTAGTTCATAATGAACTATCCATATGCATCAGTTAAGGACTGTAGAATTATATCAATTTATAGATCCTGATCTAACTTCATCCCGAGCTTCTCAAGCTCTTCTAAGTTCTTGATCATCATCAGACAATGATCTTGGATCGACTGCCCATCACGCATCTGAGCTTTAAACAGTCTCTTAGTAACTTGATATTTGGCTATGCGACTCTGTTCATCAAACAACTCTTGTAGGTGAGCCAATATTTGGCAGCTATTCTTAATGTCTTCATGTTGGCACTAGAGCTCATCAGACATCGAGCCCAACATGTAATACCTGACTTTGTTATCTTCATCCGTCCACTTCTCAAGAGACGCTTTCTGATCTATGGATGGACAGGCTAGTAAAGTGGAAGGATCCTATTCCAACACATGAGTCAACTTCTTAAAATCTAAAATAATTTTGAAGTTTTAGAGCCAATCCTTATAGTTGGATCCGGTCAATCTATGGATGTCCAGAATATGGGCTAGTGGGTTGGACGTAGACATTACCTATAGAGAGTCAAAGTTTTTAGTTAAATTTTGTAATTAGACTTAATCAATTTGTTTAAGAGTTTTTTTTAAACAAATTAGGCTTCCACTATTTACTCAGATTCCATCACTTTCTTGGTAGAGATGCGAAAATCTTCATGATTATAGATTTTTGATGGGTGGTGCAGTCCCACTGGCTCATCACCTCACCTAACAGTTATTGATGATGGATCAACCAATGAGTGGACAACTCTTATCTAATGATTCTCTAATCATGGTGCACCCAAACTTGATCTCTAAGTCATGAATCTCACCATGTTCGGAATATTGATCAACTCCTTAGTTAAGTCAGATTCATCATTTGCATGAATTGGATTTTTGATTGGATCCCTTACTGTATCCAAAATATTGAGCCCAACCTATCCTCCAACCCGTAGCATCCAATGCCTAATAAATATGGTTGCATCTTTCTGGTGCAACTGAGCCACTGTAACCAATCAAGAATAATTAACTCCGAGAATGACCCGCATATCAACAATGGTAAAAGACCTTAGACTTTATATTTTCTTAGGAAGATTTAATTTAGATCTCTTTAAACTTGACTTAGTCATAAAAATTATAACTAACCTAGTGGCATGGGTTGGCTCAAATTGTTAGCCACCTCAAATCAGAACTAGGTTGACACAAATGGCCAAGTAAGTAAGATCAGTGTAAGGGTTATGCCATTAACTCAACAAGAATGTATTTAGATTGAGTAGCTTCCAATTAAAAATCGTCGATCATATCTGCTAGACTTACCTTAGATACCAAATTATCAAATCAGAATCAATTGGGTTAGCCTACAATCTAGGCTCGATTCGTGAAGCCAAATTAGGTCTTAACTTGATTGAGTCACATCTTGATGTGATTCGATCTTGATCCAGACTTAATCCTATTAGGCTGGTCAAATCTAAGCTTTCCTAGATCTCACCTTGAAGGAAAATCCTGATTTCTCGGTCCAGGTTCGTTCAGATCTGATCAGATCAAGAGATATATTTCAAAATTTTTTCTCTTGATCCTAATCAGATCTTGATATATTTCAGATCTGATTCTTATTATTTTAATAAAATAAAACTAAAAGATAAATTAAATTAAATTTAATTTACCTGATCTGGGTAATTCTATTACCCTGTTGATGATCCTGTTTGCAGCGGAAGGTTCTGGATCTTAGCCACGCAAGCGCCTGGCCTCTACCGATATCCACTCAGGTTGGATCTGGAGATCCTCTTCTTCTCTATCACACCTCCAAAAATCAGATCTGGATCTGATCTGGAGGATCTTCAAAACTCTTTTGAAGATGAGCAGTCGTCCTTTGCAGCAGCGCAGCCTTCTTGCTTTTGATCGCCTTTCTTTGATCTGAATCGCACCAACCAAGGTCCAAAACTCCTTTTGGACGTGGAGAGCAAGGGGAGAAGAGACTATGGCATGGAGAAGGAGGGGAGAGGCAGCCTTGGGGCGTGGGGTTTCTCAATTGAATTGCATTTTAATCTGAGTTGGGCGCAGGGTCTTATTTATAGACTAAGCTGTGATCCAACTCCTCTTCTTCCCAACCAATCACAACCCTTTGTGAAATCAGATCTAAATCTGATTGGTGGGAATAGAGTCCCCTGGATTCCTCCTTAGAGGGCGCCTAAGACCAGTCAAAGTTGGTTCTTAGAAGAACTCTAATTGGAATCCAAAAAGGAGATGGAGTCCTTGTCCAACAAGGACTCCTAGGCGCCTCCAACTTGGGCACACGCCTAGGGTGGCGTGCGCCCTTCTCCTTGCCAGGTTCTGGCAGGGGGACAGGCCCCCACCAGCTCTCCAATAGGTGCATGACATGTGGTCAAAAGTCAAAGTGTCAATGGTCAACGTTTGACCAGTCAAAGGTAGACTTTTGACCAAAGTCAAAGAACAAGAAATGGCAGGTGACCAAAAATGGCAGGTAATGTCTTACAAAATAAGACAACCTTTTCTGACTTGGACAACCTCCAGTCAGACCATATGAAGGCCTCTGATTGAGCACAAACTCCTTTGGCTCAGACAGGACAACTTATTTATGATAGTAAAAGAAGAACGTTAGGTTCAATCGAGTGCTAGCACGATTTCCTTGAACCTAATTGAATCTCATTCAGATCAATTGAACTAGATCAGTTCAATTGATGATCACCAGATTCAAACCCTTGTTTGTGTGACCCAGTTAGGTTCAGTTCTGTATGGTAATGGGATATGTCATGATCTCTATCATCGACATCATCGAAACTCCTTTCGATGGATCAGAACTCTTCTGATTCGAACAGCTAGAATGATCGATCATCTAAATCATTCTAATTGCTCCCAAAATCCACCAGTGACACCTAGCAGTATATGGTGGCAACCCATCAGAGCTGAATGCGAACCTCTTGGTGCAGCTACCTGTGTGATTAAGTTCTTCTATCTTGAGCCCCGATCAGATTAGGGTTAAGGTGAACTCGTCAAACCCTAGTCTCTGTCATATGATGTAATCATTCGATTCGAGTCCAATGTGAAAATCTAAATAGAAACTCTTTCTATTATTTCACTCTACCATGGCCATGGACTTCTGGACTTGATTCTCATGATCATCATAGGGCTGCTCCTCTACCACCGAGGTAGATAGATTCCATCTTGATGCAATCCAGTTCCTACAATGAACATGCTATAGCCAACATACACCTCAGGGTTCCATATGGCTAGGAGACCGAGTAATGGTGTAGTCAAACTATAACACCCTCAAGGTGAACTGCCGATGCACCTCAGGTCAAAGAACCAGACACACTACTGCAGCATCGAGTCAGTCATTGACGAGAAGGTAGACTCCCTAATGACTACTCGAGGTGGTCACGCTCAGTGCCCTCGTTCTCTAACGAGTACCTGTACTCTCGCTCCGGTGTCTCCACACCGTAGACTCAAGACTCATCTACTAAAGAGAAGCGATTGTACACCAACCTTCCGGATCAATCACCATCCTCGTGATGATCCTATGGTCGGGAGCATTTTATGAGTTAATAATGATTATTCATGTCTTAAATTTTCAACTCTTGAAAATATGAATTATCATTACCATTAACTCAAAGGATGTATCACAGACACTAAATACACATATGTGATAGAAAATAACCCATTTTATTGATTTTAGTCAAAATTATAATTTTGCCCCTAGAAGTGTATTACAAGTGTCAGCCAATTCTGGCTTCTAGGGCACATATATCTAACAATCTCCCACTTGTCCTAAAGCCAATTGGCTACAAGTCTAAGTCCCATCTTCTCAAGGTGGGCTTCGATCTTCTGCTGGCCCAACGGCTTTGTAAGTGGGTCTGCCACATTATCTGTGGAGTTGACTCTCTGACCTGACTCGAGGTAATCCTCTTGGACGTAACCTCGGCTCCTTAGCAAGGGCTTCATTGTTGTCGAGGAATGGCATCTGTGGCAATCAAACTTCTTGGATGAGGTGATTCTGCTTATTACCACTTGCTTGGAACTCTTCCAGCTGACAGCACCACCATTGCACACAAACAGACTCCCAGATGTCGACTTTCGATCATCTATATCGGACATGAAATCCGAGTCTGTGTATCCCTGGACTTGGAGTTCTCCGTTACCAAAGACCAACATCATATCCTTAGTTCTTCTCAAGTACTTAAGGATACATTTCACAGAAGTCCAGTGTTCTTCACCTGGATTTGACTGATATCTGCTTGTGACACTCACAGCATGGGCTATATCAGGTCGTGTACATAGCATGGCATACATGAGGCTCCCTATTGCAGAAGCATAAGGGATCTTGCTCATGCGTTCTATTTCCTCAGGTGTGCTGGGGCACATCTTCTTGGAAAGATGAATACCATGTCTGAAGGGTATTAATCCCCTCTTAGAGTTTTCCATACTAAACCTCTTTAGTACTTTCTCTATGTACATCTTCTGTGAAAGTCCTAGCATCCTATTCGGTCTATCCCTATAGACCTTAATTCCTAGAATAAAGGATGCTTCACCTAGGTCTTTCATGGAGAATTCCTTGGACAACCACATCTTGACTGATGTCAACATGGGAATATCATTCCCAATAAGGAGGATGTCATCCACGTACAATACGAGGAAGACAACAGCGCTCCCACTGACCCTTTTGAAAACACACGGTTCCTCTTCATTTTTGATGAAACCAAACTTTTTGATCACATCATTGAAACGAGTGTTCCAGCTCCGAGATGCTTGCTTAAGTCCATATATGGACCTTTGCAGCTTGCAAACCTTGTGATCAGTATCACTGGATGTGAAACCTAGCGGCTGTTCCATATAGATATCTTCCTCAAGATATCCATTTAAGGAATGCCGTTTTCACGTCCATTTGCCATATTTCATAATCGAAATAGGCTGCAACGGCAAGCAATGTGCGGATGGATTTTAGCATAGCCTACTGGGGAAAAGGTATCCTGATAGTCAATGCCTTCGCGTTGACTATAACCTTTTGCCACTAGTCTAGCCTTGAATGTCTCCACATTCCCATCTGCACCAATCTTTCTCTTGAAGATCCATTTACACCCAATAGGTACTATACCTTCTGGTGGATCTACCAAGGTCCAGACTTGGTTTGAGTGCATCGAGTCAATTTCTGACTGCATTGCCTCTAGCCATTTCTCGGAGTCGATATCTGATATCGCCTCGTTGTAGGTTTTGGGATCATCACCATGAGCACCATTACCTACGAGGAACATTTCCTCTACTTTCCTCTGAAATAATACCTAAGTATCTTTCAGGGGGACGGGAAAACTCTTTCCGATCTACGAGGTGGAGGAGGTAGTGTTCTTATTGGCTCAACCTGATTTGGTTCCAATTGGTCCTTAGCTCGTTGTACTTGTGAGACTTTCTCATCAAGCTTAATCTGCTTTCCAATGCCGCTATCTTGAATAAACTATTTTTCAAGAAAGATGGCATGTCGACTCACAATCACATTGTGGTCTTCTGGAATGTAGAAATAGTATCCTAATGACTCTTTAGGATATCCTATGAATCGAGCTCTAAAGGACCTAAACTCTAACTTGTCCGCTTGTTGTCTTTTGACATGAGCCGGACAACCCCAAATTCTGAGATGACTCAGACTTGGTTTCTTACCATGCCATATCTCATACGGTGTGGTAGGAACGGTTTTAGAGGGAACCCTATTCAGTAGATAAATTGAAGTTAACAATGAGTGTCCCCAAAGAAAATCAGGGAGGTCTGTGAAGCTCATCATGGATCGAACCATATCCAATAGAGTCCGATTTCTCCATTCTGAAACCCCGTTGAGTTGAGGTGTTCCTGGTGGAGTCCATTGAGAGACTATGCCATTTTCCTTGAGATAGTCTAGGAATTCCCTGCTAAGGTATTCACCTCCTCGATCTGATCGAAGAACCTTAATGGGTTTTCCAGTTTGTTTTTCTACTTCATGTCTGAATTCTTTGAACTTTTCAAAAGCTTCAGACTTGTGTCTCATAAGATACACATACCCATACCTAGACAGATCATCGGTAAAGGTAATGAAGTAGACAAAATTGCCTCTAGCCGGCACATCAAATGGGCCGCACACATCAGTATGTACTAGGGCAAGGAGATCTGTGGCCCTCTCCCCATGTCCAACAAAAGGGAGTTTAGTCATTTTGCCTTGAAGACAAGATTCACAAGTTGGATATGACTCGGAAAGTCAATGGACTCAATAGCCCATTTTTCTCCAATTTGTTGATCCTATCTTCTGCTATATGACCTAATCTCAGGTGCCATAGATATCTGTCGTTTGGACTATCCCTAGGTCGTTTGGCATTCACGTTTTGCTCGATAGTTAGAACAGGTACATCAATATGTAGCTGATAAAGACCATTAATAAGGAAACCATTTGCAATTTTATTTCTTTCATAAAGAATGTTACAATGGTCCTTAAAGAAGGTGATCACATAACCTTCTTGTGCTAAGCATGAAACAGAAATCAAATTCCTGCTAGCTGCAGGCACATAATAACAGTCTTTTCAAAACTAAGTCTAAACCAGATGGTAATCGAAGAGGGTATGTTCCCACGGCTACTGCAGCAACTCTTGCTCCATTACCGACGCGTAGGATCATGTCTCCATCCCTCAGCCTCCTGCTATCCTCAAGACCCTGCATAGAAGTGCACAGATGAGCACTAGAACCAGAGTCAAGCACCCAACTGGATGCAGAAGAAACCGTAAGGTTAGACTCAATAACGAGCATACCTCCAGAAGGACCTTCCTTCTTGTTCTTCAGGGTGGCCAGGTAAGTAGGGCAGTTCCGCTTCCAATGGCCGTCGCTGTTGCAATGGAAACACTTTCCTTTGCCATCGGCCTTTTTCTTCGGCTCTGCCTTCTTCTTCTTTGATCCTTCCACCTTTTGCTTTTTCACAGACTTCTTTTTCTTTCCATAAGACTTTCTTTTGGAAGAAGTCCGTTCCATAGCAAGAACTGAGCCTTTAGAACCTTTCATAGAAAGCTCAGCGGTAACCAGCATATTCATTAATTCGGCCAAGGAATTTCTGAAGTTTATGCATGTGGTAATTCATGATGAATTGCCCATATGCATCAGTCAAGGATTGCAGAATAATATCGTTCTGCAGGTCCAAGTCCAACTTCACACCGAGCTTCTCAAGCTCTTCCATGTCCTTGATCATTGTCAGACAGTGATCTTGGACTGACTGCCCATCACGCATCTTAGCCTTAAAAAGTCATTTCGTGACTTGATATTTGGCTGCGCGACTCTGTTCACCAAACATCTCCTGCAGGTGAGCCAACATTTGGCGAGCAGTCCCGATATCCTCATGTTGGCGCTGGAGCTCATCAGACATCGAGCCCAACATGTAATATCTGGCCTTATTATCTTCGTCAATCCATTTTTCCAGAGACGCTCTCTGTTCAATAGATGGACGGGCTGGTAAGGTGGGAGGGTCCTGGTCCAAAACATGGGTTAACTTCTCGGAACCCAAAATAATTTTGTAGTTCCTGAGCCAATCTTTATAATTGGGTCCAGTCAGTCTATGTGTGTCCAGGATACGTGCCAATGGGTTGGACGCAGACATTTTCCTGTAGAGAGTCAAAGATTCTAGTTAGATACTGTAATTTTGACTTGACCAATTTATTTAGGGATTTTATTTTTAAACAAATTAGCTCCCACTATTTTCTCGGATCCCTACACTCCCTCTGTAGAGATGCAAAAATCTCCACGATTAATGATTTCTAGTGGGTGGTGCGGTCTCACCAACTGACTCATCACCTCACCTAACAGTTATTGGTGATGGGTTAGCCAATGAGTGAACAACTCTTGTTCAATGATTCTCTAATCATGGTGCACCCAAACTTGGTCTCTAATTCATGAATCTCACCGTATCCGGAATATTGATCCACTCCTTAGTTAAGTCAGACCCACCATTTGCATAGACTGGGTTCCTAATTGAGTCTCTCACCGTATCCGAATATTGAGCCCAACTCATCCTCCAGCCCATAGCATCCAATGCCTAATAGACATGGTTGCGTCTTTTCGGTGCAACTGAGCCACTGTATCCAGCCGAGAACAATCAACCCCGGGAAGGGCCCGCACATCTACAATGGTGGAAGACCTCAGACTTAATCTTTTCTTAGGGAGAATTGATTCAGGTCTCATTAAACTAGACTTGGCTTAGTCATAACAATTATGACTAACCTAGTGGCATGGGTTAGCTCGGATTATTGACCACCTCAGATCAGAACTGTGTCAACAGATATGGCCAGGTAAGTGAGACCGGTGGAAGGAATATGCCATTAACTCGTACAAGAACGCATTCAGGTCGAGTAGCTTCCAATTAAAAACCAGTCGGTCGTCTGTGCCAAACTTACCTTAGACACCAAATTGTTGAGTCAGAACCAATTGGGTTAGCCTACAATCCAGACTCTAACCTCTGAGCCTAATTAGGTCTTGCTTGATCGTGACTCGATCTTGACCCAGACTTAATCCTATTAGGCTGGTCAATTTAAGCATTGTTGATCCCATCTAACCAACTCTTGATTCGGTTTGATCAACCGCTTAGACCTAATTGAGCTACCCAAGCCCGAACCCAGTATTATGAATATGTCTTAGATCTGAAATTCTCAATTTTAGACCTAATTAATATTCCATAAACTTAATTCTTAATTAAGTAGGGTTCATAAACAAAATATGCACAATAAATCCTAGGGTTTCAGGATCTAGGGTTTTGCAGAAAGTAAGTTTTGGGTTTCTGATTAAGGACGAACACGCAGCACCCCTACACATCATAAGAACACCCCATCGAATGGGAAGAGAGGGCCTTTAAACCCTTCTTCATTCTTATGACCGGACGGCCAAGAGGAACGCCTTAATCAGGAACATGTCAATACTACAAAATAGTTTATAGATCTATATCATATATCTCATATACAAATTTAGATCTAATCATGGCATATTTTGCATACATCTCATGTATCAAATCATGCATATTTTCAGATCTAAATTATCTCATAATAATCTAAAAAATTAGATTTAAATTGATCTAATCAAAATAAATTCTAATCTAGACAATTATGTAGAACTATTCTACAACTAGTCTAGACATGCATCAATCATATCTCATATGATATTTAAAATTAAATAATTTTTATTTGCTATTTTTTCAGATGTTATTATAACACTTATAATATCAAGAAAATAGTAAATAAAAAGATCTAAAATATGATTTAATCAGATTAAATCAAAAACATGCAAGAACTATTCTATAGAACTATTCTATTCTAGAACTAGTCATGCATATCTTCTAATCTTAGATCCAAATCATTTAATTTTAATTTTTTCTAATTTCAGATCTGATCACATCTCATGTGACATCTAAAATCACTTTATTTTCTAATTAAAATAAAATTAAAATCAGATCTAAACAATTTAGAACCATGGCTCTGATACCAGTTGAAGGGAAATCCTGATTTCCCGGTCCAGGTTCGTCCAGATCTGATCAGATCAAGAGATATATTTCAAAAATTTTTTCTCTTGATTCTAATCAGATCTTGATATGTTTCAGATCTGATTCTTATTATTTTAATAAAATAAAATAAAAAAGATAAATTAAATCAAATTTAATTTACCTGATTTGGGTAATCCTATTACCCTGTAGATGATCCTGATTGCAGCGGAAGGTTCTGGATCTAGCCACGCAAGCGCCTGGCCTCTACCGGTATCCACTCGGGTTGGATCTGGAGATCCTCTTCTTCTCTATCACACCTCCAAAAATCAGATCTGGATCTGATCTGGAGGATCTTCAAAACTCTTTTGAAGATGAGCAGTCGTCCTTTTGCAGCAGCGCAGCCTTCTTGCTTTTGATCGCCTTTCCTTTGATCTGAATCGCACCAACCAAAGTCCAAAACACCTTTTGGACGTGGAGAGCAAGGGGAGAAGAGACTATGGCATGGAGAAGGAGGGGAGAGGCAGCCTTGGGGCGTGGGGTTTCTCAATTGAATTGCATTTTAATTAGGAGTTGGGCGCAGGGTCTTATTTATAGACCTCTTGTGATCCAACTCCTCTTCCTCTCAACCAATCACAACCCTTTGTGAAATCAGATCTAAATCTGATTGGTTGGAATAGAGACCCCTGGATTCCTCCTTAGAGGGTGCCTAAGACCAGTCAAACTGGATTCTTAGTAGAACTCTGATTGGAATCCAAAAGGGAGGATGGAGTCCTTGTCCAACAAGGACTCCTAGGCGCCTCCTACTTGGGCTCACGCCACCCTTGGCGTGCGCCCTTCTCCTTGCCAGGTTCTGGCAGGGGGACAGGCCCCCACCAGCTCTCCAATAGGTGCATGACATGTGGTCAAAAGTCAAAGTGTCAATGGTCAACGTTTGACCAGTCAAAGGTAGACTTTTGACCAAAGTCAAAGAACAAGAAATGGCAGGTGACCAAAAATGGCAGGTAATGTCTTACAAATAAGACAACCTTTTCTGACTTGGACAACCTCCAGTCAGACCATATGAAGGCCTCTGATTGAGCACAAACTCCTTTGGCTCAGTCAGGACAACTTATTTATGATAGTAAAAGAAGAACGTTAGGTTCAATCGAGTGCTAGCACGATTTCCTTGAACCTAATTGAATCTCATTCAGATCAATTGAACTAGATCAGTTCAATTGATGATCACCAGATTCAAACCCTTGTTTGTGTGACCCAGTTAGGTTCAGTTCTGTATGGTAATGGGATATGTCATGATCTCTATCATAGACATCATCGAAACTCCTTTCGATGGATCAGAACTCTTCTGATTCGAACAGCTAGAATGATCGATCATCTAAATCATTCTAATTGCTCCCAAAATCCACCAGTGACACCTAGCAGTATATGGTGGCAACCCATCAGAGCTGAATGCGAACCTCTTGGTGCAGCTACCTGTGTGATTCAGTTCTTCTATCTTGAGCCCCGATCAGATTAGGGTTAAGGTGAACTCGTCAAACCCTAGTCTCTGTCATATGATGTAATCATTCGATTCAAGTCCAATGTGAAAATCTAAATAGAAACTCTTTCTATTATTTCACTCTACCATGGCCATGGACTTCTGGACTTGATTCTCATGATCATCATAGGGCTACTCCTCTACCACCGAGGTGTTAGATATATGTGCCCTAGAAGCCAGAATTGGCTGACACTTGTAATACACTTCTAGGGGCAAAATTGTAATTTTGACTATAATTAATGAAATGGGTTATTTTCTATCACACATGTGTATTTAGTGTCTGTGATACATCCTTTGAGTTAATGGTAATGATAATTCATATTTTCAAGAGTTGAAAATTTAAGACATGAATAATCATTATTAACTCATAAACAGCTCCCGACCATAGGATCATCACGAGGATGGTGATTGATCCGGAAGGTTGGTGTACGATCGCTTCTCTTTAGTAGATGAGTCTTGAGTCTACGGTGTGGAGACACCGGAGCGAGAGTACAGGTACTCGTTAGAGAACGAGGGCACTGAGCGTGACCACCTCGAGTAGTCATTAGGGAGTCTACCTTCTCGTCAATGACTGACTCGATGCTGCAGTAGTGTGTCTGGTTCTTTGACCTGAGATGCATCGGCAGTTCACCTTGAGGGTGTTATAGTTTGACTACACCATTACTCGGTCTCCTAGCCATATGGAACCCTGAGGTGTATGTTGGCTATAGCATGTTCATTGTAGGAACTGGATTGCATCAAGATGGGAATCTATCTACCTCGGTGGTAGAGGAGTAGCCCTATGATGATCATGAGAATCAAGTCCAGAAATCCATGGCCATGGTAGAGTGAAATAATAGAAAGAGTTTCTATTTAGATTTTCACATTGGACTCGAATCGAATGATTACATCATATGACAGAGACTAGGGTTTGACGAGTTCACCTTAACCCTAATCTGATCGGGGCTCAAGATAGAAGAACTTAATCACACAGGTAGCTGCACCAAGAGGTTCGCATTCAGCTCTGATGGGTTGCCACCATATACTGCTAGGTGTCACTGGTGGATTTTGGGAGCAATTAGAATGATTTAGATGATCGATCATTCTAGCTGTTCGAATCAGAAGAGTTCTGATCCATCGAAAGGAGTTTCGATGATGTCGATGATAGAGATCATGACATATCCCATTACCATACAGAACTGAACCTAACTGGGTCACACAAACAAGGGTTTGAATCTGGTGATCATCAATTGAACTGATCTAGTTCAATTGATCTGAATGAGATTCAATTAGGTTCAAGGAAATCGTGCTAGCACTCGATTGAACCTAACGTTCTTCTTTTACTATCATAAATAAGTTGTCCTGACTGAGCCAAAGGAGTTTGTGCTCAATCAGAGGCCTTCATATGGTCTGACTGGAGGTTGTCCAAGTCAGAATAGGTTGTCTTATTTGTAAGACATTACCTGCCATTTTTGGTCACCTGCCATTTCTTGTTCTTTGACTTTGGTCAAAAGTCTACCTTTGACTGGTCAAACGTTGACCATTGACCCTTTGACTTTTGACCACATGTCATGCACCTATTGGAGAGCTGGTGGGGGCCTGTCCCCCTGCCAGAACCTGGCAAGGAGAAGGGCGCACGCCAAGGGTGGCGTGAGCCCAAGTAGGAGGCGCCTAGGAGTCCTTGTTGGACAAGGACTCCACCTCCCTTTTGGATTCCAATCAGAGTTCTACTAAGAATCCAGTTTGACTGGTCTTAGGCACCCTCTAAGGAGGAATCCAGGGGTCTCTATTCCAACCAATCAGATTTAGATCTGATTTCACAAAGGGTTGTGATTGGTTGAGAGGAAGAGGAGTTGGATCACAAGAGGTCTATAAATAAGACCCTGCGCCCAACCCTAATTCCAATGCTATTAGATACGCCCCAAGGCTGCCTCTCCCCTCCTTCTCCATGCCATAGTCTCTTCTCCCCTTGCTCTCCACGTCCAAAAGGTGTTTTGGACTTAGGTTGGTGCGATTCAGATCAAGGAAAGGCGATCAAAAGCAAGAAGGCTGCGCTGCTGCAAAAGGACGACTGCAGATCTTCAAAAGAGTTTTGAAGATCCTCCAGATCAGATCCAGATCTGATTTTTGGAGGTGTGATAGAGAAGAAGAGGATCTCCAGATCCAACCCGAGTGGATACCGGTAGAGGCCAGGCGCTTGCGTGGCTAAGATCCAGAACCTTCCGCTGCAATCAGGATCATCTACAGGGTAATAGGATTACCCAAATCAGGTAAATTAAATTTGATTTAATTTATCTTATTTTATTTTATTTATTAAAATAATAAGAATCAGATCTGAAACATATCAAGATCTGATTGAGATCAAGAGAAAATTTTTGAAATATATCTCTTGATCTAATCAGATCTGGACGAACCTGGACCGGGAAATCAGGATTTCCCTTCAACTGGTATCAGAGCCATGGTTCTAAATTGTTTAGATCTGATTTTAATTTTATTTTAATTAGAAAATAAAGTGATTTCAGATGTCACATGAGATGTGATCAGATCTGAAATCAGAAAAATTAAAATTAAATGATTTGGATCTAAGAACATGAAGATATGCATGACTAGTTCTAGAATAGAATAGTTCTATAGAATAGTTTTGCATGTCTTTGATTTAATCTGATTAAATCATATTTTAGATCTTCTTATTTACTATTTTCTGATATTATAAGTGTTATAATAACATCTGATAAACAGCAAATAAAAATTATTTAATTTTAAATATCATATGAGATATGATAGATGCATGACTAGACTAGTTGTAGAATAGTTCTACATAATTGTCTAGATTAGAATTTATTTTGATTAGATCAATTTAAATCTAATTTTTTAGATTATTATGTGATAATTTAGATCTGAAAACATGCATGATTTGATACATGAGATGTATGCAAAATATGCCTTGATTAGATCTAAATTTGTATATGAGATATATGATATAGATCTATAACTGTTTTGTAGATTTACATGTTCCTGATTAAGGCGTTCCTCTTGGCCGTCCGGTCATAAGAACGAAGAAGGGTTTAAAGGCCCTCTCTTCCCATTCGATGGGGTGTTCTTATGACGTGTAGGGGTGCTGCGTGTTCGTCCTTAATCAGAAACCCAAAACTTACTTTCTGCAAAACCCTAGATCCTGAAACCCTAGGATTTATTGTGCATATTTTGTTTATGAACCCAACTTAATTAAGAATTAAGTTTATGGAATATTAATTAGGTCTAAAATTGAGAATTTCAGATCTAAGACATATTCATAATACTGGGTTCGGGCTTGGGTAGCTCAATTAGGTCTAAGCGGTTGATCAAACCGAATCAAGAGTTGGTTAGATGGGATCAACAATGCTTAAATTGACCAGCCTAATAGGATTAAGTCTGGGTCAAGATCGAGTCACGATCAAGCAAGACCTAATTAGGCTCAGAGGTTAGAGTCTGGATTGTAGGCTAACCCAATTGGTTCTGACTCAACAATTTGGTGTCTAAGGTAAGTTTGGCACAGACGACCGACTGGTTTTTAATTGGAAGCTACTCGACCTGAATGCGTTCTTGTGCGAGTTAACGGCATATTCCTTCCACCGGTCTCACTTACCTGGCCATATCTGTTGACACAGTTCTGATCTGAGGTGGTCAATAATCCGAGCTGACCCATGCCACTAGGTTAGTCATAATTGTTATGACTAAGCCAAGTCTAGTTTAATGAGACCTGAATCAATTCTCCCTAAGAAAAGATTAAGTCCGAGGTCTTCCACCATTGTAGACGTGCGGGCCCTTCCCGGGGTTGATTGTTCTCGGCTGGATACAGTGGCTCAGTTGCACCGGGAAGACGCAACCATGTCTATTAGGCATTGGATGCTATGGGCTGGAGGATGAGTTGGGCTCAATATTCCGGATACGGTGAGAGACCCAATTAGGAACCCAGTCTATGCAAATGGTGGGTCTGACTTAACTAAGGAGTGGATCAATATTCCGGATACGGTGAGATTCATGAATTAGAGACCAAGTTTGGGTGCACCATGATTAGAGAATCATTGAACAAGAGTTGTTCACTCATTGGCTAACCCATCACCAATAACTGTTAGGTGAGGTGATGAGTCAGTTGGTGAGACCGCACCACCCACTAGAAATCATCAATCGCGGAGATTTTCGCATCTCTACAGAGGGAGTGTAGGGATCCGAGAAAATAGTGGGAGCTAATTTGTTTAAAAATAAAATCCCTAAACAAATTGGTCAAGTCAAAATTACAGTATCTAACTAGAATCTTTGACTCTCTACAGGAAAATGTCTGCGTCCAACCCACTGGCACGTATCCTAGACACACATAGACTGACTGGACCCAATTATAAAGATTGGCTCAGGAACTACAAAATTGTTTTGGGTTCAGAGAAGTTAACACATGTTTTGGACCAGGACCCTCCCACCTTACCAGCTCGTCCATCCACTGAACAGAGAGCGTCTCTGGAAAAATGGATTGACGAAGACAATAAGGCCAGATACTACATGTTGGGCTCGATGTCTGATGAGCTCCAGCGCCAACATGAAGATATCGGGACTGCTCGCCAAATGTTGGCTCACCTGCAGGAGATGTTTGGTGAACAGAGTCGCGCAGCCAAATATCAAGTCACGAAATGACTTTTTAAGGCTAAGATGCGTGATGGGCAGTCAGTCCAAGATCACTGTCTGACAATGATCAAGGACATGGAAGAGCTTGAGAAGCTCGGTGTGAAGTTGGACTTGGATTTGCAGAACGATATTATTCTGCAATCCTTGACTGATGCATATGGGCAATTCATCATGAATTACCACATGCATAAACTTCAAAATTCCTTGGCCGAGTTGATGAATATGCTGGTTACCGCTGAGCTTTCTATGAAAGGTTCTAAAGGCTCAGTTCTTGCTATGGAACGGACTTCTTCCAAAAGAAAGTCTTATGGAAAGAAAAAGAAGTCTGTGAAAAAGCAAAAGGTAGAAGGATCAAAGAAGAAGAAGGCAGAACCGAAGAAGAAGGTCGATGGCAAAGGAAAGTGTTTCCATTGCAACAGCGACGGCCATTGGAAGCGGAACTGCCCTACTTACCTGGCCACCCTGAAGAACAAGAAGGAAGGTCCTTCTGGAGGTATGCTCGTTATTGAGTCTAACCTTACGGTTTCTTCTGCATCCTCCCAGTTGGGTTGTTTGACTCTGGTGTGTCTAGGCTCATCTGTGCACTTTAATGGCAGGGTCTTGAGGATTGCAGGAGGCTGAGGGATGGAGACATGACCTATGGCATCGGTAATGGAGCAAGAGTTGCTGCAGTAGCCGTGGGACATTACCTCTGCGATTACCATCTGATTAGACCATGTTTTAAAAACTGTTATTATGTTGCATGCAGCTAGCGGAATTTGATTTCTGTTTCATGCTTAGCACAAGAAAGTTATTGGATCAACCTTCTTTAGGACCATTGTAACATTCTTTTATGAAAGAAAATAAATTGCAATGGTTTTCCTTGTTAATGGTCTTTATCAGTTGCATATTGATGTACCTGTTTTAACATGAGTCAAAACATGTAATGCCAAATGACCTAGGGATAGTCCAAACGACAGATATCTATGGCACCTGAATTAGAGTCATATAGCAAGAAGATAGGATTAACAAAATTGGAAGAAAAATGGGCTATTGGTCCATTGACTTTTTTGAGTCAATATCCAATTGTGAATCTTGTCTTCAAGGCAAATGACTAAAACTCCCTTTTTTGTTGGCATGTGGGAGAGGGCCACAGATCTCCTTTGCCTAAGTACGATGGATGGATTAGTTGCGGCTATAGGCTTATTATCTACTTTTATATTACGGATGATCTGTCTAGGTATGTATGTTACTTATGAGACGATAGTACTGGGCCTTGAAGTCTAAGAATTCAGACATGAGTAGAAAACAAACTGGAAACCTTAAGTTCTTCGATCAGTTGGGAGTTAATACTTAGCGCGATCTAGACTACTAAGAGAAAATGGCATAGTCTCTCAAGGACTCACCAGGACACCTCAATCAACGGGGTTTCAAACGGAGAAATCGGACCTATTGGATATGGTCGATCCTATGATGAGCCTTCACTAGACTCCCAGATTTTCTTTTGGGGGACATTCATTTATTAACTTCAATTATTACTGAATAGGGTTTCCCTCTAAAACCGTTTCTACACACGTATGGAGATTATGCACGGTAAGAAACCGAAGTCTGAGTATCTCCCCCATAAATTGGGTTTGTTCCGGCTTATTCAAAAAGACAACAAGCGGACAGATTGAGTTTAGGGTCCTTAGAGCTTCGATTCATAAGGATATCCTAAAGAGTCATTAGGATACTATTTCTACATTCCAGAAGACCACAATGTGATTGTGAGTCGACATGCCGTATTTCTTGAAAAATAGTTTATTCAAGATAGTGGTGCTGGAAAGTAGATTAAGCTTGATGAGAAAGTCTCACAACAGAAAGAGCTAGGACCAAGTGGAACCAAATCAGGTTGAGCCAATAAGAACACTACCTCCTCCACCTCGTAGATCGAAAAGAGTTTCCCATCCCCCTGAAAGATACTTAGGTATTATTCAGAGGACGTAAGAGAAAATGTTCCCTCATAGGTAATGGTGCTCATGGTGATATCCCAAAACCTACAACGAGGCGTAATCAGATATGACTCTGAGAAATGGCTTGAGGCAATGAAGTCAAGATCGACTCGATTGCACTCAAACCAAGTCTGACCTTGGTGATTCCACCAGAAGGTATAGTAACTATGGGTGTAATGAATCTTCAAGAGAAAGATTGGTGCAGATGGGAATGTGGAGACATTCAAGGCTAGACTGGTGGCAAAAGGTTATAGTCAACGTGAAGGCATTGACTATCAGGATACCTTTTCCCTGGTAGCTATGCTAAAATCCATCCGCACATTGCTTGCCGTTGCAGCCTATTTCGATTATGAAATATGGCAAATGGACGTGAAAACGGCAATTCCTAAAATGGATATCTTGAGGAAGATATCTATATGGAACAGCCGCTAGGTTCAACATCAGTGATACTGATCACAAGGTTTGCAAGCTGCAAAGGTCCATATATGGACTTAAGCAAGCATCTCGGAGCTGGAACACTCGTTTCAATGATGTGATCAAAAGTTTGGTTTCATCAAAATGAAGAGGAACCATGTGTTTTCAAAAGGGTTGTGGGAGCGCTGTTGTCTTCCTCGTTATTGTACGTGGATGACATCCTCTTATTGGGAATGATATTCCCATGTTGACATCAGTCAAAGATGTGGTTGTCTAAGGAATTCTCCATGAAAGACCTAGGTGAAGCATCCTTTAATTCTAAGAATTAAGGTCTATAGGAGATAGACCAATAGGATCTAGGACTTTACAGAAAATGTACATAGAGGAAGTACTAAAGAGGTTTAGTATGGAAAACTCTAAAGAGGGGATTAATACC
>QRFJ01000366.1:64082-147625 GCA_006176705.1 Cocos nucifera
GTAGGCAACTATTTTCTAAGCATTCCGAAGAACCCAATGGTGATTGTGAGTCGACTGGCCGATTTTCTGTGAAAATAGTTATATTCAAGATAGTGGTTGGCTGGAAAGAGATCAAGCTTGAGATGAGAAAGTCTACAAAGCAGAACGAGCTAAGACCAGTGGAACCAAATCAGGTTGAGCCAATAAGAACACTACCTTCCCACCTCGTAGATCGAAAAGAGTTTCCGATCCCCCTGAAAGATACTTAGGTATATTTCAGAGGACGTAGAGAAAATGTTCCTCATAGGTAATGGTGCTCATGGAGATGTCCCAAAACCTACCAACGGAGGGATATCAGATATGACTCTGAGAAATGGCTTGAGGCAATGAAGTCAGAAATCGACTCATGCACTCAAACCAAGTCTGGGACCTTGGTAGATCACGACCGAGATAGTATCTTGTGGTGTAATGAAATCGTTCAAGAGAAGATTGGTGCAGATGGGAATGTGGAGACATTCAAGGCTAGGTATGGTGGCAAAAGGTTATAGTCAAACGTGAAGGCATATGACTATCAGATACCTTTTCCCGTAGCTATGCTAAAATCCATCCGCACATTGCTTGCGTTGCAGCCTATTTCGATTATGAATATGGCAATGGACTGATAAAAACGGCATTCCAAAATGGATATCTTGAGGAAGATATCTATATGGAACAGCCGCTAGGTTTCAAATCCAGTGATACTGATCACAAGGTGCAAGCTGCAAAGGTCCATATATGGACTTAAGCAAGCATTCTCGGAGCTGGACACTCGTTTCAATGATGTGATCAAAAGTTTGGTTCATCAAAATGAAGGAGGAACCATGTGTTTCAAAAGGGTAGTGGGAAGCTTGTTGTCTTCCTCGTATTGTACGTGGATGACATCCTCCTTATTGGGAATGATGTTCCCATGTTGACATCAGTCAAGAATGTGGTTGTCTAAGGAATTCTCCATGAAAGACTCTAGTGAAGTACCTTTAATTCTAAGAATTAAGCTCATAGGGATAAGACCAAATAGGATGCTAGGACTTTCACAGAAAATGTACATAAGAGGAAGTACTAAAGAGGTTTAGTATGGAAAACCTAAGAGGGGATTAATACCCTTCAGACATGGTATTCATCTTTCCAAGAAGATGTGCCCAGCACACTGAGGAAAATAGAACGCATGAGCAAAATCCCTTATGCTTCTGCAATAGGGAGCCTCATGTATGCCATGCTATGTACACGACCTGATATAGCCCATGCTGTGAGTGTCACCAAGCCAGATATCAGTCAAATCAGGTGAAGAACACTGGACTTCTGTGAAATTATTCCTTAAGTACTTGAGAAGAATCAAGGATATATGTTGGTCTTTGTAACGGAGAACTTCAGTCAGGGACACACAGGACTCGGACTTCATGTCCGATATAGATGATCGAAAGTCGACCATCTGGCAAAGAACTGTATTATAAGCTGAAGAGTTGTCTCAAGAACAAATGATGCATAGCCATCTCATCCTGCGAATTACCTTTGAGAAAGGTTACGTCTGAGGTCAAGAGAGTCAACTCGTAGGTAATGTGGCAGACCCACTTACAAACGCCATTGGGCCAGCAGAAGATCGAAGCCACCTTGAGAAGATGGGACTTAGACTTGTAGCCAATTGCTTTAGGACAAGTGGGAGATTGTTTTAGATATATGTGCCTAGAAACCAAATTTGCTGACACTTGTAATACACTTCTAGGGGAAAATTGTAATTTTGACTATAAATTAATAAATGGGTTATTTTCTATCACATGTGTATTAGTGTCTGTGATACATCCTTTGAGTTAATGTTAATGATAATTCATATTTTCAAGAGTTGAAAATTTAAGACATGAATATCATTATTAACTCATAAAACTGCTCCCAGCCATAGATCATCACGAGGATGGTGATTGATCCGAAAGTTGGTGTATGAATCGCTTCTCTTTAGTAGATGATCCTTGAGTCTATGGTGTGGAGACACCAGAGCGAGAAGTACAGGTACTCATTAGAGAACGAGGGCACTGAGCGTGACCACCTCGAGTAGCTCATTCAGAAGTCTACCTTCTCGTCATATAACTGACTCGATGTCGCAGTAGTGTGTTGGTTCTTTGACCTGAGATGCATCGAGTTCACCTTGAGGGTGTTATAGTTTGACTACACCATTACTCGGTCTCCTACCATAGGAACCCTGAGGTGTATGTTGGCTTGACATGTTCATTGTAGGAACTGGATTGCATCAAGATGGATCTATCTACCTCGTGGTAGAGGATAGCCCTATGATGATCATGAGAATCAAGTCCTGAAAGCCATGGCCATGAGAGTGAAATAATAGAAAGAGTTTTCTATTATAGATTTTTCACATTGGACTCGAATCGAATGATTCATCAATATGATAGAGACTAGGGTTTGACGAGTTCACCTTAACCCTAATCTGATCGGGCTCAAGATAGAAGAACTGAATCACAAGGTAGCTGCACACAAGAGGTTCACATTCAGCTCTGATGGGTTGCACCATCAACTTATGCTAGGTGTCACTGGTGGATTTTGGGAGCAATTAGAATGATTTAGATGATCGATCATTCTAGCTGTTTGAATCAAAGAGTTCTGATCCATCGAAAGGAGTTTCGATGATGTCTATGATAGAGATCATGACATATCCCATTACCATACAGAACATGAACCTAAACTGGGTCACACAAACAAGGGTTTGAATCTGGTGAATAGTGATCATCAATTGAACTGATCTAGTTCAATTGATCTGAATGAGATTCAATTAGGTTCAAGGAAATCGTGCTAGCACTCGATTGAACCTAACGTTCTTCTTTTACTATCATAAATAAGTTGTCCTGACTGAGCCAAAGGAGTTTGTGCTCAATCAGAGGCCTTCATATGGTCTGACTGGAGGTTGTCCAAGTCAGAATAGGTTGTCTTATTTGTAAGACATTACCTGCCATTTTTGGTCACCTGCCATTTCTTGTTCTTTGACTTTGGTCAAAAGTCTACCTTTGACTGGTCAAACGTTGACCATTGACCCTTTGACTTTTGACCACATGTCATGCACCTATTGGAGAGCTGGTGGGGGCCTGTCCCCCTGCCAGAACCTGGCAAGGAGAAGGGCGCACGCCAAGGGTGGCGTGAGCCCAAGTAGGAGGCGCCTAGGAGTCCTTGTTGGACAAGGACTCCACCTCCCTTTTGGATTCCAATCAGAGTTCTACTAAGAATCCAGTTTGACTGGTCTTAGGCGCCCTCTAAGGAGGAATCCAGGGGTCTCTATTCCAACCAATCAGATTTAGATCTGATTTCACAAAGGGTTGTGATTGGTTGAGAGGAAGAGGAGTTGGATCACAAGAGGTCTATAAATAAGACCCTGCGCCCAACCCTAATTCCAATGCTATTAGATACGCCCCAAGGCTGCCTCTCCCCTCCTTCTCCATGCCATAGTCTCTTCTCCTCTTGCTCTCCACGTCCAAAAGGTGTTTTGGACTTAGTTTGGTGCGATTCAGATCAAGGAAAGGCGATCAAAAGCAAGAAGGCTGCGCTGCTGCAAAAGGACGACTGCAGATCTTCAAAAGAGTTTTGAAGATCCTCCAGATCAGATCCAGATCTGATTTTTGGAGGTGTGATAGAGAAGAAGAGGATCTCCAGATCCAACCTGAGTGGATACCGGTAGAGGCCAGGCGCTTGCGTGGCTAAGATCCAGAACCTTCCGCTGCAATCAGGATCATCTACAGGGTAATAGGATTACCCAAATCAGGTAAATTGAATTTGATTTAATTTATCTTATTTTATTTTATTTATTAAAATAATAAGAATCAGATCTGAAATATATCAAGATCTGATAGAGATCAAGAGAAAATTTTTGAAATATATCTCTTGATCTAATCAGATCTGGACGAACCTGGACCGGGAAATCAGGATTTCCCTTCACGAGGTAGATAGATTCCATCTTGATGCAATCCAGTTCCTACAATGAACATGTCATAGCCAACATACACCTCAGGGTTCCATATGGCTAGGAGACCGAGTAATGGTGTAGTCAAACTATAACACCCTCAAGGTGAACTGCCGATGCATCTCAGGTCAAAGAACCAGACACACTACTGCAGCATTGAGTCAGTCATTGACGAGAAGGTAGACTCCCTAATGACTACTCGAGGTGGTCACGCTCAGTGCCCTCGTTCTCTAACGAGTACCTGTACTCTCACTCCGGTGTCTCCACACCGTAGACTCAAGACTCATCTACTAAAGAGAAGCGATTGTACACCAACCTTCCGGATCAATCACCATCCTCGTGATGATCCTATGGTCAGGAGCAATTATGAGTTAATAATGATTATTCATGTCTTAAATTTTGAACTCTTGAAAATATGAATTATCATTACCATTAACTTAAAGGATTTATCATAGATGCTAAATACACATATGTGATAGAAAATAACCCATTTATTGATTTTAGTCAAAATTATAATTTTGCCCCTAGAAGTGTATTACAAGTGTCAGCCAATTCTGACTTCTAGGGCACATATATCTAACACACCTAACCAACTCTTGACTCAATTTAATCAACTGCTAGACCTAATTGAGCTATCCAAATCCAAATCTAATTTTATGAATATATCTTAGATCTAAAAATTCATAATTTTTAGATCTAATTATTTGTATAATCTTAATTCTTAATTAAGTTTTGGATTCATGAATAAAATATATAATAAAATTCTAGAATTTCAAGATCTAGGGTTTTGCAAAAATGTAAGTTCTGATTTTTGATTAAGGACGAACGCGTAGCACCCCTACATGTCATAAGAACACTTCATCGAATGAGAGGAGAGATTCTTTAAACCTTACTTTGTTCTTATGACTGGACGGTCAAGAGGAATGCCTTAATCAGAAATATGATTTTGACTATAAAACTAGTTACATCTAAATTATATATCGTATATACAATTAATGATCTAACTTATACATATTTTGCATACATCTCATGTATTATAACTAAATTAAACATGCATGCTTTCAGATCTGATATACCACATATAATATCTAAAGAATAGAATTTAAATTTGATCACATCAAACAAAACTATTCTAAATATTTTATAGAACTATTCTATGACTAGTCTAAGCATGCATCTTTCATATCTCATATGAATAAATTAAAATATTATTTTTTATTTTTTAGATCTTGTTATAATAATTATAACTTTAAAAAAATATAAATTAAAGAAATCTAAAACTACTTTTAATCAAATTAAAAATATGATTATGCTAGACTACACATAGAACTATTCTATACCTAATCTATTCATGAATCTCATACATTATAGATCTAAATTTATTTAATTTTAATTTTTTAATTTTAAATCTAATCACATTTGATGTGATATCTAAAATTATTTAATATTAGATCATAAATAAAAATTAAATTAGATCTAAAATAGATCTGAAGAACAGCCAACCTGGCTCTGATACCAGTTGAAGAAAAAATCTCACTTCCCGTCGTAGGATCATACAGATCTGATCAGATCTGGAGTGGATTTTTTTAAAAAAAAATTGAATGATCCAATCAGATCTAAGAGTTCTTAGATTTGATTGTAGTGATATGATATTAGAAATTCAAATAAAAATTAAATCAAATTTAATTTCTTTTCTTATTTGGAAATTTTGATTATCCTATGATGATCCTGATCTTTTCTGAGGTTTTGAAAAGAGCCACGCACGCACCTGACCTCTACCGGTGTTCACTCAGATAGGATCTAGACATCTTCTCCTCATGAATCTTGCCTCCAAAGATCAAATCTGAATCTGATCTGAAGAACCTTCAAAATAACTTTTGAAGGTAGCTTGTCCATCTCACGAACACTATCACGTAGATACTAAACTCTTCACAAACTAGATTGAATCTTCTTCTCTAATTTATGCCTAATATTTTGAAGAAAAAATCTATTTTCCCAGCATAGGATCGTTTAGATCTGATTGAATCTGAAGAAATATTTCAAAAAAAAAAATTTTAAAATCTTAATTAGATCTAAGACTTCTCAAATCTGATCATAAAGATCTGATATTAAAAGTTAAAAATAAAATTAAATTAGATTTAATTTCAAGTACCTAATTTGGTAATCTAATTATCCTGCGATGATCCTGTTGATTCCTGAGGTTCTGGAAGGAGCCACGCACGTGCCTGACCTCTACCAGTATCCACTTAGATAGGATCTGAACATCTTCTCCTCGTGAATCACTCTTCCAAAAATTAGATCTAGATCTAATTTGAAAAGCCTTTAAAATAACTTCTGAGGGCAGCCTGTCCGTCTCATGAACACCATCGCGTAGATGCTGAATCTTATGCCAAAAATCTTAGACCTTCAACTCATATTTATGCCTAACTTTTTAAGCATGTAGAAGAGAGGGAGAGAGAGGATAGAGGGGGTGTGGAAATTAGAAGAAAGGCTCCTTAGGATGTGAAAAAATATATTACATTGAGGCAATTTCGTGAGAAGAGTTCTTATACAAGATATAGCACCATAAAGAATCCCTTTTTGATCAAAAACCTTATTAATTCGACCATTGGGACCCTTGAACCTAATCTCCATGAGAAACCTCAGATCTCATTTGATTTTGATGCCAAAAATCTATCTGAAAGGTGGCGGCATGAAAGGATAAGGAAGAGTCCATGTGCATCTAGGACTCTTTCCTTAAGAGTTTGATCCAAATCAAACTCTATCAAAACCTAGTTTAGGTAGCTCCAAAAATCATGAAATTTTGCACACCTAAATTATTACTCATGCCCTATCACATAGTCAAAAATTAGAGCAAAATAAATTTTAGAAAATTTTCTAAAATTCTCTAATGATGCGATCCTGAATTCTCTTAATTGGGTCAACTATTGACCCTAGTCCAATTGCACTTGGAATGAATTTAATTTTCATAATTAATCTAATCTAGACTTACTCTAGTTAGATGAAAATAAACCCATTCAAGATACAAGAATGAGTTAAATCAAATTTGACTCGATTGTGATGAATCAGAAAGATTACAGAAGGAGAAAGTCAGGCTCAATCATGTGCTAGCACGATTACCTTGAACCTGATTGGATCTAATCCAAATCAATCGAACTAGGTTAGCTCAATTGATGACATCCAAACCAAAATCTTTATTTATGTGATCCAGTTAGGTTCAATTTTGTATAGTAATGAGATCTATTGTGATCTCCATCATCTCCATCATCGAAATATCTTTCGATGGACCAAAACTTTTTTGATTCATACAATTAGAATGATCGATCATCAAAATCATTCTAATTGCTCTCAAAATCAACCAGTGACACCTAGTAGTATATGGTAGCAATCGATCAGAACTAAAAGTGAACCTCTTGGTGCAGTTACCTATGTGATTGGATTCTTCTATCTTGAGCTCCGATAGGATTAGGGTTAAGGTGAACTCGTCAAATCCAGTGTCCATCAGATGATTTAATTATTCAATTTGAGTCCAATATGAAATCCTAATAAAAACTCTTTCTATCATCTTCACTCTATCATGGCCATGGTTTTATGGACTCGATTCTCATGATCATCATAGTGCTACTCCTCATCTATCGAGGTAGATAGATCCCTTATTGGTGCAATCTAATTCCTACAATGAACGTACTATAGCCAACATACACCTCAAGGTTCTGAATGGCTAGGAGATCGAGTTATGGTGTAGTCAAACTACAACACCCTCAAGATAAATTATCGATGCACCTCAGATCAAAGAACCAGACACACTACTACAACATCGAGTCAGTCATCGACGAGAAGGTAGACTTCCTTATGAATGCTCGAGGTAGTCACGCTTAGTGCCCTCATTCTCTAATGGGTACCTGTACTCTCACTCTGGTGTCTAAATGCCATAGACTCAAGACTCATCTACTCAAAGAAAGCGATCGTACACCAACTTTCTGGATCAATCACCATCTTCATGATGATCCTACGGTCGAGAGCAGTTTATGAGTTAATTATGAAAATTCATGTCTTAAATTTTTAACTATTTGAAAATATGAATTGTCATTACATTAACTCAAAGGATGTATCACATACACTTTAAATACACACGATCATAGAAAATAATCTTTTTATTAATTTATAGTTAAAATTATAAAATTACCCTTAGAAGTGTATTACAAGTGTTAGCCAATTTGGCTTCTAAGGCATACATCTAACAAACTTTCATTTGACCTAAAGTCAATTGGCTACAAATCTAAGTCCCATCTTCTCAAGATGGGCTTCGATCTTCTGTTGGCCTAAAGGCTTCATCAGTGGATCTACCGCATTATTCATGAAGTCGATTCTCTTGACCTCGACGTAACCGTTCTCGAGGTAATCACAGATGAAGTAGAATCGCCACTTGATGTTCTTGAATATTTTATGAGACCTCGACTCCTTAGCTAGGGCTATGGCACCATTATTGTTGCAGTACAGAGGGACAGTATCTAATGGCATCACTCTGAGTTCTGTGGCAAACTTCTTATACCAAAATGCCTTTTTAATAGCTTTCGATGTAATGATGTATTCTGCTTTCATGGTGGAATCTGCTATCATAGTTTGCTTGAAACTCTTTCAGCTGACAGCACCATCATTACAAACAAACAAACTACTAAATGTCAACTTTCGATTATCTATATCAGATAAAATTTGAGTCTGTATAACCCTGGACCTGGAGTTCTCCATTACCAAAAATCAAGAATATATCCTTAGTCCTTCTCAAGTACTTAAGGATACATTTCATAGAAGTCCAGTGCTCTTCTCCTGAATTTGATTGATATCTGCTCGTGACACTCACAGCATGGGCGATATCAGGTCGTGTACATAGCATGGCGTACATGAGGCTCCTTATTGCCGAAGCATATGGGATCTTGCTCATGTGCTCGATCGCCTCAGATGTGTTGGAACACATCTTCTTGAAGAGATGAATGCCATGTCTGAAGGGTACCAATCCCCTCTTGGAATTTTTCATGCTAAATATCTTTAATAACTTTTCTATGTACATCTTCTGTGAGAGACCCAACATCCTATTTGGTCTATCTCTATAGACCTTAATTTATAGAATAAAGGATGCATCTCCTAAATCTTTCATAGAGAACTCTTTTAATAACCATATTTTAACTATGGTCAACATGAAAATACCATTTTCAATAAGGAAGATGTCATCCACGTATAATACGAGGAAGACAATAGCGCTTTCACTGACTTTTTTGAATACACATGATTCCTCCTCATTCTTGTCCAAACGATTTGATCACATCATTGAAATGAGCATTCCAGCTTCAAGATGCTTGCTTAAGTCCATAGATGGATCTTTGCAGCTTGCAGACCTTGTGATCAGCATCACTAGATGTGAAACCTAGCAGCTGTTCCATATAGATATCTTCCTCAAGATATCCATTTAAGAAGACTATTTTCACATTCATCTTCCATATTTTATAATCGAAATAGGCTGCAATAGTAAGCAATGTGCGGATGAATTTTAGCATGGTTACTGGCGAGAAGGTATCCTGATAGTCAATGCCTTCGCACTGACTATATCCTTTCACTACTAACCTAGCCTTGAATGTTGCCACATTCCTATCTACACCTATCTTTCTCTTGTAGATCCATTTACATCCAATAGTACTATACCCTTAGGTGGATCTACCAAGGTCCAGACTTGGTTGGAGCACATTGAGTCAATCTCTGACTTCATTGCCTTTAACCATTTTTCGGATTCAATATCTAATATTGCATTATCATAGGTTCTGGGATCATCACCATGAACCTCATTTTTCATAAGGAATATTTCCCTCTACGTCCTCTGAAATAGTACCTAAGTACCTTTTAGGAGGATGGTAAATCCTTTCTGATCTACGAGATGAAGGAGGTAGTGATTAGATTGGCTCAACCTGATTTGGGTTTCACTTAGGATCCTTAGCTCGTTGCTGCTTGTGAAGACTTTCTCATCAAGCCTAATCTGCCTTTCCAATGCCACCATCTTGAATAAACTATTTTTTAAGGAAGATATGGCATGTCGACTCACAATCACATTGTGGTCTTCTGGAATGTAGAAATAATATCCTAATGACTCTTTAGGATATCCTATGAATCGAGCTCTAAAGGACCTAATACTCTAACTTGTCTGCCTGTTGTCTTCTTGACATGAGCCAAACAACCCCAAATTCTGAGATGACTCAGACTTGGTTTCTTACCATGTCATATCTCATACGGTATGGTAGGAACGATTTTAGAGAAAACCCTATTCAGTAAATATATTAGCGAAGTTAATTAGACTATGCTCCTAAAGAAATTTAGGGAGGTCTGTGAAGCTCATCATGGATCGAACCATATCCTAATAAGGTTCGATTTCTCCTATTCTAAAATCTTGTTGAGTTGAGGTGTTCCTAGGTGGAGTCCATTGAGAGACTATGCCATTTTGCTTAAGATAGTCTAGGAAATTTTTCGGCTAAGGTATTCACCTCCTCGATCTGATCGAAGAATACCTTAATGGAATTTTTTAGTTTATTTTTCTACTTCATGTCTGAATTCTTTGAACTTTTCAAAAGCTTCAGACTTATGTCTCATCAAGACACACATACCCATACCTAGATAGATCATCGATAAAGGATAATGAAGTAGACAAAAGTTGCCTCTAGTCGGCACATCAAATGGAGCCGCACACATCAGTATGTACTAGGGCAAATAGATCTGTGGCCCTTTTCCCATGTTCTACAAAAGGAAAGTTTAGTCATTTTGCCATGAAAGACAATGATTCACAAGTTGGAATATGACTCAAAAGTCAATGGACTCAATAGTTCGGATTTTCTTCCAATTTGTTAATCCTATCTTCTGCTATATGACCTAAGCCTAAGGTGCCTATAGATATCTATCATTTAGACTATCCCTAGGTCATTTTGATTTTATGGCATTCACATTTTGCTCGATAGTTGAAAACAAAAACATCAATATGTAACTGATAGAGACTATTTATAAGGTAACTACTTACAATTTTATTTCTTTCATAAATAATATTACAATGGTCCTTAAGAAAACTTATTACATAGCCTTCCTATGCTAAACATCAAACAAAAATCAAATTCCTTCTTGCTACCGGCACATAAAAATAGTCTCTAAAAACTAAATCTAATCCTAACGATAATCGCAGAGGGTAGGTTCCCACGACCACTACAGCAACTCTTGCTTCATTCTCGATGCTTAGGATCATCTCACCATCCCTCAGCCTCCTACTATTCTCAAGATCCTACATAGAAGTGCATAAGTGAGCATTAGAACCACAATCAAGCATCCAACTGGATGCAAAAGAAATCATAAGGTTAGATTCTATAACAAGCATACCTCCAGAAGGACCTGCCTCCTTGTTCTTCAAGCTGGCCAAGTAGAAGGGGCAGTTCCACTTCCAATGACCATCTGTGTTGTAATGGAAATATTTTTCTTTGTTAGCAGCCTTCTTCTTCGGCTCTACCTTCTTCTTCTTTCCACCATCCACCTTCTGCTTCTTCACAAACTTCTTTCTTCTTTTCAAAAGACTTTCTCTTAAAAAAAGACTACGTTCCATAGCAAGAACTGAGCCTTTAGAACCTTTCATAGAAAGCTCAGCGGTAACCAGCATATTCATCAAGTTCTGTTAGAGAATTCTGATAGTTTATGCATGTGGTAAGTTCATGATGAATTGCCCATATGCATCAGTCAAGGATTGCAGAATAATATCAATCTGCAAATCCAAGTCCAACTTGACACCGAGCTTCTCAAGCTCTTCCTATGTCCTTGATCATTCATCAGACAGTGATCTTGGATCGACTGCCCATCACGCATCTTAGCCTTAAAAAGTCTTCTAGTGACTTGATATTTGGCTGCGCGACTCTGTTCACCAAACATCTCCTTGCAGGTGAGCCAACATTTGGTGAGCTAGTCCCGATATCTTCATGTTGGCGCTGGAGCTCATCAGACATCGAGCCCAACATGTAATATCTGGCCTTATTGTTATCATCATCCATCCATTTCCTCCTAGAGATGCTCTCTGTTCAGTGGATGGATGGACTGGTAAGGTGGGAGGGTCCTGGTTCCAAACACATGTGTCTAACTTCTCTGAAACCTCAAAATAATTTTGTAGTTCCTGAGCCAATCCTTTATAAGTTGGGTCCAGATCAGTCTATGTGATGTCTAGGATATGTGCCTAGTGGGTTGGACGCAGACATTTTCCTATAGAGAGTCAAAGATTCTAGTTAGACTTTATAATTTAGACTTGACCAATTTATTTAAAAATTTTATTTTTAAATAAATTAGACTCCCACTATTTTCTTGGATCCTCTACACTTCCTCTGTAGAGATGCAAAAATCTTCACGATTCAATTGATTTCTAGTGGGATGGTGCGGTCTCACCAACTGACTCATCACCTCACCTAACAGTTATTGGTGATGGGTTAGCCAACTGATTAGTAGACAACTCTTATCCCATGATTCTCTAATCATGGTGCACCTAATCTTGGTCTCTAATTTATGAATCCCACCGTATCTAGAATATTGATCCACTCCTTAGTTAATCAAACCCATCATTTGTATGAATTGAATTTCTGATTAGATCCCTCACCATATCCTAGAATATTGAGCCCAACCCATCCTCCAATTCATAGAATCCAATGCCTAATAGATGTGGTTGCATCTTTTCAGTGCTACTGAGCCACTGTAACCAGCCGAGAATAATTAACCCCGAAAAGGGCCCGTACATCTACAATGGTGGAAGATCAATTAACTTAATCTTTTCTTAAAAAGAATTCAATTTAGGTCTCATTAAACTAGACTTTACTCAATTATAATAGTTATGACAAGCCTAGTGGCATGGGTTAGCTCGAACTATTAGCCATGTCAAATCAAAATTGGATTGACACAAATGGCCAGATAAATGAGACCGATGGAAGGGATATGCCATTAACTCGATAAGAATGCATTCAAATCGAGTAGCTCCTAATCAAAAATCAATCAATTGTATCTACCAAACTTATTTTAGATACGAAATTATCGAACCAGAACTAATCGAGTTAGCCTACAATCCAGGCTTTAATCATAAAGCTAAATTAGGTCTTAATTGGATCGATCAATGTGGCTGTAAGTCGACCTTGACCCAGACTTACAACTATTGAACTGGTCAATTCCAAGCACTCTTGATCCCACCTAATCAACTCTTGATTCGATTTGATCAACCGCTAGACCTAATTGAGCTACCCAAGCCCGAACCCAATTTTATGAAAATATCTTAGATCTAAAAACTTTTAATTTTAGATCAAATTAGTTTCATAATCTTAATTCTTAATTAATTTTGGATTCATAAATAAAAAAAACATGTATCAAAATCTTAGGATTTTAGGATCTAAGATTTTGTAGAAAAATAAATTTTGATTTTTGATTAAGGACGAATACGCAGCACCCCTACACGTCATAAGAACATCCCATTGAATAGAAGAAGAGAGCCTTTAAATCCTACTTTATTCTTATGATCAGACGGCCAAGGAAAATATCTTAATCAAAAATATAATTGAAACTACAAAACTAGTTAGATCTAGATCATATATCTCATATATAATTAATGATCTAACTAATACATGCTTTGCATACATCTCATGTATCATCACTAAATTAAACATGCATATTTTTTAGATCTAAAATATCATATATAACATCTAAAAAATAGATTTAGATTGATCATATCAAAATAAAACTATTCTAGATAATTATGTAGAACTATTCTACAACTAGTCTAAACATGCATCTTTTCATATCTCATATGAATAAATTCAAAAATTAAATAACTTTATTTTCTATTTTATCAGATGTTGATTACCATACACTTATAATATCAAAAAAATAAAAATTAAGATAGATCTAAAATTATGATTTAATCAAATTAAATCAAAACATGCAATTATACTAGACTACACTATAGAACTATTCTATTCCCAGAACTAGTCATGCATATCTCATACATATTAGATCCTAAATCATTTAATTTTAATTTTTTGATTTTAGATCTGATCACATATGATGTGATATCTAAAACTTCTTAATATCAAATTAAAAATAAAAATAAAATTAGATCAAAAATAGATCTGAAGAACTACAACCTAGCTCTGATACCAGTTGAAGGAAAAAATTATTTTTCCAGCACAAGATCATTCAGATCTGATTAGATCGAAAGAAATATTTCAAAATAAAAATTTTTAAATCCTAATCAGATCTGAGACTTCTCAGATCTGATCATAGAGATCTGATATTAAAAGTTAAAAATAAAATTAAATTAGATTTAATTTTAAGTACCTGATTTGGTAATCTAATTATCCTACGATGATTCTGTTGATTCCTGAGTTTCTGAAAGGAGCCATGCATGCACCTGGCCTCTACCAGTATCCACTCGAGTAGGATCTGAACATCTTCTTCTCATGAATTTTTTTTCCATAAATTAAATCTGAATTTGATTTGAAAAGCCTTCAAAATGACTTCTGAGGGTAGCCTATTTATCTCATGAATACCATCGCGTAGATGCTGAATCTTATGCCAAAAACCTAGGACCTTCAACTCAGATTTATGCCTAACATTTTAGGCATGTAGAAGAGAGGGAGAGAGAGGATAAAGGGGGTGTGGATATCAAAGAGAAGGCTCCTTTGGGTGTGGAAAAATAAATTACATTAAGGTAATTTTGTGAGAAGAGTTCTTATACAAGATATAGCACCATAAAGAGTCTCTTTTTGATTAAAAACCTTATTAATTTGACCATTGGGACTCTTGAACCTGATCTCCATGAAAAACCCTAGATCCCATTTGGTTTTGATGCTAAAAATCCATCTAGAAGGTGGTAGCATGAAAGGATAAGGAAGAGTCCATGTGCGTCTAGGACTCTTCCATCAAGAGTTTGATCCAAATCAAACTCTATCAAAACCTAGTCTAGGTAGCTCTAAAAATTATAAAATTTTGCACATCCAAATTTTGACTCTTGTCTATCACATATCCAAAAATTAGAATAAAATAATTTTTAAAAAAATTTCTAAAATTCTCTGATCATGTGGCCCTCAATTCCCTCAGTTGGGTCAACTATTGACCCTAGTCCAATTGCACTAGGAATGAATTTAATTTTCATAATTAATTTGACTTGGACTTATTCTAGTTAGATAAAAATAAATCTATTCAAGGTACAGAAATGAGTCAAATCAAATTTGATTTGATTGCGATGAATCAAAAAGATTATAGAAGGAGAAAGTTAGGCTTAATCATGTTCTAGCACGATTACCTTGAACCTGATTAGATCTAATCTAAATCAATCAAACTAGGTTAGCTCAATTGATGACATCCAAACTCAAATTTTTATTTGTGTGATCCAGTTAGGTTCAGTTCCATATGGTAATGAGACATGTCATGATCTCCATCATCGACATCATCAAAACATCTTTCGATGGACTAGAACTTTTCTGATTCATACAATTAGAATGATCGATCATCAAAATTATTCTAATTGCTTCCAAAATTCACCAGTGATATCTAGTAATATATGGTGGCAATCATTAGAACTAAAAGTAAATCTCTCGATGCAGTTACCTATGTGATTGGATTCTTCTTTCTTGAGCCCTGACAAGATTAGGGTTAAGGTGAACTCGTCAAACCCAATGTCCATCAGATGAATTAATCATTCAATTCGAGTCCAATATAAAACCTTAATAGAAACTCTTTCTATCATCTTCACTCTACCATGACCATGGGCTTATGGACTCGATTCTCATGATCATCATAGGGCTACTCCTCATCTACCGAGGTAGATAGATCCCTTATTGGTGCAATCTAATTCCTGCAATGAACGTACTATAGCCAACATACACCTCAAGATTCTAAATAGCTAGGAGATCAAGTTATAGTATAGTCAAACTATAACACCCTCAAGGTGAATTATCGATGCACCTCAGATCAAAGAACCAGACACACTACTGCAATATCGAGCCAATCATCGACGAGAAGGTAGACTTTCTTATGAATGCTCGAGGTGGTTATGCTCAATGCCCTCATTCTCTAACGAGTATCTGTACTCTTACTCTGATATCTTCATATCGTAAACTCAAGATTGATCTACTCAAAGAAAGCGATCGTAGACCTACCTTCTAGATCAATCACCATCCTCATGATGATCCTACGGTCGGAAGCAGTTTATGAGTTAATTATGAAAATTCATATCTTAAATTTTTAACTCTTTAGAAATATAAATTATCATTACCATTAACTCAAAGGATGTATCACATACACTTTAAATACACACTAAAATAGAAAATAATTTTTTTATTAATTTATAATCAAAATTATAAAATTGCCCTTAGAAGTGTCTTACAAGTGCTAGCTAATCTAGCTTCTAGGGTGCACATCTAACACATTTGGCATGTAGAAGAAGGGGAGAGAGAGGATTAGAGGGGGCATGGAAGATGGTAGGGGCGACAGCATATGGACGTGGCAATCAGAATTCTACAAAGGCCGTATGCGTAGGTGTTTTTATAGAAGATCCTTGCACCATCTAGACTCCTAAATGATCAAGCAACTCATTTGCTTGATTATCTAGGACTCCAATCTGATAACCCACATTGCCCACCTAATATTTATCAAGTTTTTGTCACCCGAAACTTCTCCCAAGTTGGCGAGAAGAAAGGATAAGGAGGAGTCCAAGATGCATGGGACTCCTCTCTTCAAGAGTTTGATCCAAATCAAACTCTATTAGAAACCCAATCTTTGCACCACTAAAAATCTTGAAATTGGGTTCACCCAAAGTATGACTTGAGCCCAATCACATATCCAAAAATTAGAGCAAAATTATTTTCATTGAATTTTCTAGAAGCCTCTGATCAGGTGACCCTTAGTTCTCTCAATAAGGTCAACTTTTGACCCTAGTCCAATTTAACCATGAATGGATTTAATTTCTATAATTAATCTAATCTGGATAGATTCCAATCAGATAAAATTAAACCCATTCAAGATATAAGAATGAGTCAAATCAAATTTAACTCAGTTGCGATGAATCAGAAAGATTACAAAAGAAGAAAGTCAGGCTCAATCGTGTGCTAGCACGATTATCTTGAACCTGATTGGATCTTATCCAAATCAATCGAATTGGATTAGCTCAATTGATGACATCCAGATCCAAACTCTTATTTGTGTGATTCAGTTAGGTTCAGTTCCATATGGTATGAGATATATCATGATCTCTATCATCAACATCATCAAAACATCTTTCGATGGATTAGAACTTTTCTTATTCATACAATTAGAATAATCAATCATCAAAAATATTCTAATTGCTCCCAAAATCCACCAGTGACACCTAGTAGTATATGATGGCAATCCATCAGAATTGAAAGCAAACCTCTCAATGCAGTTATCTATGTGATTGGGTTCTTCTATCTTGAACCTTGATAGGATTAGGGTTAAGATGAACTCATCAAACCAAATATTCGTCATATCAATTAATCATCTGATTCGAGTTCAATGCAAAACTCTAATAGAAACTCTTTCTATCATATTCACTCTACAATGCCCATGGGCTTAAGGACTCAATCCCATGATTATCATAGGGCTATCCTTCATCTACCGAGGTAGATAGATCTCCTATTGGTACAATCCAATTTCTATAATGAACATGCTATAGCTAACATACACCTCAAGATTTCGAATGGCTAGGAGATTGAGTTATGGTGTAGTCAAACTATAACACCCTTAAGGTGAACTGCCGATGCACCTCAGATCAAAGAACCAGACACACCACTACAGCATCGAGCCAGTCATTGATGAGAAGGTAGACTTTCTTATAACTGCTCGAGGTGGTCACGCTCTGTGCCCTCATTCTCTAATGAGTATCTATACTCTTGCTCTGGTGTCCCCACATCATAGACTCAAGACACATCTATCCTATGAAAGTGATCATACACCAATCTTTTGGATCGATCACCATCCTTATGATGATCCTATGATTGAAAGCAATTTATAAGTTAATTATGAGAATTCATATCTTAAATTTTTAACTCTTGAAAATATGAACTATTATTACCATTAACTCAATGGATGTATTACAGATACTTTAAATACACACTATGATAGAAAAAATAATTTTTTTATTAATTTATAGTTAAAATTATAAAATTATCCTTAGAAGTGTATCACAAGTATCAGCTAATCTGGCTTCTATGGTACACATCTAACAGTTTATCCGAAAGGAACACAATTGGAGGAGTTTGTTTGGAAGGAGTGCAACTGGAGGAGTTCCTCTTGAAGGAGCATGACTGGAGGAGTTCGTTTAGAAGGAGTGCAACTGGAGGAGTTCAACCAGAAGAAGCACGACTAGAGAAATTCATCTGGAAGGAGTGCAACTGGAGGAGTTTGAAAGGCATGGTTAGTTTAACAGTAGTTCTTCTTTACCATTCAAGATCATATCGCTGGACTTTTATGTGCTTTGGAGAGGTTCTGCAGTACGAACTCTTTATTGAAGAAATTAGCAAACCTCAATAGAAAGAGGGTCAATGGCCAAGGACTTTGGCAGGGGTCATTTTACACCCAACACTTATCCTCCTACTCCCGAGTTTGAATTTCAAATGAAGAGAGTATAGAGAAGTTGCCACGGCTAAAGTCCTTTGGTAATTTTCTGCTCTAGGAGAATGGAACTCTTTATCTTTTTTCAAATTAGCACCAAGATTTTTTATGTCGAATGACCTAAAGGGATGATTCTTCCTGAAAACTCATCTGGCTCAATGCTCTAGGCACGGCGCAATTAGTATTTTACCAGACGGTAGGCATCAGTGGGACACATGGTGGGTCAATGCTAGCTAAAGGAGTCCTATAATCATAACTTTTCATGATTTTGATTCTCTATTTAAACCTCTCCTTTTTCTCCTATGGCTTCTTACTTTCGTTTGCGCTCCTTCTTCGTTCCCTTTCTCCATTTTCCCTCGTTTTGAGTGTTTCACCTTCATCATCCTTGCTCTCTCGCAACCTCTCCAGCCATCGGCATCCTTCTTGATTATCCTCCATCTTTTCGATCCCTTTCTCGAGTTTTCTGATTTACCTTAGGTCTGTCCCTCATCCTTATCCTTTTGATTTCTAGCTTTCTTGTATTCTTTGATTTCTTTTAAGTTTTTCTAGGTGGGTACAATTATTTCTCATCCTCTAGTTTTCACCATCCCTTTTTCTATGTTTTATGAAAATTTTATTTGATTTAATCTAATCTAGATGTCATCCGAGGTTTCCTGATCTAGTGCTTCTAGGAGTCCAGCTGATCCAAGCTCCCAAAATTTTGAGATCAAGATGAAACTTGAACCCATAGCACCTCGATCAAATTTCATACCAGGTACCATCCCCTATTCCTTGACTGTCGAAGATCTGTCATTAACCAGAATTCAGTATCGGTTGCCCGCTGAGTATCAGTTGGAGCTTCCTGGATCGAGCGGTCGAGTTTGTGCCCCTCCTCTAGATCGATTCTGCTTGTATTTGGAGGCATTCCATGCTGGATTATGGCTTCCTCTTCCAACTTTTGTTATTTTACTTTTTTGTTTTTTAGACATTTCTTTAGCTTCTATAGTGCCGAACTTCTTTAGGTTCATAGTAGGGTTCCTTGCTCTCTGTATATCCATTGAAGTTCGGCCTACTACTTCGCTTTTCCAAACTTACTTTACCCTTAAGCATCACCCTATTGTGAAGGACTGGTGGCATGTCTCATCCTAGTTTGGCAAGAAGGGGTTGCTCAAGGATGCCCCCTCGTCGATTCATAATTGAAAAAAGAAGTTTATTTTTGTTTTCTATCCGAGCTTAGATCTAGGTCTTCCATCCTAAAAAAATCTGAGGGATTCTATCCACCAAGCCCTAGGGTTAGAAAAAGAAGACCAGGAGTCGATTATCAAAATCAAGGATTTTTGAATTTCTCCTATGTTTGAGCTAATAAAAGAACAAATTTTGTTCAATCTTGGCCTCAGCCCCTTGAATCCAACAAGTATACAATCGAAGTTGTGGATTATTCCTCTTCTTTCTCTTTCTTCTTTCTAACTGTACTTTTATTTTTCTTACAGTAGAAATGAAATCCTAGACAGTCGAGATGCTTACGAGGGGTCTCCCACCCATAAAAGAAAAGGAAAGGCATCAGATGAGAGTTTGAAGAAAGTGAGGGTCGACATTCCGATCTCCATGGCTCCCATTAGTGTCATGGGCATCCCTGAAATTGCTCCCAAGATTGAAATTTCTCTCATTGTCGAGTCTGATCATGCTGCTAATGTGGTTGATCCTCCAATGCTGTCGAGCCCTCCTACTGAAACCCAAGTCCTAGAGCCTTCCCTCTGAAGGAAGAAAGAGGCAGGGAAGAAGAGGATTAAAAGGGCTCTAAGGAAGTTCCAACAAAAGGTCCACCATAATAGGCCGAACAGCTCCGACGAAGAAATAGGGGAGAACCCCTTCAACAATCATGAAGTCGTCAGGAGCTTGGTTGATGGGTTTACCATACTCGAAGTTTTGGATAGAATCATTGATGTCAATGTCGATCAGTGCACCTGGGATTCGCTTGGATCCTTTCTCGAGGTAGTCACCTCATTCTTCTTTTTCTCTTTGGCTTTCTCAATATTTATCTACCCATACAACCTATCTTATCATCATATACATGTGTTTTCGAATAGACGGGCCATCAACTATTGGGCTACGTCTAGTCACTGAACCACTTGAGGTTGGAGTTGGCAAAGATCGAAGAAGATCATCAGGTCAAAGTTGAGCACCTTATTAGGGAGCGGGACGAGGTTGACCGTTCCTTTAAAGATAGAACTGTCAAGGTTGAGGTTCTCTAAGAAGTGCTCCACAAAGAAAAAGGAATATCAATGGAGCTGAAAGCTACCTTAGACTTGGAAGAAGAGCAGAGGAAAAGGGCTGAAGCCAAGACCACCAAATTGAAAGAGTAAATTTCTACATAGATCTCGGAGGCAGCAACCCAGGTGATAGAAAAGTTCAAGATCTCCTCCGAGATGAGAGACCTGAATATCAAATTTCGCCAGGAGGCCTTCAATAAAGGTTACAAGCTCTATGAAGAATGGGTGGCTAACAAATTTCCAAAGCTCGACCTTGACCTCCTATATGAAGGAGCTTCTAAAGAGGTGGTGGATCCATCTATCGCTGTGATCGATCTTCTGCCCGTCGAGCTAACTTCCACCACACCTCCAACCTCACATGTTCCCACCACCGTTGAAGGTCCTGTGCCAGCTGAGGTTGCACTAGACTCTTCTACTATTCCCCCGAAGGTCTGAGGCCTCCTATTTTTATATTCTTTTTTTTATTTTCTTCTTATATTAAAAATATTTTGATCAATTAAGTTAATTTTGAAGATGAGTTTTTCTTCTATGGAATCCATGTGGTGATACTTTCATGCTTCGAGTGCAGTCTCCTATCGAAGTCGTCTCCTTCCTTAATGTATTCTCTTGAAGGCTCACATAAAGAGCCTAAGGTGGGAAGCTCATCAATCTAAGAAGAAATTAGAAAAAATAGAGGATGACCTTCGGAAGTTGAAGAAACATTATTTCGAGGCTATAATTGAAGTTACTCGCCTTCACCAAGTCCATAGAAAGGGTGCTATGGATTATATCAATAAAAAACACCATCTAACAGAAGAGCTGGAACAGGTGAAGAAGCTTGGTAGCGATAAGGCACGGGAGCTAACAGCCAAAGCGAGTTCTCTAGAAGTCGAGCTAAGGGCTGCGTAAGAAAAGGTTTGGTTACTCAAAGAGAACTCAGCATGGTCAACCAGCTGGGAGGAGTATGGCTGGGATCGGACAAAAAAGTTCTCCGAGCTCCGAAGTCAATTACAAGCAGTGGAGAATTTTTATAATGAATACAGATGCAACTGGTGTGGCCAAGTCGTCGATCTCAAGGAAAAGCTCTGAAGGATCGATGATGAGATTGCACGTCTTCGATGATAATTGTCTAAAGGAGCCTGGGCCAGCTCTAGCAAGGAGTCAGCAGAGGTCCTATCCTTATGGAGTTCTCTAGAGGACTTGTCCACCTTGTTCGAGAATAGCCAAAAGGAGGTTCGTGAGTTAAAGATGCAGATGGTCTACCAGCAGGATGCCATGAGGGATGTTGAGGCCGAGTCAGTCGTGTTAAGAAAAAAATTAAGGAAAGTTGAGGACGACTCGTGGAGGCATAAGAAGCTGCTGAGTGAAAGCTTGATAGTTCGATTGAAGCTTGAAGAGAAGATCAAAGACTTGAAGTTTTCTTTAATGTTGGCTGACACGGATAGTCCAAAATCAGACTCCAAATAGGGCTTCAGCTTCTTCTTCTTCTTTTTGTAACTAGTCTTATAGACCTCCCCGTGTATTGAACTCTTGGTTTTAATGGAAATATTATTTTGACAACTTCATCTTAATTGTATGTTTGCATAGCTTTTTACTCTTTTATCTTTCTATTTTAATCAATTGGAGATCTTCATCCATGTCAGGATGAGGTCCTCCTATTCCTGATATGATTGGCCTTTCTTATCTCTCTATGATGACGAGGTCCTCCTTCTATTCCTGACGGTATTGACCTTTATGTTTGTTAGGGCGAGGTTCTCCTTCCATCCCTAACTTGGTCATAGGAGCACAAAAGGGTCATTGAAAGGATCTCTCTCTTTCTCCTATCTTAAATAATCGAAGGTCTTTATCCATGTCAGGATAAGGTTCTTCTCCTATTCCTGACATGGTTGGCCTATCTTTATCCTCCTATTAGGATGAGGTCCTCCTCCTGTTCCTAAAGGGGTTGGCCTTCCTTTGTTAGGATGAGGTCCTCCTCCTGCTCCTAACAAAATCATAGAGGTACAAAAAAGCCATTGTATGGACCTCTCCCCTCCTCCGATCTTAAATAACCAGTGGTCTTAATCCATGTTAGGATGAGGTTCTCCCCCTATTTCTGATATAGTTGGCCTATTTTTATCCTCCTATCAAGATGAGGTCCTCCTCCTGTTTCTGGCATGATTGATCTTTCTTTGTTAGGACGAGATCCTCCTCCTATCCTTAATAAAGTCATAAGAACACAAAAGGACCATTGTAAAGGCCTCTCCCCTCCTCCTATCTTGAATAATCGGAGGTCTTCATTCATGTCAAGATGAGATTCTCCTCCTGTTTCTAACACGGTTGGCCTATTTTTATCTTTCTATCAAGATGAGGTCCTCCTCCTATTTCTATTGGGATTAGCCTTCCTTTGTTGTGGCGAGATCCTCCTCCTATCCTTAACAAAGTCATAGGAGCACGAAAGAGCCATTGTAAGGACCTCTCCCCTTCTCCTACCTTAAATAACCAGAGGTCTTCATCCGTGTCAAGATGAGGTTCTCCTCCTATTCCTGACATGGTTGGCCTATTTTTATCCCTCTATCAGGATGAGGTTCTCCTCTTGTCCCTGATGAGATTGACCTTTCTTTGTTAGGACGAGGTCCTCCTCTTGTCCCTAATAAAGTCATCAGGACATAAAAGGATCATTATAAGAACCTCTTCCCTCCTCCTATCTTAAATAATTGGAGATCTTCATCTATGTCATGATGAGGTCCTCCTCTTATTTCTAACATGGTTGATCTTCCTTATCCCCCTATCAGGATGGGGTTCTCCTCCTATTTCTGACGAGATTGGCCTTTCTTTGTTAGGATGAGGTCCTTCTCCTATTCCTAACAAAATCATAGGAGCACAAAAGGACCATTGTAAGGGCCTCTCCCCTCCTCCTATCTTAAATAATCAGAGATCTTCGGCTTTGTTTATAGGTGAAGTTCAGTTGAGTTGTTTTCTATCATCATGTGATTTTATGCCAAGAAATGAAAATATTGAAGTCAAGAAATTTTATTAAGGTAGAATTACTGGTAGTACATTCGTAGATTTTCTGAATTTCAACACTGCAAGAGCATTGATCCTCCAAGTTCTTTTAGATAATATGTTCATGGTCGGATGATTTCCACCACCTCATAAGGACCTTCCCAATTTTGGGATGAGCTTTCCTTGATTCTGAGGCTGCGAAACATAAGTTTTTCTATTCTAAATATCTTGCTTTTGACTTTCAAGTTATAGTAGCAGGCTACTTTCTGCTTATAGGCCACCATCCAGATCTGAGCCTTCTCTCGCTTCTTCTCTAGCAAATCAAGATTGGCTCTAAGGTCCTATGAGTTGCTCTGTTCATTAAAGGCCTCTACTCGCGCTGAGAGAAGTTCAAGCTTGACAAGGATGACCATCTATGTCCCAAAAGCTAATGGAAAAAGGGGTTTCTCCTATTAGCAACCTTGGAGTGGTTCTGTAAGCCCAAAGCACGTGGTAGAGTTTATCCACCCAAGTTTTTTTTGCTCTTTCAAGCCTGATCTTTATCCTGTAAAGCAAAGTTCTATTAGTTACTTCTACCACACCATTTACTTATGGATGAGCTATTGATGTGAAGTGGTGAGATATATTCAGATCTTCGCAGAACTCAGCAAACTTTGCACCTACGAACTGATGCCCATTATCAGTGATTAGTGTCCAAGATAGACCAAACCTATAAATAATTAACTTTCAGATGAAATTCTGTACTTTGGCTTCAGTGATCTTCACTAGAGGTTCGGCCTCAATCCATTTAGTAAAATAATCTACCACCACCAGTAGAAACTTTTGTTGCCTAGATGCCCTGAAAAAAGGTCCAAGTATATCCATCTTCCATTGCATGAATGGCCAGGGAGCAGTCAGTGGTGTGAGCTATGAAGCCGGCTGTCTCCGAATGTTTGCATTTCTCTGATATCTGTAATATTTTCTCACATAATCCACCACATCTTGAAGCATTGTTGGCCAATAATATCCCTGATGGAGTAATTTATATGATAAGAATCTTGCTCCTAGATGATTTTCATAAATTCCTTCTTGAACTTCCATCAAGACATAGTTGGCTTCTGAAGATTGGAGACACTTGAGGAGAGGTAATGAGTACGACCTCTTATACAACTTATTTTCATATAAGATATAGCAGAAAGCTTGATTTCTTAACTTCCTTCTTTATGATCTCTGGGAAGAATTCTTTTCTTGAGATAAGCAGTTAATGGATCGATCCAGCTGGGCTCATGGTCAGCTTGCATTATTGCCTGGGGTTCTTCCAAACTTGGATGTTGTGGGACTTTAAAAAGAACCTCTTTTGGTGGTTCGTTTAGGACCAAAGTGGCCAACTTTGAGAGGAGGTCGGCTCTAGTATTCTCTGTCCCGGAGATCTGCTGGATGTCAAAATTATCAAAGACCGAACTTAAGTTTTTCACTCTTTACAAGTACATTTTCATACTTTCCTATCGGGCTTCAAAGGAGCAATTGACTTATTCCACCACTAGCTGAGAGTTACTATAAATCTTTAGATGTTGTACTTTTAGCTCTTTGACGATTCTTAGCCCTGCAAGCAGAGCTTCATACTCTGCACCGTTGTTGGTGGCGAAAAAGTCAAAGCATAATGCATACTCTACTACAACCCCTTCCAGATTAATGAGGATCAAACCCGCACTTGCCCTAGAGGCACTGGATAAACCATCCACATATAGTACCCAGGAGTTTTTAGGGAGATCGACCTTCTCTTTAGGGGAGTCAGGGATCAAAACTTCTTGGTGCACTAGTTTAATCTCCTTCAAAATGGTGCATTCTACTATGAAATCGATCAGTACTTGAGCTTTAATGGATGGCCAAGGTTGGAAATGGATGTCAAATTTGGTTAGCTCAATTGCCCACTTTGCCACTTTTTTGGAGGTATCAGGATGATTAAGAACTGCCTTAATGGGTTGATCAGTGAGGAGGGTAACTGTGTACCCCTGAAAGTAAGGCCGAAGCTTCTTGGCTGTAATCAACAAGGCATAGGTTAGTTTTTCTAATTTGGTATATCTTATTTTTGCATCCCTCAAAATTCTACTTATATAGTAGATCGACTTCTAAACTTTAGCTTCTTCTCTTACCAATATGGCTCCTATGGCTACAGGATATATGGCAAGGTATAAGAACAACTCTTCTCCAAGTTCAGGTTTGGCTAGTAGTGGGGATGATCTAAGATAGTTTTTCAATTCTCTAAGGGTTTGTTGACATTTGGGAGTCCAGTTGAAGTTCTTGGGCTACTTGAGCATTTGAAAGAAAGGCATGCAACACTCCACAAACCTTGACATAAAGTGATTCAGAGCCGCCACCTTGACTGTGAGACATTGAACTTCTTTTATTATTTTTGGGGTGGTCATTTTCTGGATGACACGGATCTTCTCTAGGTTGGCCTCGATGTCGTGGCTTGACACCATGAATCCTAGAAACTTCTCCGAAGTTATCCTAAAGGTGCATTTGGTAGGGTTTAGCTTCATCTTATACTTTTGGAGGGTGTCGAAGGTCTCTTTAAGGTCGGTAATGTGATTTGATGAAGATCAGCTTTTAACCAGCATATCATCTACATTGACCTCCATGTTGTAGTCGATCTGTTTCTTAAAAATTTTATTCATCAGGTGATGATATATCGCACCAACATTTTTAAGTCCGAAGGGCATGATCTTGTAATAATAAAGACCATAGTCAGTAATAAAAGCAGTCTTCTTCTCATCCTATGGTGCCATCCGAATTTGATTATATCCAGAGAAAGCATCCATGAAGGTGAGGTGTTCATGGCTCGAGGTCGCATCCACTAGCTGGTCGATCCTGGGCAGAGAGTAGCATCTTTTAAGCAGGCTGTGTTTAAATCTGTGAAGTCTATACACATCCTCCATTTGCCATTTGCTTTTTTAACGAGAACAATATTTGCGATCCAATCTAGGTAAAGCACTTATCAAATGAATCTCATCTTAAGAAGCTTGTCGACCTCATCCATTATGGCCATCTGTCATTCTGGCACAAAACTGCATTTTTTCTACTTTGCTAGTCATCACTTAGGATCCATGCCTAGATGGTGTTCCATGACTTCTGCATCAATCCTGAGCATGTCTACAAGCACCCAGACGAAGATATCAGCATTTCTTTGCAAGAATATGACATGCTACTTTCTGACTTTTTTTTCAAATTCGAGTCGATTCTCACAGTATGTTCCTCATTCCCATCATTCAAAAGAATCTCTTCAAGGTTGTCGATGGATTCTCCTCTTTCTTTAGATAAGTTATCACGGGCATTGAGTCCATCCATCGGACAAGGATCTGCTTATTTTTCCCCCTACAAGGCAATATTATAGCAGTGCTGGGCTAGTGCCTGATCTCCTCTAACCTCCCTGACTCCAGAGCTTGTTGAGAACTTCATTTTTAGATAGTAAGTTAAAATAACAGCTTGGAGTGCATTCAAAATAAATCGACCAACGATCGCAATATAAGCAGTGTTAGATATATGTGCCCTAGAAGCCAATATTAGCTGACACTTGTAATACACTTCTATGGGTAAAATTAAAATTTTGACTAAAATCAATAAAATGGATTATTTTCTATCACATATATGTATTTAGTGTCTGTGATACATCATTTAAGTTAATGGTAATGATAATTCATATTTTCAAGAGTTAAAAATTTAAGACGAATAATCATTATTAACTCATAAAATACTCCTAACCATAGGATCATCACGAGGATGGTGATTGATCTGGAAGGTTGGTGTACAATCACTTCTCTTTAGTAGATGAGTCTTGAGTCTATGGTGTGGAGACACCAAAGTGAGAGTACAAGTACTCGTTAGAGAATGAAGCCACTGAGCGTGACCACCTCGAGTAGTCATTAACAAGTCTACCTTCTCGTCAATGACTGACTCGATGCTGCAGTGGTGTGTCTGGTTTTTTGATCTGAGGTGCATCGGCAGTTCACCTTGAGGGTGTTATAGTTTGACTATACCATAACTCGGTCTCCTAGCCATTCGGAACCCTGAGGTGTATGTTGGCTATAGCATGTTCATTGTAGGAACTGGATTGCATCAAGATGGAATCTATCTACCTCGGTGGTAGAGGAGCAGCCCTATGATGATCATGAGAATCAAGTTCAGAAGCCCATGGCCATGGTAGAAGTGAAATAATAGAAAGAGTTTCTATTTAGGTTTTCACATCGGACTTGAATCGAATGATTACATCATATGATAGAAACTAGGGTTTGACGAGTTCACCTTAACCCTAATCTGATCGGGGCTCAAGATAGAAGAACTTAATCACACTAGGTTGCTACACCAAGAGATTCATATTCAGCTCTGATGGGTTGCCACCATATACTGCTAGGTGTCACTGGTGGATTTTGGGAGCAATTAGAATGATTTAGATGATCGATCATTCTAGCTGTTCGAATCAGAAGAGTTCTGATCCATCGAAAGGAGTTTCGATGAATGTCGATGATAGAAGATCATGACATATCCCATTACAATACAGAACTGAACCTACTAGGCTTAAAAATAAGGGTTTGATCTGGTATCTTAATGAGACTAATCAGTTTATGATCTGATAGATTCAATAGTCAAGAAAATCGTGCTAGCATCTGATTGAACCTAACGTTCTTCTTTTACTATCATAAAAGTTGTCCTGACTGAGCCAAAGAAGTTTTGCTCGAATCAAGGCCTTCACTTGATCTGACTGGAGCTGTCCAGATAGAAAAGGGTTGTTGTTTGTAAAATAATAACTTCCATTTTTTGTTACCTTTCATTTCTATCTGACTTTTTTGGTCAAAGTTGACTTTGACTGGTCAAATGTTACCATAGATACTTGATCTGTCCATTGTCCACGATCCTATTGGAAGCTGGTGGGCTTGTTCCTGCTAGAAGCTGGCAAGAGGAGGGCGCGACGCCACCCTTGGCGTGCGCCAAGCAGAGGGCCCAGAGTCCTGTTTGATAGGGACTCCATTTCTTTTTGGATCCAATTAGACTCCTCCTAAGAACCAACTTGATTGGTCTTAGGCTCCATTAAGGATGAATCAAGAGACTCTATTTCCACCAATCAGATTTAGATCTATTCACAAAGAGTTATGATTGGTTGCGGAGAAGGGAGTGAGATGCATAGTTATAAATAAGACCCTGTGCCTACTCAAAAATATATGAACAATCTCATGCCCCAAGGCTGCTCTCTCTTCCTCCTTTCATTGCCAGTCATTCCCCCTCTCCACACCCAAAGAGTTGGATTCTAAGTTGGTGCAATCTAGGTGAGAGAAAGGCGACAGAATGCTAGAAGACTGTGCCACTACAAAGGACAACTGCTGATCTTCGAAAGTTATTTTAAAGATCCTCTAGATCAGATTCAAATTTGATTTTTAGAGACATAATAGAGAAGAAGAGGATCTCTAGATCCAGTCTGAGTGGATATCAGTAGAGGTCAAGCACTTACGTGGTTAGATCCAGAACCTTCCACTACTTACAGGATCATCAAATGGGTAATAGAATTATCCTACATCAAGATAAATTAAATTTGATTTAATTTATCTAGATTTTATTTTTATTATTATAATAATAAGAATTAGATCTAAAATATTTTAGATTTGATTTGGATCAAAAAGAAAAATTTTTGAAATATATCTCTTGATCCGATCGGATCTGAACGAATCTGATCCAAAAAAGCAGGATTTTTCTTCAAGCAGAAGGGGCTTTGACTACCAAAAAATCAAAATATATTTGGGTATCGACAAGCTACCATAGACAATGTTATTATTTCTTCCACTAGCACTGTATCACCCATGAATCCTACCAACAAAGAATTTATCAGATCCATCCTATCAACAGATATGAATATTTTGAAGAAAGCATCATAAAATAAGATATCAGCAAAGCTTCTATTATCAATTAAAATATGGCATACATCATAATCAGCAATATTTAAAGTAACTACAACTGCATCATTGTGCAGAAGTTGAACTCCCTGGGCATCTTCTTCAGTGAAGGTGATGGATTCTTCAATCCGTTGCCTCTTTGCCAGCTCTGCTGATCCACTGGCTTCCCCTCGCTGATGTCCCCTAACAATAATATTGATGACTTCAAGAGGGGGCCGATCTCTAGGTGGCTCATCCTGCCAAGATGGTTCAGGCTATGGTGGGGCTCTCGAACGATCTTCTCTTCTCTTCGATCGGTGCCTGATGAACCGATCCAGCCGACTTCTTTTAATTAGTGCCTCAATCTCGTCTTGAAGCTAGATGCATTCTTCTATATCATGTCCATGGTCATGATGGTAAAGGCAGTACTTGTTGGGGTTGCGCTTGGCCGAATGAGTCCACATCCTTTTTAGCTCTACTAGCTGCCCCTTATCTCCATTAGCATCTAAGTCTTTGAGGCATTCAAGAAAGAGTAGTTGTTGAATCTTCTGAAAAGCGAGTTTTGGTGGATCTTCGATCTGGACTTCCCCACTTGATTGAGCTAAAGAGGATGTTCGGATTCGTCTGCATCGAAAGGAGTTCGCTAGCATGGTCGAGCTTCACTCGACTTTCTTTCAGATGTGGGCTTGCTGGATTTACCCATTTGCCACTCTCTTGTGGCCTCATCATCCTTCAGTTTAAAGGCCTCCTCTACCCAAACATATCCTTCAGCCTGGGCCAACATATTAGCAAAATTCTTGGGGTACTTCATTTTAGGGAGGATAGAAGATCATTCTTCTAAAGACCATCCTTCAGTATGGCCATGGCTATAAATTGATCTAAGTTTCGAACCTTCAATGCAATAGTATTAAAGCGGCTGATATAAGCTCTGATGGACTCCCCCTCTTTCTATTTTATGTTGATAAGAGAGTCCGAACCTCATTTTGGATGTCGGCTGCTTATAAAATGAGTTATGAACTGATAGCTCATTTAATCGAAGGAGAAGATCATACCCAACTTTAGGCTTGAGTACCAATTTCTTACTGCTTCCTTCAAGGTGGATGAAAAAGCTCGGCACAAAATGGCATCCAGTGCATCATGGAGTAGCATCATTGTTCGGAAGGCTTCAAGATGGTCGATCAAATCAAAAATCCCATCGGAGGTTTCAAACTAGGAAAGCTTGAAGCTCGGCGGAACAAGTTCTTGCATGATTTTGATAGAAAAAAAGGGATCGATGCAGATGTCACCATGATGGATTGGAGCAGCATGGCGGAGCTCCTCAATCTGTCGGTTCATGTCCTGAAGCTTTTGATCGAGAGTATTATCTCGATTATGGATCTCAAAGGACCATCGACTATAGATGGGAAAGTCTCCTCCAGAGAAGAATCATGATCAGAATAGGAGCTCCCTACTCTCTACTTTTCCTTCTCAGAGTTGGTGGGTCTGCAGACCTAGGTTGCCCTTCTTGGCGTCTTAAGGCTGGGGGTTTTCCAGCTGGATTGCCATCGAAGACTACTGTATGGCCTACACCATTTTGGTGAGGCTTCGAACCTGCTGCTTTAGCAAGTTGAACTGCTCCAAATCTATCATGATCGCCAATGGAGGAGGTTGGAGAGCGAATGATGGAGCCAGAACGAGTAGATCCGGCTTGAATCTAATAGCAAAAGTAGTAGACCACCGAGTGACTGTCTTTCTTGAGGGCATCTTTAGAGTAGGCGAAGATTAAATAGAAGTGGATTTAAGAAATTAAGAGAAAAGAAAGCAAGTAGAATCGACTGGGCACTTCTTTTAGAATAAGGGCTCAGTTTTTCTTCCTCTAACGCCAATTCTATTGGTGCGAAAATTCATGAGAACACTGGAGGTAGCTAGAGTAGAGAAGGCGAGGCTGCAGACGGGACATATAAAATAAAATCCAAACCAGAGGTGTGTGACTCCAGCAGGACCCTCCGATGCTTAAGTTAATCTTTCGACCAACTAGAATGGAGTGCACAGGATAAAGAAGTAGAGTGACGGAAAGGAGAAGAGAGTCCGGAGGAAACATATCTGAAGGATCTCTTTTACAGATGGAGCACGTAACAAACTCATGGTGACAACCATAACTATCCGATAGTGAGCCGATCAGGCCATGTGGAGTTTGTTATGGAGGATGAGTTGTCATTTATCGCGACTTATAGGTGGTGTAGATCCCCTTGTTAAATTTTGGATATAGATTGGAGACTTTAGCATCCATAGTGAACTTAGGATCAACCAAGGGCTATTAGGGGCAACATCTAATTACTTTGGAATGTTTGGAAGCTTTCTGAGTTGTACATAAGTAGGTGCCCCCTAAGTCGAGATCTGAGGCTTCCGCGCTCTCCCCTTGTGTATGGAAGGAGCACGACTAGAAGAGTTCATCCAAAAGAAGCACGATCGAAGGAGTTCTTCTAGAAGGAATGCGACTAAAGGAGTTCATCTAGAAGGAGCATAATCGAAGGAGTTCATTCAGAAGGAGCATGATCGAAGGAGTTCATCTGGAAGAAGCGCGACTGGAGAAATTCGTTTGGAAGGAGCACGACTGGAGGAGTTTGAAAGGCAAGGTTAGTTTAACAGTAGTTCTTCTTTACCGTTCAAGATCGTATCGTCAGGTTTCAATGTGCTTTTAAGAGATTTGCAGTACGAACTCTTTGTTGAAGAAATTGGCAAACCCCAATACAAAGAAGGTCGATGGCCAAGGACTTCGGTGGGGGTCATTTTACCCCCAACAACTTTAATCTGCATTTAGAAGGCATCAAACTTTGCTTGTTGAACAGCTCCAATGTAAGATACTAGGTAGGAATTAAAGAGATTTTTTAAAGGGGCTGAAGGAGAAAACAACAAATCATAAATAGAGAATGCAAGTTGCTTCACATAACAATTAAGAAAAATAACTAAACTTGAATTTTTGATCCTCAGTTACATAATTCTTATGCCCATAAAGTCAGGTTATGTAACACCCCACCCCTACTAACTATAGGTGATGGTGCCACACCCCATCCTTATCTAAAGATTAAGAAAATTTCTATGCTACAGCTAAGCTATAATATCATTTAAACCTGCTCAACGCAATTACCTTGATCAATCATTCCATCAATCACAAGCATTTCAATTTAACTTCTTTTCTACTAAAGCAAATATTTTAACTTTACTCAACAATTCACAAAATCAACCTTAGGGTTTCCAATTTACAAAACTATACTTTATTCATACATTCTATTCATTGAACCATCCTTTTAATATACACATTTATAAAACAAGCTGAAATATATACATATAATAGTTCTGGATCTACTATCTCAGCTATATAGTACTTCTCAAAATATATTGCTTTACAAGCCAATATCACCAAAACATTTCCTCCACCAGAGGTACTGATACATATACAAATACTGAAACATATATTGAAACATGCCTCCAAACCAAGCTACTCCAAGAACTGCAATGGAAAAGAGTGAGGGGTGAGACTTGGGAAGTCTCAGTGAATGGATAAATGATATAACAATGGAAAATAAGAAGATATAGCTGAAATATTCATTGTTATAACATATAACGTATGTTTCTAATATGCTTTCAAATATGAGTAATCCAAATAGGAACAAGACCACAAATAAATTAATTTGCTGAAAGAAAGCTTTGCTAAGTTAAAACAAGTTTACTAGGCTGATAAAATCTATTAAGCCAAAAGAATTCTACGAAACTAAATACATCCATTTTTCTCTTTTCTGAATAATGCTGATGGGTATGGATGACTACCCCCAGCGCACCCCTACCATGGGTAGTCAATACATAGTATGAATATAAATACTGCTAAATATGAATGCTACTGAAATAAAACCCCACTAGGCATTTTGATACACTGCCAAGCTATACTGGTCATTCAAATATACTGCCGAATCATGCTGAACCTGATCGCAAGGAAGTACTGGCTACTACATGCTGCATGTCATGCTATTCTATGCATTCTTTCAAAAGATGACACTGAATAAACTTTCAAATGTTGATAAACTAATTTAAAAACATTCCAAACAAGATATAAGCTAAGTAGTAAAATATTTGTGCATATTCTTATTTTCATTCACATAAAAATGAATATGATTTTCATATAAGAAAGAGAATACCAAAGCTAGATAAGAAAATCCACTCACCTCAACAGGCTACCAGCTAATTGGCTAACTTTTTCTAATTCTTTTCTTCCTCTATAACACCAATAAATATTGATTAATATAATTCCACATGATTTAAGAACATCAAAGTACATACTTTGAGGCTTATTCTTTAACTCTTCCAACCTTTACTTTCATCCCTATTCATTAGCTCTTCTAGTTCATACTTTAATTCACTTTACTTACCTTAGCTTAGGTTTAATTAACTTTCAACATAATTCGGGGATTTCCAATGATTCAACTATATTTTCATTCATATGACTATTTTCCAAATTAGTCAATAACATTCAACTATTTGTTAAGACTGTTTAAATAATTTTTCATCAAGATAAACAGTAATAATTCATCCTTAATTCATGCTTAAATCATATAACTTGCTTTACTATAACCTACTATTTACTTACAACACTTGGAAGATTAATATAAACCTAATTTAGAGCTTAGGAATCTTACCTCAAACTAGCTGTCAACAACACAAGCTTCTTTCCTCCAAATTCAGCAGCTTTTTTCCTTCAATCCAACTCACCTCTAAATCCTCTCTTCCTAACCGATTTTTCTTTGATTACTATCTGAGAACAAGACCTTCCCCAACTCTCTTTTCTTCTCTTTTCTCTTTGTTAAATTTTAGAACCCAGAACTACCCAAAGACAATCAGTGAGTTTTATGCTGGAAAAAGAATAGCTTAAAAGAAGAAGCTACTAGGTGTCAAACCAGGAGATTCCCATTAAACTCTGACCTACTAAGGTGTTGACACAAGAATTTTCTAGCTATTAGTTAAGTCTTTAAGCTTCTCACTCATCACTTGAAGAATGATTTAAAAATTCCAACTCAAAATCTTCTTGGCTAAAACCCGCTCCCAAAAATTTTTGCGATTGAGGTCGACACCTTTGAAATAAGTGTCAACACCCACACACAGGTTAGCCCCTAAATCGTCCCTGAGGTCATCTCATAAGTCGACCCCTCAAGAAAAGTGTCGACATCTTATCAGGCAAGTGTCGACCCCCTTCTTACACCATCATAAAACTTTCTGAAACTTCCTCTCCATTTTCTTTTGATAGTGTCAACACCTCTTGGAGAAGTGTCGACCCCTTCTCCTGAGTTTCAACAGAAATTTATTTCATCCTCTATTCACAGCTTTACTCAGCACTCAGCTTATTTACATTTCTAAGTTATTGTCCTCATTTATTTCACTCTTCATTAACTTTAAAACATAAATGTAAATAAGGAACACTTCCCTATTTGGATTCAATAAAAATATTAGAAAAATCAAAATCCTTAAGAATAAGATTCCAAAATTTGGATTCTAGTTCAGATTCTCCAAACTCAAAACTTTTAAAACTTTCTTATTTCAGAATGCATAGGTTAAAGGATCCCCAAGATTCATTAAAAATCATTTTGCAACCTACCAACCCCTAGGGATCAATTACCAGAACTTTTTGTACCAAGAAAATACATATTTTATATAGCCCCCCTTATAGGTGCTAACTTTCAGACTTAAAAGTTTTTTAGAACTCGTAATAGCAAATAGTCATAATTTGTACTTCAAAACTATTATATCCACTAATATTACTTTGAATATCTTCCAAGATATCAATACTACACATACTTAAATAAAAATCTTTTAGTTCTCTATTTTGCTGGTTTGGGATGTTACATTTCCACCCTCTTTAAAATAAATTTTATCCTCAAAATTTATACTTTCAACTCTAAGTTCTCTTTGAATTTCAAATCATCCTGATTATCTTAACATTCATTCTTTTGAATTCTAAAGCATCCCTAATTTAGCTTGCCATACTTGCAAGTCTTACATGCATAACTTTATTTTTTTTGTCTTCTTACCATAATATCATGGCCTTCATTTAAGAATAATTACTTGATTCTTTCATATCCATATCCATATCTTTACTAAGATACTTCATGAGCTATTCAACTTTTTCTTTTTTTTTAAGCTTGCTACCAATCATACTATTTTCTCGAGAATCTTTTGTTCTATTATTTGCATCACTGATGTTCAATCAAAATATTAAATACTCATAATTCCAATCCTTCTTAGATACAATTACAATCCTTCCTAACAACATAAATAATTCATTAACTAATACTCACATTGCGCAAGGCCCCCAATATCTTAACATCTGAGTTCATCTTATCTTCTCTTTACTTGAAACTTTAACATCTGAGTTCAATTATCATCTGATTCTTTACTCATCAATATTCATTAAGCCATACCAACACATACTTCACAAATAATACAATGCTTGACTTATGTAAAGAACATAAGAATGCATATGCTTCACTTATTTCAAAAGCTATCAACACTATAAATATACTTACTAAATTCATGCTCATTAACCATGTACTTAATCAATCAAGATGTAGAGCTACTAACAATTCATAACATCACAAGAAATTACATTTCAATATTGAATACTTGCCCTCCAATTTAAACATGTACTTAAATAAATTCAAACTATAATATTTAACTCATACATGTTTCCTTCATCTTATGATAACTTACATCACCTGCTACTCTTTTTCCTTCAGTCTATTTTGATCACTGGTACTAGTCTTCACTTTACTTGCTTGCACATCAATAATTGAAACATCAGACTTTGATGGAAACTTTTTAACTAGAGCTTTGTTTGGATAATTTCTTTTTTGATGACCCATCTGTCCACACTGGAAACAACCTCTAAACCCCTTCTTACACTCTCCCGAGTGAAACTTTCTACATTTAATACATTGAGGCATTTAAGGAACTCGGCCAACTGAAGTGATAATTGGACTAGCAATTCTATTATGATCATTATGAAATTTCATTGCCCCAGAATTTTTAGCTCTCTTATTACTTCTTTCTACTTTTGTACTCTGAGATTAAAAGTCAACAACAGAAGCTACTGCAGTAGTAACTGCCTAAGTAATTATACCTATAAATTCCTACAGTCCAATAGTAGGTACTTGCACTTGAAATAGAGGTACAGATGCTAGGGTACTACATATAGGTTTAGGAACATTCTCATGTAATTGTAAAGTCTCTCTCTCCTCTCTTAGGGCAATAGGTAAAGTACTGGATAATTTCCTATGATCTTAGCCATCACTAACAATTCCTCTTGCTCTACCCCAGCCTCGACCTCGAGTCCTACTTGAGCCACATCCTCAACTACTATCTTTTACCTATAACTGATCTCCATCAAATCCTGTACGAACCATCTTCCTCAAAATGCAATTGATAATATTAACTTTATTTCCTCCTTTATAATAATCTTTCTGATAAATAAATCTCGGAAGAAAATATCCCGATATTGAAACATAAACTTAAAATAAATGCAATTGAAAAGAATCTTTAAGAGACCTTGATTCATTAACCTTAGCTCATCTCTATGAATCATAAATCTTTGCTCTCACTTAAGTCCATCTCTACTATTCATAACCCATTTCTTATGCTTATTGATTATAAACTTTCATTCATCTTTATTGATCATAAATCCTTACTGATTTTCATTATCCATAAACTATTACTTATCTCTATTGATTATTAATTCTTGCTTATACCATCAATTTAACCTTGCTCATATCAACAATTACACCCTGCTCATCCCAATAAATCATGAACCTAGATCTGATACCAACAATGTAACACCCCACCCCTACTAACTATGGGTGATGGTGCCACACTCCATCCCCATCTAAAGGTTAAGGAGATTTCTATGCTATAGCTAAGCTATAATATCATTTAAACCTGGTCAACCTAATTACCTTGATCAATCATTCCATCAATCACAAGCATTTCAATTTAACTTCTTTATCTACTAAAGCAAATATTTTAACTTTACTCAATAATTCACAAAACCAACCTCAGGGTTTTCAGTTTACAAAACTATACTTTATTTGCACATTCTATTCATTGAACCATCCTTTTAATATATAATTTATAAAACAAGCTAATATATATATATATATATATATATATATATATATATATATATAATAGTTCTGGCTCAACTATCTCAGCTATATATTACTTCTCAAAATATATTGCTTTACAAGCTAATATCACCAAAACATTTTCTTCACCAGAGGTACTGATACATGTACAAATACTGAAACATATATTGAAACATGCCTCCAAACCAAGCTACTCCAAAAACTGCAATGGAAAAGAGTGAGGGGTGAAACTTGGAAAGTCTCAGTGAATGGATAAACGATCTAACAATGGAAAATAAGAAGATGAAGCTGAAATATTCATTGTTATGACATATAACATATGTTTCTGAGATGCTTTCAAATATGAGTAATCCAAATAGGAATAAGACTATAAATAAATTATTTTGCTAAAAGAAAGCTTTGCTAAGCTAAAACAAGTTTACTAGGTTGATAAAATCTGCTGAGCCAAAAAAATTCTGTTGAACTAAATACATCCATTATTTTTATGAATAATGCTAATGGCTATGGCTGACTACCTCCAGCACACCCCTACCATGAGTAGTCAATACATAGTATGAATATGAATGCTACTGAAATAAAGCCCCATTGGGCATTCTGATACACTATCAAGCTATATTGATCATTTTGATATACTGCTAAACCATGTTGAACCTGATCGCAAGGAGGTGCCGGCTACTACATGCCGCATGTCATGCTATGCTATGCATTCTTTCAAATGCTGACACTGAATAAATTTTCAAATGCTGATAAACTAATTTAAAAACATTCCAAGCAAGATATAAGCTAAGTAGTAAATTATTTGTGCATATTCTTGTTTTCATTCATGTAAAAATGAATATGATTTTCATATAAGAAATAGAATACCAAAGCTAAATAACAAAATTCACTCACCTCAACAGGCTACCAGCTGATTGCCTAACTTTTTCTAATTCTTTTCTTCCCCTATAATACCAATAAATATTAATTAATATAATTTCACATGATTTAAGAACATCAAAGTACATACTTTACTCTCTTAGGCTTATTCTTTAACTCTTCTAACCTTTACTTTCATCCCTATTCATTAGCTCTTCTAGTTCATACTTTAATTCACTTTACTTATCTTAGCTTAGGTTTAATTAACTTTCAACATAATTCAAGGATTTGCAATGATTCAACTATATTTTCATTCACATGACTATTTTCTAAATTAGTCAATAACATTCAACTATTTGCTAAGACTATTTAAATAATTTTTCGTCAAGATAAACAGCAATAATTCATCCTTAATTCATGCTTAAATCATATAACTTGCTTTACTATAACCTACTATTTACTTACAACATTTGGAAGATTAATATAAACCTAATTTAGAGCTTAGGAATCTTACTTCTAACTAGCTATCAGTAGCACAAGCTTCTTTCCTCCAAATTCAGCAATTTTCCTCCTTCAATCCAACTCACCTCTAAATCCTCTCTTCCTAATCGATTTTTCTTTGATTACTATCTGAGAACAAGACCTTCTCCAACTCTCTTTTCTCTTCTTTTCTCTCTGTTAAATTTTAGAATCCAGAACTATCCAAAGACAATCGGTGAGTTTTATGCTGGAAAAAGAATAGCTTAAAAGAAGAAGCTGCTAGGTGTCAAACCAGGAGATTCCCATTAAACTCTGACCTACTGAGATGTTGACACAAGAATTTTCTAGCTATTAGTTAAGTCTTTAAGCTGCTCACTCATCTCTTGAAGAATGATTTAAAAATTCCAACTCAAAACCTTCTCGGCTAAAACCTGCTCTTAGGAATTTTCGAGATTGGGATCGACATCTTCGAAATAAGTGTCGACGCCCACACATAGGTTAGCCTCTAGATTGTCCCTCAAGTCATCTCATAAGTTGACCCCTCAAGAAAATGTCGACACCTTATCAGGCAAGTGTCGATCCTTTTCTTGCACCGCCACAAAACTTTCAGAAACTTTCTCTCTATTTTTCTGAGACAATGTCGACACCTCTTGGAGAAGTGTCAACCCCTTCCCCTAGATTTCAACAAGAACTTATTTCATCCTCTATTTACAGCTTTACTCAACAGTCAGCTTATTTACAACTTCACTCTCCATTAATTTTAAAACATAAATGTAAGTAAGGAATACCCTTTTATTTGGATTCAATAAAAATATCAGAAAAATCAAAATTCTTAAGAATAAGATTCCAAAATTTGGATTCTAGTTCAGATTCTCCAAACTCAAAATTTTTAAAACTTTCTTGCTGTAGAATGTATAGGTTAAAGGATCCCCAAGATTCATTAAAAATCATTTTGCAGCCTATCAACACCTAGGGATCAATTACCAAAACTTTTTGTTTCAAGAACATACATATTTTATATAGCCCTCTTATAGGTGCTAACTTTCAAACTTAGAAAATTTTCAGAACTCATAATAGCAAATAGTCATAATTTGTACTTCAAAACTATTATACCTACTAATATTACTTTGAATATCTTTCAAGATATCAATACTACACATACTTGAATAAAAATCTTTTAATTCTCTATTTTGCTGGTTCGGAATGTTACAGGTTATGTGCAGCATAATACTCATTAAATTTGTTAGAACCATTAGTGCCCACTTCATATTCAAAATACAAAGAGCATACCATGTCGTGATGTAATGAAGAGCAACATGTAACTTGTTATGGTCTTGGCCCTTCTAATTGGAAGGATATAAAATAATCTTTCATCGACATAAAATGAAAATGTATTCTTCCAGAATACTATCCAAAGGAATATAAAACTGAACATGCATGTCTAACACTATAGCTTCTCATTAGAAGTAGCTATTTGTTTATGCCATAAAACCAAGACAAAATCTCTTGTTCTACCAATCATCACAGCCATCTGGAAGCACCATTAACTCAACCATATTAGTGAGCTCACATTATCATAAGAGCAAATTCAATAGCATTTATATGGCAATCTTGTGAGAATTTTTCTAATTATGGACCATCATTAATTAATTATTTTAGTTATTTTATTAAAAATAGATTGATTATGTGATCCAGGTTGATAGACATGCATGTAAGCCTAATATTATTTATGATCCTTTTGTTTTGGACTAGGTGCATCTTATTTTGAGTTGGTGTGGTTAGTGCGGCTCAGTGTAGGCTTTAGCCCAACATGAGCCCATGATGGATGGGCCTGTTAGAATTTTATTTTATTTGGCTAGATTTTCTCTCCACTTTCTATAAATACCATAAGATTAGTTCTCTAGCTTATCTCATCGAATAGCTGTCTATTGAGAGGAAGCTGGTAGAGAAGGATCTAATTTTTTGGTATTCATCTGAGCATCTACTGTTGTCATTCTTGATAAATCAATGGCGAACATAGGTATGCATTTATCTTTTATATTTTAATCTTCTACATAGATTCATGAGTAATTATCTACATGTGGTATCAGAGCCGTATTATAGAAGATTAGAATCAAAAATTTTGTTAAAACAAAAGAGTGGATGGAACTTCTAAGACTGTGCCTTCTCCCCTCGTCTACATGTGTTTCCATCATCGTGCCCTCCTTCTCCTCCGCCCATGCATGATTGGCCTCGGCCATTTGACCGACAGCCCCATCTATGGGACCCGTCGATGACCCCGATGGGTGATGGCACTGGCCGCCAGGTAGATCTTCCCTAATAGAAACCCATAAAAAAAATGGGAGGTTAAAGGGAAGGAGGAGACTGTCGACTCCTCCCATGTCATGCACTCCTCCTCCCATAGGCGGTGGATCGGTGCTGATAATCAACCAACATGGCCGAAGAGAGGATGGCGGTCGCTTTCCCACTGACTATCGGCCTAAATAAGTAAATTAATAAATAAAGGGCTTGCAAGGGGCAATAGCTCAAGCTACCGTGCCCTTCTTCTCCCCTTCCACACTGGCAGGCATCTCGTCGGTGACTGGCGGTCTATTGGTTAGAGCTTCTCTGGTGGCCGTCTGACCGAATTTGAGGCAGAGAAGAGGCATCGGTGAGCCCTCCTCTCCACGCCCCAAGAACAAAAAAAAAAAATTGAAGAACTCGTCATGAGGGAGAAAAGACACCTTAATGGGTTTTCGAGTTTGGATTTTGGGTTTTGACCCGAAGTCCAAACCCATTAGCTGTTTTAAGTTATAATGGTCCTTTTGTAGTTTAGTCCCCATAAATATAAAAATTTGATTTTAGTCCAAGGAAAATTATAGTTTAGTCCCTATCATTATAAAAAATTGATTTTGGTCCAATAAAAATTGCATTTTAGCCGCTAGAATGTAGTTTATTGTAAAAAATCTCTATTTTGCAATTAGGACCCTATTGAAGATTATTATTTTATATTAGTCCTTCAAAATTTTAGTTTGCTTTCTTAAAAAAAATTATTTTTGATAATGCTCTTTATTATATTTAATTTTATTTTTGGCATAATATATCTTTTGAACTGTACAAACATATTATTGTAGCTTGTGGAATACAATATTTTATTATGTTATGATTGGTGGGATGCATGTTTTTAAGTATCCAATACTGGATTTGATCTTCTTGGGTATTTAATTTCTTGTATAGATAATTTTATGGATTAGCATGAATATTTATCACTAAAGTGATTTATTTATATTAGTTCATAAAATTTTTCATTATACGAGGGATATTTTCTAGTTGTGACATACAATCACTTGCCCAAAGGGGGTTATTATGTATTTTAACTAGAAATTATATGGACCACTATGTCTCGAGGGTACTCTAACTTTTGACATCTATCTATCCAAAGGGGATGGCTTCTGAATGCTAGGGTATTTTTTTTATAACCTCATGTAAAGAGCTTTTATGCATATTGCATGTTCTGAAGAAGAATATGTGATATAGTGTTTGGACTCTTGTTTATGGTTTATATTATTGTATGACAATGTTGTTTGCATATATACCCATTATCTAATATTTTGCATTCCTATTATTTATTTATACAGTTTTATTTGATGTTAATGCTAACAATGTCATCATTGAAGTCTTAACTGGATTATATTATAAAATATAAAAATAAGACATGAAATTTACTTTAGAGATTGCTGACATTGATCTAACATTACGTAAAAATAAACCTGATGATCCTAATGATCAGAGTACACCAGAATAAAAAAATTATTATGCTAAGTGGGAAAAGTCTAATAGGATTAGCTTAATTACTATTAAGAGGTTAGTTTTTGAGCATCTATTGAGTGATCTGCTAGAGATCAATAGTGCTAAAGAACTGTTTGATGCTATAAGATAGAGATATCTTGTATCTAAAAATGCTAAGTCTAGATGTCTGATGAAAGAATTGATGATCATAAGATATGACAATATTGAAGGTGTCAGAAAATATATACTAAAAATGATTCATCTTCAAACCAAACTTAAGAGTCTAAAAATTGAATTACCTGAGTCCTTTCTAGTGCCTCATGCTTTGAATTTCTTACCTGCTGAATTCTTCTAGATCAAAATAGCTTGTAATACTCTAAATAAAATCTAGAGTATTAATGAGTTGATTACTAAATGTGTTGTTGAGAAAGAAAAACTAAAGAAAAAAAGAGTGAGATTGTCCTTCTTTCTTTCCAATCAAAATCTCATTCTGGCAAAAATTTTATGAAGAAGAAAAGAATAAACCTACTACTCCTAAACAATCTCGGGATGCTAAAGGACATGGTAATAACCCTAATCAAAATTATTCTGTAGGAGATCTTAAAGCTGCTATTGAAAAAAGTGTCAAATATTTTTACTGTAAAAAGAAAGGTCACATAAGAAGTCAATACTGTAAGTTCAAGTCTTGGTTAGAAAAGAAACAAAAAATAAAAAGGTAAGCCCCTAACTCTTATTTATTATGAGTCAAATATAGTTGATGTCCTTATTGATTTTTGGTAGATAGATAGCGATGTCACAACTCATATTGTCATTTTTTTATAGGGATTCATAAACAAGAGAACCAAGCCTAAAAGAGATCAAGCTGAAAGTAGAAAATGATCTTAAAGTTAAAGTAGAATACATAAGATTTGTCAAATTATCTTTAGAGTTTGATTTTAAATTTTTTTTAGAAAATATCTTTTATATACCTTTTTTTAGAAGAAATTTGATTTCTGTTTTCTCTTTGTATAAGATTGATTTTGGTTTTGATTTTCATGATGAAAAAGTTAATTTGATGTTTAATTCTCAAATTATAGGTCATGGCATTTTGAGTAATGGATTGTATAAATTATGTTTACCTTATGATAATTTTTATGCTTCTTTGAATGTTGAGAATATGATTGCAAAACATTCTAGTATCAAAGAAAGATCCTCTATGTTGTGACACAAGCGCTTAGAACACATATCTAAGGATAGAGTTGATAGGCTGATTAAGAATGACATCTTACCTACCTTAGATTTTGGGAACATGGAGACTTGCATTGCCTGTATTAGGGATAAATTGACTAAGACTAAAAAAAAAAGAGGCAACTCATAGTTCAAGCCTTCTAGAGATAATTCATACTGATATTAATTGACCTTATTCTTCTATAATCTATGGCAATAAATACTATATCATATTTATTGATGATTTTTTTGATATAGTTATCTTTATTTGATTAAGAAAATATTTGATGCTCCTAAAAAATTTAAAATATTTAAAATAAAAATTAAAAATAATTAAAAAAGATCATCAATATTGTGAGATCTAACCATGGAGATGAGTATTATGGCAAACATAATATAGCAGGATAATATATGAATCCATTTGCCAAATACTTATAAGATTATGGAATTGTAGCTCAATACATTATGCCTGATAGTCCAGAGTAGAATGGTATGGTCGAAAGGTGTAATCGCAACCTTAAAGATATGATGAGGAGCATGATGAGTAGATCAAATTTGTCAGAATAACTATGCAGTGAGGCTATCAAAACTGTCTTGTATATTCTTAATAGGGTTCCTAGTAAATCTGTACCCAAAATATCTTTTGAAATTTGAACTAGTAGAAAATCTAGTTTGAACCATTTTTGGGTTTAGGGTAGTCCTGCAAAAGTGAGAATATATAATCCTATAGAGGAAAAGACTGACTCCAGAATCAGTCATTGCTATTTTATTGGATATTCAGAATATGCTAAAGGATATAGATTCTATAGTCTTGAAAGAGGTAACAAAATTATAGAGTCATAGACTGTAAAATTTTTAGAACTTGATGTGGTTGATATGGAATCTTCTCGAGTTATTGATGTTGATAATAATCAAATTGAGACTATGTACATTCCTGTGACTGCACCATATGAAAATATAGTTTCTACACCCATTGAGAGAATGGATGTTTAGGTTTTTAATCCTCCTGCTCCTATTATGAATCCTCAATCTATTCAGTCTATCGATGAGGTGATATTAAGAAGATCTGCACGATAGAGGAGGTCTACCATTCCTAACGATTTCTATGTCTATCTTGAAAAAAGTGATTATAATATTAGACATGTGATTGATCCAGTGACATATAATGATGCTGTGACTTATCCTCAATTTGATTTATGGATAAATGCTATGAAGAAAGAAATGCAAGCTATGGTTAATAATAAAGTATGAGAGCTTGTTGAGCCTATTGAGCATTGTAAACCTATTAGATGCAAGTGGGTATATAAGACTAAGAAGAATTTTAAAGAAAGGATTGAGCAATTCAAGATTAAATTGGTGGCTAAAGAGTTTACTCAGAGAGAATGAATTGACTATACTGAAATTTTCTGTCTAGTACCCATAAAAATTTCTTCAGAATCATCATATCTTTAGTGGCTCATTATAATTTAGAGCTTCATCAGATGGACGTTAAAACTACTTTTCTAAATGATAATCTCAGTAAGGAAGTATACATGAAATAGCTTGAGGGTTTTTAGGAAAGTGGAAGAGAATGTTTAGTCTACAAATTGAAAAAGTCCATATATTGCCTGAAATAAGCATTTAGACAATAGTATTTGAAAATTGATGAGATGGTAACCTCTCTTAGTTTTGAAGAAAATAAAGTTGATCAGTGCATCTATCTCAAGACTAGTGGAAGCAAGTTTATCTTTTTTGTCCTATATATTGATAATATCTTGCTTGCTAGTAGTAATTATGATTTACTCAATGAGACTAAATAAATATTATCTAGGACTTTTGATATGAAAGATCTTGGAGAAGCAGCTTTTGTTCTAGGTATTCAAATTCACAGGGATAGATCACGTCAACTATTAGGTTTGTCACAGAAGATGTACATTAATAAAATTCTTGAAAGATTTAATATGCAAAATTATAAACCATGTGATATGCCTGTTATCAAAGACGATAAATTCAGTAAATATCAATGCCCCAAGAATGAGCTTGAGAAAGATCAGATAAAAAATATCCCTTATGCTAGTGCTATAGGAAGTCTGATGTATGCTCAGGTTTGCACCAGATCTGACATTGTTTTCATAGTAGGAGTTCTTGATAGATATCTATCAAATTCTTGTTTTCAACATTAAATTACAGCAAAATGAATAATAAGATATTTACAGAAAATCAAGGACTATATGCTTGTATATAGAAGAGCTGATGATCTACAATTGTTAGGATATTCAAATTCAGATCTTGCTGGATGCCCTGATGATTTGAAATCAACCTCAAGATATATTTTTATGTTAGCTGAAGGTACTATATCCTGAAGGAGTATTAAACAGACCATGATAACTTCTTCTACTATATAAGCTGAGTTTATTACCTATTATGGAGCTGCTACTCAAGCTGTTTGGCTAAGGAACTTTTATTACAGGACTTTAGATTATTGATTCTATCTCTCGGCTATTGATAATTTATTATGATAATAGTGCTGCTGTATTTTTTATAAAGAATAATAATTCCTCTAGTGGATCTAAACATTTAGAGTTGAAGAACCTGATAATAAAAAATCTTGTAAAGAAAGAAGACATAACTGTTGAGTGCATAGATATAGAGTCAATGTTGGCCGATCCCCTGACTAAGAATTTGAGGCCCATATGCTTCACAAAGCATATTAAAAATATGGGCATACTGAGTTCTTTTGATGTATTTGGTTAGTGGGAGTTACTTTATATTTATATTTTATTATTGCTTTATTATCATGGATCTTTTACATCTCATGCACTTTTGATGCATATTGTTAGCATGATAAATTAATGATACATTTATTTAAATTTTTTTATTTATATGTATATATTTATTTTAGTATACTTGAAGATATCTCTTGTTTATGTATCTATTATATAAAATCTGAGATCAGATGTCGAATCTTAGATATATTATGCTGTCTCGTCATTGATATTATGTTGAGTATGTGAGGTAGAATGGCTTATTGTTAAAGCTATTGGAATTTTTCTTGCTTATTTTGTACTCAAGTTGAAGAGAAATTGGAGAACTGACAATGAAAATAAAAGGATGTAATGACTCCCATAATTTAACATGATTAATACTATTAAACCGAGTCAATTCTGAGGTGCTGTCTATGGATCATATATTTTTCAAAATCATGGCCACGTATTGTATTTTCTGTTATTCAATCCGAGAGTCATTTTTAAAAGTAAAATATTTTTAAAATTTTAAAATTTTAATTAATATTGTCCAAGTGAAAAAATGTAAAAATTTTTCTGATTATGTGATCTGGATTAATAGACATATATGTAGGCCTAATATTATTTGTGATCCTTTTGTTTTGGATTAGGTGCATCTTTTTTTGAGTTGGTATGATTAGGACAGTTCAGTATAGGCTTTAGCCCAATATAAGCACATAATGGATGGACCTATTAGAATTTTATTTTATTTAGCTAGATCCCTTCTTTACTTCTTATAAATACTGTAAGATTAGTTCTTTGACTTGTTCCATCGAATAGCCACTCGGTGTTCGTCTGAGTATCCGCTGCTGTCATTCTTGATAAATTAATGATGAATACAAATACACATCTGTCTTTTATGTTCTAATCTTCTACATAGATTTATGGGTAAGAAAGGTATTAAAAGCATCATCATAAATAAAGAAAACAACCTGTCTATGTAAAATCATAAATCATATCAAAAAAGTTGCGAACAATAAATCTTTTACAACCTTCTTCTTGTATATGAGCATATATGTCAAAAGGTATACCCTTTGTAAACCATAAATAACAAGAAGCACAACTAAGATAAACTACTCCAAAGAAAACCACCAAGACTGGACAAAAAGGCAAATTAAAGAAAAAAAAAATCAAAAGAGTGCCCAGCCAAAACTACCAAGTCTCATCATTTGATTCATCAGTAGCGTCCACATCCACCAGTTCGGCATCATCGACTCCATCAACATTGTTATCTTCATTGTCAGAAGAAACAGGCTCATATTCATCATACCAAGGGCCTTTGAAGGACTGAATTAAATGACACTTAAGCTCAATACCTTCATTTATATCTACTTTCCAGCACCCACGGATGTCAAGGACATGGAGATAACAGCAGCTAGTGAGAATGGCATCTAGCCCACAGTCACTAAAACGTCCATAGGCAAGTTCAAGGTATTCAAGCCTTGGCATGGTGTTGGCCACAGACAGTGCCTCTGACTCATCTACCTCGGCATTTGCAGTGCCATCCTGGCTCCATTCAGGCTCTGGTGGAGGCATGTTCCTCCTCAGCTGAATCAGAGACTTGCAATGCTTTCCCAGCGACTCAATGCCCTTGGAGGTGATCTTGAGGCAGTAGCTAATGTCCAGTACAGTTAGAGCCAAAAGTGATTGTGCATGCTTCTCCACCATTTGATCAGTTACTTCACTCATTGGAATCTGGAGGATATTCAGGAACCTTGCACTGCATAAAGGAAAACAAAAATTAAGATGCACACATGAAATTACATCACTAACCGGCCATGGCTCTTTAGCATGGTAAACAGATATTTATGCCTAATACATACATGGACGTTGTAACCTTGATAATTTTTGTCATCCCTGTAAATTCCTAACGAAGAAACAACGGAGATGCTCATCGAAGAATCTCAATCCTAAAGTCAAGGCTTTTTCTCCTCGCAGTTGGCATGCCACATGGCACAAGAAATCTGGGGCTTCATATTACAAACCAACCTGAATCGTGCTGAGCCTGTGACTCGCCAATCCCCTAGTGCCATGCATTATACCAGGTCCGAGGAGAGAATTTCTAGGGATGGGGCCAACAATCTAGAGTACAGTATTCTCAAAAAGAAATGGTTATTCCCTAATACAATACTAGTACAGAACAGAACCTAATAATACAGGATATTGTCAGAGTGACAACCTTCAGAACAGAAATTTCATGCATGGTCAAGAGGACATTCAGAACACAGTTTACATTCAAGCAGTACAACATTGAATTGAATACCATCCAGAATGCCCCAGAGACTTGAAACCTCAATCTCACTTGTCATGGTCCATGGATCAACCATTTAAAGGCACATCAGGACAATCTACAAAATATTCTACAAAGAAGATTCTTGGAACAATGTAACAAAGAACAAAGACCAAAACATTCCATGTTTGAAAGACGGGTAGAAATGCAGGTAACAACAACCCAAATTAGAGCATCCCAGACTACCAAGAGAAAACCAAAAAAGTAACTAAAATGACAAAATAAATCTCTCATCCACTTTGCCTTGACATGTCTTTTTACTGACCTGAAGTTCTTCCAAAGCCTCAAAATGAACTAACAATATCTTCACTAATCACCAAATAAATCTCAGGGCACAATATATTTAAAAACAGGTCCAGTGAGAGCTCTACGGTTTCACAGTCTTTGAGGTAAATTTTATTGATATAATTAACTGTAAAACAACAAATATTAAAAAATTGACACATAAATACGAAAATTAACAGGAAAAAGTTATAAATGAGCATCCCAGAAGATCACGGAGAAGAAAACCAACAAGCGCCAACCCCACCCACCCCACAAGGGAAAGAGAGAAAAAAATCATCTATTTTTTCATTAGCTTTATACTAGCCGTTGCAGATTCTTCGTCATGCTTTCTACGAAAATATGGAAATAACACTGAATAAATCACTATATATACATAAGATCAGATTAAAAAGAAAAAGAATAGAAAAAGAGCATCCACTGGCTCTACCAGTAACAAATGATGAAGGCAAAACACTAAATTTTATAATATAACCAAGCTTCTTGGAATTCCAACAGCTTGGGAATTTGGGTGAAACCATCTACGCTGTATACAATAGAAATACAAATCTGCTAACAGAATTCCCAAAGCATAATTAGAAATGCAAGTAAAAAAAACTTAATAAATATTAGCTACAGATAGTTACATGTAAATGAGCAATGATGCTCGGTGATTTGTCGAAGGATTCAAGCACGCAGAACAGAAGTATTGTACAAGGACTACGTCAAAGACTTGAAACCCTGTTTTTGAAACAGAAAATAGAAGGCATTGCACGTATGAAGAAGGAAGAAATGCATTAAGCAAGAAAAGAACATACATAATTTTAGTTTGTTAGAAAAATTAAATAATAGACCACCAAGCAAAAAAAGCCCATTCCCCATGTTCCGCATTCTTTTGTGCGAAATCCTGCTCTTCTTCTAAAGCCTTTTAACTAGCAAAATCTCCATCAGCATCTGAACTGCTTTTGGACAGAAGATTTCGACTTCTAATAAGCAACACTCAAAAATAAATCTTACGATTAAAAATCTTCTAGATTCATTTAATGGAAAACCTTCCACATTAGGTCACCTAAAAAAAAAATTCTACAATTGTTTTCTGATAATAAAACCAAATTGGAAACCAGTTTTTAGAGTCATAACATAACAAATAAATTTATTTCAGCAGCTGAAACATAAAACCTATAAATAAAACAGCATCTACTTGAAATAATAATAATAATTAAAGAAAGAAAAAAGAGAAAACTCCTCGTCCTTTGTCCCTGCTTACATCTCAGCCCCTTTTCTTATTCTAACTTCATCCGTCCCTAGAGGGACAACCTGGAACATGACACCCCATATTGTTCCCAAAAAAAAAAAAAAAAACGCGGGGGGTGGGGGGGGGGGGGGGGGGCGGCACAAATCAAAAAAAAAAAAAAAGAAATATAACAAAAAAAAATCCCAATTCAATGCATTCCAGAAACTAATCCACAACAACCGAATACTGCTTATTAGCACTACAAACCAATCCAAATGACCAAAATAGAGAGAAAACAAAAGAAAAAGAACGGACAGAAGAGAGAGAAGAAAGAACTAGTGAAAAGGGAGATGAAAAATGAAGTACTGGATTCGCACGAGAAGGCAACGTAGGAGAAGGCAGAGTTGCCGAGGCGGTAGGCGGAGAGGCGGCGGAGGTTGCCCCGGCTGCGGCGGATGAGCCTCCTAAACGCCGAGTCGATGACGTCGGAGCGATTCACCCGGCGGCACCACTGCTCCAAGTCTATCTCCGCCCAGCAGTACGGCCCCAACACCGCCTCCCGCCACCCCCGGCACACGAACGGCACCGTCCTAGACATCTCGTCCGCCGGTATCCTGCCAAATATCAACGCCAACACTTCTGGACTCATCCCTTCCGACCACCTCCGCCCAACCTCCTCCCCCTTCTCGCAACCACCACCGCGGCCTCCGCCGCGCGCCACCACCCTCATCTCCCCCTCCATCGGTTCAAAAGCCCCACGCCGAATGAGAGAATCGGCGTGCCTCGTTTTTATAGCGAGAGAGACGTCAGATCTGTTGACACGCGTCCTGACAATTTGAGTCGGGCGGCTAGGACTGTTTTTTTCGGCCCTGCCCTCTCTCCTCCGGGCCACTGGTAACTGAGCCGGCGCTTCCGCTACGTTGGGAAATGGCTGGAAGATCGGGCGTTGGACGGGTCGGACATACCAAGGATATGACTGGGTCTTTTATGGACGCTAAAAGATAAAAGTTTGTTTAACGTGGAGTTGGTTACCGCGATCCGCGACAACTGCCGAGGAATGAGGCGCCTGTGGAGCGTCCCTTTCGCGGAAAGAAGAACGGAAATGTTATGGAGGAAAAGGTGGGCATGTGATCTCGTGCCAGTCCAGGTTGTGCGCATCGAGAAGTGCGGGGCACAAATATTCTGTGTTCGCGTTAGTTTTAATTTGTGGTTTACTCCGAGGTATAATTAATTATTAATAAGTTTTATGAATTAATATGTTAAAAAAAATATTTTAAATTTTTTAAAATAAATTTATAATAAAAAGATATAGAATTATAAATGAAGTCTAATAAATTAAAAAATATTCTAATTAAAATTTAGAGAATAAAGATATGTGCGAAAAAGTATGCAAAATCGCTGGATGGATCACTAAAGCAAAGTCCATAGCTAGAGAAGCGGTCCAGGCGTGCAGGCCCATGGGTCCGGCCCAGGCGTGCACTGGTGCATGGGCCAGCCATGCACGGGCGTGGCCTAAGCACACAAGCCCACGGGACCAATCCAGGTGTGCATGAGCGTGCCTGCCAGCCACGCACGAGTACAGCCCATAACATGCTAGGCCGCGTCCAAGTCTAGCACAGGTATGAGCACCATGCTGGCATGCGTGCATTATCGGCTTAGGCCCAAGCGGGCGGGTGCGTGCAAGTATGGCTTGGGCTTAGACGATCACACGCAAATAAGGGGTTGCATTTGGAAGAAAGCATGCAACAATGCATGATGGGCAGCGGCCATGCATGGTTGATTGGGTGCGGTCCATCATGGACCAGCACCCACGTGATTCATAGTGGATCCTTTAAGGTCTACCATAAAAAAATGTGGTGCAAGAGATATTTTGGTCATTTTAGGGTACGTGGCAAGTAGATATTGGACTGGATTCGTGATATAGCTAGTTCACAGGTGGTCTATAGATCTCTAAGGCGCGATCAAGCGATCAGGACAGTAGTTGGTCAATATCGAATGGCTGGGGATGCTATTTAAGTTGAAATCGAATCAGGGCTTCATCCTAAACATGGATTAAACTTCGTTTGAAGCCTTTAAAAGACATGTAGCAATAAACCGAGAGCTGTATGGTGGTTTGGGTGAAATTTGAAAGGATAGAAAGCATCAGAGAGCATCAACAGACAACAGGAGTAAGGGATTTCGGGCAAACAGCTAGGCAGCGGACTGCAGTTATTTCAGGAGGTCTTCAAAAAAGAGATTTATAAGAAAAGCTTCTTGTTGAGATAATTGTATATGATTATTGAGAGTGAATAATCTCCTCTTGTATCTATTTTTTTGTAATAGTGAAGATTTGTATGCCCTATGAAGATGAGTTTTTGTACTGATCCATGTACTTGATTATATATATATATATTTTTTTTCTTCTTGTTATAATAGTTTGGTATGAGATCCCAACATTAATGCTGCCTTTTTGTGATGGTGATGGAGGTTTTAAGACGTAGGTTTCCATTTTGATCAAACTATGGATCTATGTTCTTTATTTTATAAGGCATGGGAAGTTGCCGATCTTTGCACCTTCGTTACCCCAGTTCATGCTAAGTACATTGGTCATATGAAGTTTTATCATTTAAATTTATTATACAATAGGAGATTCTATTATATAATATGGCTATTTAAAAGTTGCTATTGATTTTGGATAGCTTTAACTTATTTAAGCTATTTTAGTATTTGATAAGAATAGTTTATAGTCTATAAGCTAGTTTTTATTTATAGTTTTCTTATCTAAGGATTCAAAACCAAAAGCTAGCTATGTATATTTTATTTTTAAATTTATTTTTTATTTTTTTCTAAAATTACTCACTTAATGTTTAAGCTTCCTTTTTTTCTTTTCTATTCTTTCCGTAACCGCTTCTCTCCTCTCCTCTATTCTTCTCATCGGTCTACTTTTAAATAGAATCATAAGATATAAATAAAATTTTTTTTATTAGCTATAAAATCTTTAAATTAGTATGATAATATTATATTATTTTTATTCATCACTGTAAATTATATAAGATGTATATATATTAAAGATTTTACTTTTGGTAAACAACCTCTATCCTACAATAATAAAAAATCTTTGTTTTAGTATGAATTGAAATTTTTAAAATCTATCTATAAAAATCATGCTACGAACAACTATACATTCTATTAATTATTAATTCAAACTTAAAAAATATTACATGATTTTTATTTTTATTATTTTATAATTTATTTATTTTATAATTTAATAAAATTATTTTTTATTACATCTATTATATTTAATTAAACTAATTATTTAAAATGATATTAAAAATAAATAAAATGATGTTATATCCTTTTGTATCATTTTGTATATGACAGCTTATTGATACATCTAATTTCTACCAAATATTTAAGCTCAGGCCACAGGCCACAGCTATAGCTCATAGCTAAGGCCACAGCTACAACTCAATATAGCTACAATTGCAGCTACATGTCAAATATAGCAATTATCTTAACCCACTAAAACTTAATGATCAAATGGAGGCTGCAACTAGGAATTCTTATTTTATTCCTTGTTATAATTGATGGTTGCCAGGCTTACCCTCTCCTAGTTTTGCATTTCAAATTTGCTATAAACTTTTCTCAGAAAATTATTATTAAATTTTCATATATATAAGAATACACATGCAAAATTAATAAATAACAATATAAACAGTGCGTATTTGAATTTTTTTGAGAGAGCATGTGAAGGATGATAATATTTCCCACTGGAGGCTCGGAAGTTTGTTTTATTCTCAAGGGCTCGTTCTTTAGCAGGTAAAAGATTTATCAAAAAATCTATAATTTTTTAAATAAATATCTTTTGTACAATATTTAGACAGCATCGGTATTCATTGTCAAGAAACTTGGGCATACGAATCTAACATTTGTGGTAGCTGATCACACACCACAAAAGTCTCCCATAGGTGTTCCACTGTACATCATGCTCTACACATCTCACCCTCATGGTTATGAAAATTGCTCGATCATGGTCAAGGTATCACTAGTTATGGGAAGAATTTAGATTCTCTATGCATCTCTAGGTTGACTAATGGATCAAAGTCTTCTTGAAGAGCTCTAATTGGTTGGTCAGTCATATTGCCTGTGGTTGGTTATAAAGTGTATCTTTTGCCTTTCATTTTTGAGATAGAGATAACTTGTTGGTTCAGATGATGGAAGTTGACTTACTAATGAGAACGACCAACCAAGTTAAACTATGAAGCTAAGCCATTGAGCTAGGCCATGAAACCAAGCTGTAGTAGGTTGCCTTTTTGGTTTTGTTGTAAAGATCTTCTAGATGTTGTTTATGATGTGCCAGCACTTGCACTTTTTGAAGTAGCATCATTCGTGCAGGAGTCTCAGTGTAATGATTAGATGTCTAGTTGATGACCATCCAGATTATTATTTGGGGATGCATGTCCAAGCGATATGTTGTGAAGATTGGCTGGTGTAGGTGAATCGCTGTGTTGATCTGAGTCATTCAGGTTCTATATAAGGTGGGAGACTTAATGCATCTCCTCCATTTGGGTCCTCTGCATACTCATGCCAAGAGAGAGAGAAGGAGCTTCAGCGTGACCAAGCTGTTGTTGCCATTTTCCGATTGTGCCCAAGAGCTTTGCCACCTTACCGAAGTTCTCCTACCTTCATAGATATTTGGTCGGTTCTTTATTCTTCCGGCTCTCCTTAGGCCTTCTCAAGACTTCTCGTCTTTCTTCCGCTTTGTCCCTCCATTTTTTTGCAATGGATCCATCACTCGAGGAGCAGTCCACGGATGGTGAGAAGTGAGTCAAGACACTCTTAATTGAGCTTCCGCAGAGTCAGGCGCAGCCCAATCTGAGGTCATCTCAAGTCTAAATGCTGAAAAGTATGTCTTTGAAGAGTTCAACTACGATCGGATCCATTGAGTGACATCACCTTAGGAGAATCAGATTGCCATCTATGAGGAAACATTGAAGGTGGGACTGAGGCTCCTAATTCCTTTGATTATCGTTGAGGCTCAGACTAGCTCCTCCCAGCCCAACTCATCTTCAATATTGGAGGAAGATAGTTTGGTTCTTCTGCTTTCTGAAGCTCCATGGGAGCCTTTTTTCTAAGTAAAGATGTATCCTCAAAACAAACGATGGTGGTAACTTGTCCGTAGGAAAGACTACAACATCCTTCTTTTTGGCCCTTCCTCTATCTATGATTAGAAGGGCCAATTTACCTTTGTCACCTAGGTATATCCATGGGGCTTTTCTATGCAATGGAAGATGCCAAGGAACCAGGGTGTTAAGACTATTTTCTATCCTACTGGATGAGGAGTAAGAAATGGTCAGCATCCTTTGACAGATGAAGGCTCCAATCTTTGTAAAGTTGCTCTATGAGATGCCCTTGGCGAACATCAATCTCGGTCATGCTTTTATCAGGGGTCTCCTTGCATTCATTTTCTTTTTCCAAAGTGTCACTACTTGGTTGGCTTACTTGTTTGTCTTCGATTTTGTAGCAATGAAGTTTAAAATCGATGAACCGTTTGGTACCACGAAGCAAAGACCTAACAAAGCTAGACCATTGAAGAGCAAGAAGAAGAAGAAGAGGATGTGGTAGGGTTGTCTGCTGCCAATGTTGGGCCCCTTGTTGCGTCGGGCTCAGTAGAGATTGTGAGAGTTAAGGAGAGGCCTACTAAGGAGGGATCACCCAAGGTGGAGGTGGCCGCTGCTTCTCCATTTCTGCCCATCCACCAGCCATGGATGCTTGTTAGGAAGCAGTCTCAACGGGATCTTCTAAATATGTTCCAATAGTCACCACTACTACTACCTCAGTTTCCATGGTCATTCAAAAGGCTAGTCGAACTCCGGAAGCTACCCCATAGCAGCTTAGAATTCAGAAGTTGGTATTGAGGCTGCTCAAACTTTGACCAGCCATTCTTGAAGCTCCCCCTTTCTTGGCACCAATGCTTAAGCTAGTACCCACCTCAGTCACTGTAGCTGGGATCTTGCAGGCTTTATCTTCCACACCTCAGTCTTTGTCATAGAGGACCTAGTTGGCAACCTTCTACTAGATTGGTCAGTTAAGGTCACCGACTCAGTGCTCACCAAGGTGACCTCTGGATGATCTAGGAGATTGTTCAAGGGCTTGTGCTTCTTGCAGACGAGGGGGAGCTCTGAAAGTGGTCAATTGAGGGCCTTTTCTCCTCATCATGTTGTGTTACCATCGAGGTAAGGGTATGAGATTCAACATTTTGGGACTTTTCTTTAGTTGATAGAACCGATCATGCTCTTTCTGCTCACAGGGGGGTCTATGCCACTTGGGTGTTTGTGAAGATCACCACTCCTATTAGTGATAGTCAAAGAGCACTGATCGCTAGATCCACAACGCAGAATAAGGATGAGCTAGGGCTGAGAAAAAGTGATCAGAGGTCGAGAAGGCAAAGGAGATGATGGAGCAAGCTGGACTCTCCAAGCTTAAGGTTGATGCTATCGAAAACCAGCTCAATTTGGTGGAGGCCAAGCTCAATGGGATTCAAGATAAAGTCATAGTTGAGATATTGATATGGTGCGATGTTTGTTGAATAAGCGTGAAGGATTCATGCATGATTTTTAAATTTTTTTTAAAAATAAAATAGTGGAAGTTTTTGGATTAAATCTTTTAATCTAAACACTCTTTCCTAGGACCTATTGGGGATAAATTCCACTCCCACCGAAGTCCAATCTGATGCTTAGCCTAATGCAATCGGTAATCAAAGAAGAGCTTTGATCGAAAATTCTCCTTCAGCGATCGAACCTATCCCAGACTCACTCCAGTGATCGAATCCCAGCCGAACTTCTTTAAGCACCCAGACTCCCTCTAGCAGCCAAACTTTTACCAAACTCTTCCTTCAGACGGATTTCTCTAGGAGCCGAACTCCTTCCGAATTCCTTCAGCAGTCGAATTTCTCCAGGAGCCGAACTCCTTCCGAACTCCACCAGCAGTCGGATTTCTCCTTGAGCCTCCGGATTTCTTCAGCAATCAAATTTTTTCAGGAGCCAAACTCCTTCGGAACTCCTCTAGTAGTCGAATTTCTCTTAGGGCCAAACTTCTTTCGAACTCCTCTAGCAGTTGAATTTCTTCAGGAGCCGAACTCCTTCCGGATTACTCCAACAGTCAGATTTCTCCTAAAGTTGAACTCCTTCCGGATTACTCCAGTAGTCGGATTTCTTCAGGAGTCGAACTTCTTCAGTAGTCGGATTTCTCTCAGAGCCAAACTTCTTTCGGATTTCTTCAGCAGTCGGATTTCTCTAGGAGCCAAACTCCATCTGGATTCTCCAGCAGTCGAATTTCTTTAGGAGCCCAACTCCTTCCGGATTACTCTAAGAGCCAAACTCCTTTCGAACTCCACCAGCAGTCGAATTTCTTCAGGAGCTGAACTTCTTTCGAACTCCTCCAGCATTTGAATTTCTCCAAGAGCCAAACTTCTTCTGGATTCCACCAGCAGTCGAATTTCTCCAGAAGCCAAACTCTTTTCGAACACTTTCAGCAGTCAGATTTTTTCAAGAGCCGAACTTCTTTTGGATTACTCCAGTAATTGAATTTCTTCAGGAGCCAAACTTCTTTCAAACTTTATCAACAGTCAAATTTCTCCAGGAGTCGAACTCCTTTCGGATTCCTCCAATAGTTAGATTTCTTCAAAAGCCGAACTCCTTCAGCAGTCGGATTTCTTCAGGAGCCGAACTCCTTCTAAACTCCTTTAGCAATCGGATTTCTTCAGGAGTCGAACTTCTTTCAAACTTTTCTTCAGACGGATTCTTACAGACGATCCCACTATTGAATGGTTACAATTGTCATTTATCGGGATAGTTATGATGGCCATTTATTAGGATAATTACGATTGACATTTATCAGGATGGTTATGACTGTCATTTATCGGAATGGTTATGACTGTCATTTATCAGTCTGCTATAGGCAATCCCACTATCGGACAGTTATAATAAGCTCTATCTTTCCACTATCAAATAGTTACAACAAGCTCCGTCTATAAAAAGGGATCCTCCAAATATATTTTCTCTAAGCTTTCTTCTCATTCACAAAACTCTGCCAAACTTTTTTTTGAGCACTCCATTTCTATTGACCAGAAGAGCTGACTTGATCATCGAAGGATCCTATCGGAGCCACCACCATCGACTCCAGATGAAACTTTATTTTACAGATCATCAATGGCGATCTCGTCTTCTTCGACTCTAGCTCGATCCAATGTCAACCAAATTCTGTACCAATAGGATCTATGATATATATAAAATCTAAAACTAAAACTTATGAGATTGAATCTCATACCTAAATCTAAGGCAAAGATCGTAGCTTCGTAGATTTTGTTCGTTGCTTCAACTACGCACATGAATGATCTCTAAGAGTATCCACATAAAGCCTGATCTATCAACTCCAGGAGTGCTAGCTTCTTGTGAAAACTCTTTTAATGGCCGAACAAGAGGAAGAAGAAAGAAGGATTGATATAAGAGAATAGTCTTCTCTTATTTCTCTCATAAAATCCTAGTTTTTCTTCCCAAAGAGAAATAGATTTCTCTTGATCTCACATGCCCAGGATGCCCAACCCAAAGCTCATGCCCAAGTCTCTCTCTCAGGATTTTTGATGCCTCAAAAACCTCTGAAAATTCTTATGCTCCTTTGTCTCATAAAAGGCTATTTATATAGAGTGCTGATATATAGAGTCTTTATCTAACTTTGGCTTATTTATCTTCATAGAGATGACTCTTGACGAGCTGAAATGGCTGATGAAAGAACTCTGAGCTTAGAAAAGAAAAGGCACTACCCCCGGGGAAACATCTAAATGGGTTAAGACTGCTGACTCGAGCTTGGCCATCCCAGCTCCAGTGACCTTCATTCCAGAGGTCGAAGTGCCCCTACTAACCCCGAGCTTAACTATCGAGGCCACTGCTCTAGTACTTCCTATTGAGAAGAAGGAGGTGAAAAAAAAAAGAAGTCGGTTACTGATAGGAACGCGATGTTGCCATTAAGACACCATGTTTATTAGTTTAATTTGACTTCTTAAAATAATTAAAAATACATAAATAGTAGTGAGTCGAGTCAAATCTATAGGAAAGATAGTATTTTTAGATTTAAAATCTTTGATTTTTTTTAAAAAAAGAAAAAAAAATTTGAAAATAGAATTTAAAGTTGAGAATTAAAATTATGAAGTAAAAATTAAATTATGCAGAAAAGTAAACTTGGTACTAAGATCTACTAATTAGATCTTAGCATCTACTTATAGTAAAATAAAGAATAATAATTAAAGTACAAAAATTAAATTATAATAAAAATAAAGAGCATAAATTTAAAGAATATAAAATAAAATTTATATTAATTAAAATTTTAAAATTTAAATATATAAAAATAAAATAAAATAGCCTGATCTCTGATCTTGGATTGGCATAGGTGGAAAGATGATGTAGAAGCCCAACTTTTTCTCTCGACATCAGTTGCCTCGAAGCAGCCATTAATCCAAAGCCTGGCTTCATCCTATACCAAAGCTTCATCTTGATTGAAGATGTTAATTTCTAGAGACCTGGGATCCTTTTTATAGAGCTACGAGGGCTGGAGAGTTTTCTTCTAGGCAATGTGGGACTAAGGAGCTCTTTGATCATCAAAATATGAAGAAATCTAAGTAAAAATTAGATTAAAAGGAGTTTTGAATGAATTCTATTGCTTTGGATGAAATCTGATCGTTGATAGAAATCCAACGATTCAAAAATCATCAAAATCAGATGTATATCAGCCTAGATCAGGTCGGATTAAATTCTGGCCATCCGATCGCATGTTGATGAAGAAAATCTGATCGCTGATCGTGCGTTGGGAGTTCTGATCACCGTCAGGAGCATTTTGAACCATCGGATCATCTCCTAGATCAAGCACTATCATTGGATGGCGATCCACGTGAAGTCTAAAGCTGAATCAAATCTAAAAATAACCACAGCCGTTTGATCTTCATTATGAGCTACCACAGCCGTCCGATCACGCAATTACTGTTCCCATGGACCATATGAATCGACTGCACTATACACCGCAACCAATCAGCGCTCGCTGATTTGATGCAAAATTAACTTTTTACCCTATAGACCGCGATGGATTTTCTATGAACCCTTTAAGGGCCTAGGTCCACTACGTATCATGTCGTGATTCGTCGGTGTCTGCTGAGCTGGCGGTCCACGTCTGGATCATTGACTGACTGGTGGCTTCTACGACTGAGTTGGCTTTGACGGCTTGGCTTGGCTTGCATAGCCGGCTGAGCCATTTTCCTTTTTTTATTTATTTTTTTTATCTTTAGAAATTTATATCTTCAGAAATTTATATCTTCTTCATTTTAGCTCTGTTTTGCTTCAAACTTATTTTGTTATGATAAAAAAAATAAGCTCTTTCCATTGATAAAAAAATTTATTTTTTAATTTTTATTATTTTTTTAATTAATTTTTTAATTAATAAAAATATTAATTTTTTAAAAATATATATAAATTGATCATTAATTAATATAAATTAATTAATAAATTAATACTTTTATTGATAGATTTATGGTACTTATTACATCTCCCAACTTAAGCTTTGCTCATCCTCGAGTAAAGAAAGAATTTAGTTTTAAATACCTTTTAATTTTAGAGTTTCAAATTTTATATAAGCAGTTTTCAAAATGACCATTGATATTCAGTAGAGCTTAAGTGAGATATATCATTAGGATATTAATACTTATCAATAAAAAAATTAAGTAAAGAACATTAAATTTTTTTAATTTTTTTTTAAATTATCCTCTTTATCTTTGATTTATCTAAACTTTCATATAGACAAGTGTATTGCTACTTCCGCCTTTCATTTATTGATTTTATTTTCATATTGCCCACTTTTTGATGCGAATATCATTGCTTACTTAGACAATGGAACCCAGTTACTTGATGAAAAACTAATATTTTTTTTTTTTTTTAATATTGTACCACTATTGAGTATCTTAATCCATTAAGCGTTCTATTTGATCCATATAGCGAGTCTTGGATCAATGCATTCCAAATCAGTTGGCTTTAGGGCACTAGGTATAGAATACTCCTCGGACTTACTAGCTCGAATCAAATAGGCAACGAGTTAAGACTAGCTTTACAACAAGCTTCTTTGCCCTTTCCACCTTTTGACGCAAAACTCAATGCTTGCTTTGGCAAAGAGGCCCAGTTACTCAATGAGAAGTACTTGAAAACTATCTTATTTAATTTTTTTTATATGAAGAAATGTATAGTTACCCTACACAAGCCTATAAAAAGTAGACTTTTCTTTAATGCTAGTAGAAAAAATTAGAAATGCTCCAAGAAAAAATTTTTTATGTTCTAGACTTAATTTTTTATTAAATTTTTTTAATACTTATTCCTCAATATCTCATAGATTCTCTGATCTATGCATCAATTTTCTTTTAAAAATGCTTAGTTTAATTCGATTCTTAAGCATAATTAGGTGTTTAAATACTAAATACTAACTTTTTTGAGGACTTAAAATTTTAAAATTTTTATTTTTTTCTCCCTAACTTAATCGACATTATCCTCAATGGAGAAGAAAAAATAAAGAATGTAATAAAGAATATGAAAGAATACACATGACTATATTTTTAGTCCAGTACAAGCCTTTGAAAATTTAAGCTCTTCCTTCAACTTATTCAAATTATCCTAAAAAGAAAATAAACTAAAAAGATAAATTAAACTAAAGAAAACTAAATATTGGATTGCTTTCCAATAAGCACTAAGTTTACCATCTTCAATCAGATACAATGTAGCTTACTATCCTGTATCGAATACTGGATTGATAAATTCCAATGGTTTTGGATTGCCAATCTTAGAAAGTTGATTTATAATTCCATTATTGATATATTCATTATTAATTAGAGGAACATAATTTATGACCCCATTCTCAGACTCATGTTTATTAAGAATTTCTCCTATTTCTTCTTCTAAAATGCTCATGAATTGAGTTTTTATATTAGGAGTTAAGTTTGATTCAATGGGTGCTAAAAGGATGTCTAAAGGCAGTTTTAATTCTAAAGATAAATTAATGTAATCTTGCTTAAATAATTTCATTGACACTTCATTACATGCCTCTTGATTTTTGTAAAAAGAACTGGCTTCTAGGGTTGAAGGAAATAGGACATTAGGTTTATAAGTCTCGGATAAATCATCTATTCTTTTTTTTTCTTTTTCTATCTCATTTAAACTAGAACTAGCATCAGTACTAATTTTTGGCTCGGGTTCTTCTATGTGGTTAGTCTCAGTACTAATCAGTTTCTCTAAATTTTCATTTTGGCTAGCATCAGTACTAGCTTCTCACCTGATCTTCGTATGGATCCATAAGAATCCTATAGCTTTTAAGTTCAGGAATTACTTTAGCATTCTCAAATTGGGAATTCTTAAGTGAGACATTAAATTGATAACTTGGTCCAGGTGGTTGGTGGACATTAGGTGGATTGTTTGAAATTGGTAGGCTTGGTAGTTGATCTAGTTTTCTCCTCGTGTTAGACTCAACTAGTTGTCCAATTTGAGCTTCTAGCCTGATAATAGATTCTTGTTGAGTTAAGATCGATTGTTGTTGATTTAGAATTAATTATTGAAGTTGATTAAATCTATCATCAGCTAGATGGATTTGTTGAGGAGGTGGGTATGAGGGTTGATTATGATGTGGTGGCTGGAAAGATTTACTAGGCTGACCTCTGTTATAAGCATAGTTCTGGTATTGAGGTCTATTCTGATAATTTTGCACTGATGGAGTTTGGATCTGAGTCTAAGTCTGTTGTAATTTTCAAAAAAAATTAGGATGGTTTCTCCAGCTAGAGTTGTATGAATTTGAAAATGGGTTATTAATCAATTTGGAGTAACTTTGAGCAGCTTGAACTTGTTCTTGCATAAAAGATGGAAACTGTGCAGTCATAGGACATTCACTCACATGATGGAGTGGGTTAGCACAGATTGAATAAATTTTTTGATAATTAAAAGATGATATAAATTATGCAGAAGATTGTTGACCTGGGATTAGGACTTGATCTAATTTTTGAGCAAGAAGGTCAGCTTTATCTAATTTTTGGACTATTAGGTTCAGATTAACCATTGGATTATTAGGTTTAATATGAATCAATCATTCAATTAAGTTTAACTAAATTAGAAAAAGTGATTTTCTACCGTGCATGTATTAGTGTAACCCTGATGTATGGTTTAAAATTTTTTAGATTTTTTTAAAAAAAATTATATATATATATTTTATTATTTTATTATATAATTTTTTTAAAAATTATTTTAAGTATTTTAATTATTATTTTTAATTTAATTTAATTATTATTTTTAATATTTTTTTACTTAATTTAATTTAATTTTTAATTTAATTTAATTTATTTTATTTTTAGAGGAGAAAGGAGAAGAAAGAAAGAAGAGTTCTAAATAAGAAGTCCTAAGGAGTCCTAGAACTAAGAAGAGAGAGAAGAATTAAGTTTAATTAGATTTGATGTTGGTTAGTAATCAAGTTGGTCAATCAATTTTGACTAAGTATTATCCTAGATCTAGACAGCTCCTAACTGTCAAGGTCATCTTCAAGCCCTCCAAGTGTAAGATCAACCAATCAACTGGCCAGATAAGTGTAAGATTGGTGGGAGTTCCCCCATTGCTTACTTTAGACACTAAGCTAATGGAACCAATTAGAAATCACCTTCCTTCGAACTCAGTCATTCCTGAACCAGTTGTTAGATATATGTGCCCTAAAAGCCAGAATTGGCTGACACTTGTAATACACTTCTAAGGGCAAAATTATAATTTTGACTAATATCAATAAAATGGGTTATTTTCTATCACATATGTGTATTTAGTGTCTATGATATATCCTTTAAGTTAATGGTAATGATAATTCATATTTTTAAGAGTTAAAAATTTAAGATATGAATAATCATTATTAACTCATAAAATGCTTCCGACCATAGGATCATCACGAGGATGGTGATTGATCCGAAAAGTTGGTGTACAATCATTTTTCTTTAGTAGATGAGTCTTGAGTCTACGATGTGGAGACACCAGAGTGAGAGTATAGGTACTCGTTAGAGAACGAGGGCACTGAGCGTGACCATCCTCGAGTAGTCATTAGGGAAGTCTACCTTCTCGTCAATGACTGACTCGATGCTGCAGTAGTGTGTCTGGTTCTTTGACCTGAGGTGCATCGGCAGTTCACCTTGAGGGTGTTATAGTTTGACTACACCATTACTCGGTCTCCTAGCCATATCGGAACCCTGAGGTGTATGTTGGCTATAGCATGTTCATTGTAGGAACTGGATAGCATCAAGATGGAATCTATCTACCTCGGTGGTAGAGGAGCAGCCCTATGATGATCATGAGAATCAAGTCCAGAAGCCCATGGCCATGGCAGAGTGAAATAATAGAAAGAGTTTCTATTTAGATTTTCACATTGGACTTGAATCGAATGATTACATCATATGACAGAGAACTAGGGTTTGACGAGTTCACCTTAACCCTAATCTGATCGGGGCTCAAGATAGAAGAACTTAATCACACAGGTAGCTGCACCAAGAGGTTCGCATTCAGCTCTGATGGGTTGCCACCATATACTGCTAGGTGTCACTGGTGGATTTTGGGAGCAATTAGAATGATTTAGATGATCGATCATTCTAGCTGTTCGAATCAGAAGAGTTCTGATCCATCGAAAGGAGTTTCGATGATGTCGATGATAGAGATCATGACATATCCCATTACCATATAGAACTGAACCTAACTGGGTCACACAAACAAGGGTTTGAATCTGGTGATCATCAATTGAACTGATCCAGTTCAATTGATCTGAATGAGATTCAATTAGGTTCAAGGAAAATCGTGCTAGCACTCGATTGAACCTAACGTTCTTCTTTTACTATCATAAATAGTTATCCTGACTGAGCCAAAGGAGTTTGTGCTCAATCAGAGGCCTTCATTTTGGTCTGACTGGAGCTTGTCCAAGTCAGAAAAGGTTGTCTTATTTTGTAAGACATTACCTACCATTTTTGGTCACCTGCCATTTCTCATCCTTTGACTTTGGTCAAAAGTTGACCTTTGACTGGTCAAATATTGACCATTGATACTTTGACTTCTGTCCATGTGTCATGCACCTATTGGAGAGCTGGTGGGGGCCTGTCCCCCTGCCAGAACCTGGCAAGGAGGAGGGCGCACGCCACCCTTGGTGCGTGTGCCCAAGTTGGAGGCGCCCAGGAGTCCCTATTGGATAGGGACTCCATCTCCTTTTTGGATTCCGATTAGAGTTCTCCTAAGAACCAACTTTGACTGGTCTTAGGCACCCTCTAAGGAGGAATCCAGGGGACTCTATTCCCACCAATCAGATTTAGATCTGATTTCATAAAGAGTTGTGATTGGTTGGAAAGAAGAGGAGTTGGATCACAGATAGTCTATAAATAAGACCCTGCGCCCAACTCAAATTAAAAAAAGATTGGACAATTGAAATCCCACACCCCAAGGCTGCCTCTCCCCTCTTCCTCCATGCCAAACCCACCTTCTCCCTCTCCTTTCCACGTCCAAAAGTATTTTGGACCTTGGTTGGTGCAATCCAGATGAGAGAAAGGCGACTGAAAGCTAGAAGGCTGCGCTGCTGCAAAGGACAACTACTGATCTTCAAAAGAAATTTTGAAGATTCTCCAGATCAGATCCAGATTTGATTTTTGGAGACATAATAGAGAAGAGGAGGATCTCCAGATCCAGCCTGAGTGGATACCGATAGAGTTTAAATTTAATAAGATTATCCACTTTAAGATCCAAGGAGGATCTCCCACTTGCGCGGCTAGATCCAGAATCTTCCGCTGCTCACAGGATCATCATTGGATAATAAGATTATCCACTTTAAGATAAATTTAATTTAATTTAATTTTAATTATTAAAATAATAAGAATTAGATCTAAAACATTCTAGATCTGATCTAGATTGAAGAAAAAAAATTTTAAAATATATCTCTTGATCTGATCAGATCTGAACGAACCTGGTCTGAAAAATCAGAATTTTTCTTCATCAGTTTTCTAGATACCAATCAAATTGACTAATCCTAACCTACTTCAACTCTTAGGATTCCTTGTCCTATTGAGCTCGAGTTCCTAGGGCTGATATCTAATTGATTTTAAAATTAAAGGTTTAGATCAATGCAGGATGCTAGTTGATTGTTTGTGGATCTAGGAAGGGTGATCAAATCCCTACTTTATCTTATTTAATTGGATGTTGCCCTTAATTTGATTTAATATGATATATATAAAAAAAAATCAATCAAAGAGTTCTGTGCAATTTAAACTAGATGTATGCAACTAATTAAATTCTGAAAGGCTTACCTTGCCTTAAGCAATCATTAAAAAAAATAAAAATAAAAATAAAAATAAAACTAATATGATGCATACTCTAAGCAGTTAGAGTTTTTAATCTTATCATAAGATTTTTAATTAGATTTAAATAAATATTTTTTAAATTAATTTAAAAAAAATAAATAAATAAAAAGAAAAGAGGACTAGAGTTAGGATTGATCTCACCAAGATTAGATGCTTTCTTCATTTTTTTTTTTTATAAAATAAATAAAAAGTTAGTAAGCAATATTTAAAAAAATATTTACAATTAATTTACAAAAAAATTAAAGAAATCAAAGAAAAAATAGCATATATTCCTTTCCCAGCAACGACGCCAAAAACTTGGTGCATTTACCAAAATTATTTTTAATTTATTAAAAATAAATTAAAAAAATTAAAATCAAAAATCAAAAATAATCTCCAATAATGGTGCTAAAAACTTCATAGGAATGCGATGTTGTCGTTAAAACACCATGTTTATCATTTTAATCCGACTTCTTAAAATAATTAAAAATACGTAGATAGTAGTGAGTTGGATCGAATCCTCAGAAAAGATAGTATTTTTAGATTTAAAATTTTTATTTTTTTTAAAAGAAAAAAAGAATTTAAAAATAAAATTTAAAGTCAAAAATTAAAATTATGAAGTAAAAATTAAATTATGCAGAAAAGTAAACTTGGTACTAAGATCTACTAATTAGATCTTAGCATCTACTTGCAATAAAATAAGGAACAATAATTAAAGTATAGAAATTAAATTATAATAAAATAAAAAAGTATAAATTTAAATAATATAAAATAAAATTTATATTAATTAAAATTTTAAAATTTAAATATATAAAATTTAAAAATAAAATAAAATAAAATAAAATAGTCTGATCTCTGATCTTGGATCGGCATGGGTGGAAAGATGTTGTAGAAGCCCAGCTTTTTCTCTCGACATCAGTTACCTCGAAGTAGCCATTAACCCAGAACCTGGCTTCATCCTGTACTAAAGCTTCACCTTGATTGAAGATGTCAATTTTTAGAGGCCTGGGGTCCTTTTTATAGAGCTAGGAGGGCTGGAGAGTTTTCTTCTAGGTAATGTGGGACTAAGAAGCTCTTTGATCATCAAAATATGAAGAAATTTGAAAAGAATTGGATTAAAAGGAGTCCTGGATGAATTCTATTGCTCTGGATAAAATTTGGCCATTGATAGAAATCCAACGGTTCAAAAATCATCAAAATTGGATGTGCATTAGCCTAGATCAGGTCGGATTAAATTCTAGCCGTTCGATCGCGCGTTGATGGAGGAAATCTGATTGTTGATCATGTATCAGGAGTCTTGATCATCATCAGAAGCATTCTAGACTGTCGGATCATCCCCTGGATTGAGTGCTATCATTGGATGGCGATCCGCGTGAAGTCTGAAGCTGAATCAAATTCAAAAATAACCACAACCGTTTGATCTTCACCGCAAGCTACCGCAGCCATCTAATCACGCAATTATTATTCCCATGGACCACATGGACTGACTATACCATACACCGCAACCAATCAGCACTCACTGATTTGATGCAAAATTATCTTTTTACCCTATTGATCATGATGGATTTTCTGTGAATCCTTTAAGGGTCTAGGTCCACCACGTGTCGCACCGTGATTTATTAGTGTCTGCTGAGCTGGCGATCCACGCCTGGATTGTGGATCGACTGACGGCTTCTATGGCTGAGTTGGCTTTGACGGCTTGGCTTGGCTTGCGGAGCCGACTGAGCTATTTTTCTTTATTTATTTATTTATTTTTATCTTTAGAAATTCATATCTTCTTCGTTTTAGTTTCATTTTGTTTCAAACATATTTCGTTATGATCAAAAAAATGAGCTCTTTCCATTGATAATAAAATTTTATTTTTTAATTTTTATTATTTTTTAATTAATTTTTTAATTAATTTTTTAATTAATAAAAATATTAATTTCTTAAATGTATATATAAATTGATCATTAATTAATATAAATTAATTAATAAATTAATACTTTTATTGATGAATTTATGGTACCTATCAGTTGCTAAGAAAGTTCAATCATGAAAGAACTTCGGGGAGTCCAGCAATAATTATTGAAAAATGTGTCCCAAAGCGAATCGTCAACCTATTGATGGTTGAGCTATATTATATCTGTAATTAATTTATTAATAAATAAAATATATTTTTGATATTTTTTTTCATTATATAGTATTCATTTTGTAATGAACTTCATTATTGTGATGAAGTCCTTAGGACTATTTAGCTTCGATAAAGAGAGAATTTATTGATTAGTCCTTAAATCTATTCACGATCAAATAATAGGCTATTAATTAGGATGATAGTGTCTATCAAGCATAGGTCACTGTATGCTATATAGGTTGGTTATCCTTTTAACCAAAGAGTGTGGAGACACTAGTATGACATACAGGTGAAATATATAGGTATATTATCACTAAACGTGACTAACTTCAGAGTATTCTACTGTCGAGAATGTCTTTGATGGGATATAGATATAAGTATCCCTTAGATCTGAAATCACCTCAGTGACTTACAAGCAACTCACTATGCTTTGGTACCGGACTAACTAAATTTTTAATTCAATAACGAAATGCTTCTGGGTATAGTCAAGTACTTGCAAAGTCAAAGTGTGATCAAGATAGAATTGACCACTCTAAGAGCTGGAGAAAAATGTATCACTATATTTTAATATAGCAAAATCTTGATCAGGATAATCTATCAAATAAATTTGATATTTTGAAATACAATGTGGACAACCTCATCAGAGTTAACAGTTGAACTCTGAGGTATCCTACGAGCATTTTGATTAAGGGAATGAATTATATGGAAATTATATCCGCATGGGTTCTAAGGATATTGTTCTATACATTCGACCTATCCAACCATCGGGCACCATTGCTAGATGGTCACTTTGATTAGTATAAAAATTTATTCTTATGCTACCGGCTTAGATTTGGACCTATGAGACCACACACATTAGAGTTCATGATCTGATCGAATAGTTGATCAATGATTAAGATTCATTCTAGGGTTAAACGATTAATACGATTGATATTTAACCTAGTGCAAGTGTTGCAAGAGAATCGATTAGCAATTAGATTGCTAATTGGCTTAATTTGATTAAACCAAAGGGATAGGATTAAATCTAATTAAATATAATTTAATTAAATTTAGTTTGGATTTGATTGGATCAAGTTCAATTGGTTTATTGGATAAGCCAAGTGCAAGGAAGAATTAGTCCTAGTTCAACTAGGACTTGGGTCAACATAATTTTTTAATTTAATTAAAAAATTAAATTAAAATTAAATTTAATTTAATTAAGTTTTTAATTAGTTTATGACTTAATTTAATTAGATTAAATTAATTTTGATTTAATTTGATTTGAGAAACCATGTTGGACCAAGTCAAAATAAGAATCCTAGTAAGACTAGGAACTTCCCTCCTTGCGCCACCTTAGTCCCAACGCCCATCCTTCATGCCCCCTTTGATTTTGCATGAATTCTCCATGCCCAGGAGAAGCCCACCACATCCCAAAGTTTTCTTCTTTCTTTCTTACATGGTAAATTAAGTGTTGACCAAGTCAATGTTGGAATTGATTTCGATTTCAAATTCTATGAGATAGAATTTTAGGAAACCAAAACTCTTTCTATGGTGCATCAATTCCATCCGGATTTTTTCTAATATTTTCATGGATTTTAGAGGGATTTTTGTATGAAAAAAACTTATGGTCCATAGTAGAAAAGATGGAGGGGGCGCCCAAGAGTTGGGCACCCATTGTCTTGCTCAATTTGGACATTCGTTGTCTAGGTATTTGACCTAGACAAGGACTCCTCTATATATCTCTATATAGGATGAATTTTGGGCTGATTTTTGAATATATTCTAGATCATTGAGAGATCTTTGAGGTGTGAAAATTAGAGAGAAAGAGTATTGGGGCATGGAGATTTCATAGACACCAATCTAGGTATCTAGGTGAGAGAACAAAGAAGAAGAAGAAGGGTTCTTCTTCTAGGATTTTTCTTTGATGTCTTCCTCCTTCTTTAGAGATTTTTGAGAGGTGTCGCAGGTTCAAAATCTCTTTCCCTTTCTTTTAAAAATTGAAGAATCGAAGATTTGAAGAAGGTAGTTCTAGATCAACTGTCAAAGAAGGATCAACATAGTACTAGCATACTATGTTGATTTTCTACATCAGACTTCTGATCATGATTCGTGGGCTCGTGTGGATGGATCCTAGAGGTTGGATGTGTGTGTGGCTCACAACATCATTCTCAAGTCTGGATCAGTAAGTTAGAATGTCTGACTTATACAGATAATAGATCTGATTTATTATTTTTATACCTGCATTAGATGTAGTGTGTGTACATGTTGAGGTGATCGATATGTTTTAGTTTCTTTTTTAAATTTTAAATTTTTGATTTAATAACATGCTATAATCATATAATAGATCTTAGATCTTAGATATTTTTTAGAATTTAAAATTAATTTTAATTAATTTTAGTCTTTCGCTGCCTATTCTTGAAAAAATTTCAAGATCTAGCCTTAAAATCCTAGATCTAGCTCTATCAATTGGTATCAGAGCCTAAATTTTTTTATTGCATGATTATTTAAGCATGTTTAGATTATTTATTAAATTAAATTTAATTTATAATCTAATTATTAAATCTAAAATTAAAATTTTTGATCACACGAACTGCTATAAGGTTGTCCTGCTGTAAGGTTTACCCCTTACAGTGAAAAGATTATCCTAGTTCGTATTGATCTACTTCTGATCATAAATTTATTAAATTTAATCTAATTTTATTTATAATTTAATAAATTTAAAATAATTTTAGATCTAAAAATAAAATTTTTAGATTTTATGGACTACTATAAGATTGTCTTGCTGTAAGGTTTATCCTTTACAGTGGAAAGATTGTCCTAGTACTTGTTGATCTAAAATATTGATCATAAAATTTTAGATTAGATTTAAAAAAATTTATGATCTAATTAAAAATATTTTAATCTAATTTTAATCATCATAAATATATTAGATTTGATCTAAGATAATTTATGATTGATTATAGTTAAAATTATTTCAATTACATGAACCCGTTTAGATTAGATCTAAAGTAGTTTCATGCTTATTTTACTTGCATATTGATTATGAATCAAATATACAACTTGATTGATAGAACTATGTTATAAAAATATTTTATAAATATAAAAATTATTTTTAAAAAGTTGAATCCTAATTCTCAGTCTAAAACTTAATTAAGAATTAAGAAGTTATTTGATTAGGATCTAAGATTGTGAATTAAAGATCCTAAGAAACAAATCATAACACATTGGGTTAAATGGATTAGTGAGGATTAGGTTCATTAATTAAGTTAGACCTAGGGTTAGATTAAAGAATCTACTTAATTAGAGAATCAACTAAATTTAATTAATTATTGTCTTAGATTAGATCAAGAATTCTCTAGATCAATTACAATAGTTATAGTTGGTCAAGTCCATGTCTTTAATGAGATCGAAGATGGACTTGATTCTTGGCTATACAGTCCAGCATGAACTATTAGTTTGATCTCATTGAAACTAATTAAACAAGTTGGTATCTAAGGTAAATCAGATCGATGGTTTTTAATTGGTAGCTCACTTACTTGGCCATTTTTGATGGTGTCTAAGGCAAGTTTTGGTAGACTCTTTCACTGATCGAACTTACCTGACTTCTTGGTGAAATTATATTTTGATCAGATCACTTGACTATTCAAGCTGACCCATGTCAGCTAGGTAAATCAGTTTGACTGATTTAGGTACTTCTAGACCAGCCTATTAATGATCTCCCTTAAGCTAACTTGATGAAGTCAGTGGAAGGATCATGACAAGCTGGTTTATCTGACCTTCCCTCATCTTCAAATTAAATCCTCTAAAATTATTAGGTCCCTAAAATGAGATAGTTATTATGATAATTAGATCATAGCCTTCCATTAAAGTGGATGATAATGGATCGATTAGTTAGATAATCATTGGAGGCCCAAAGGCCTGATGTTTATCGGTAATAAAATTATCATTCATTATATGATTCTTAGCTCCATATTTCTAAATGGTGGTTAGGTTGGCCAACCAAAGTTAGGCCCAATCATTCATTGGTTTGATGGGCCAAGTATGGTCATGATAATGGTTGGATCTAATTGAACCTTTTTGATGGAGGCCAAAGCCTACTGATTAGGAATTGGGGCAAAATTTAATTACTAAAAATTATTTAAAGAAATAATTAGTTATAAACCTATCCTTAGATGTACATGGGTTGGCCAACCAAAGTTAGACTCGTGTGCAGTCTATGTGAATTCAAGTATCTACTAAGAAATTAGAATAATTCCTTGAATTGGAGATAGAGACTATCAATTCAAATAAAATAGTGAAAGAATCTTTTATTTAAAGTTCAAATCTTTAGATTTAATGAATCAATTACTAATTAGATTATGATTTTTTTTTGTGCAGATATGGCCATTTTTCTATCGCTCCGATCATTGTTGGATAATGATAAGTTGGTGGGATCCAACTTTGGTAGCTAGTATCGAAAGTTGAAAATTATTCTAGAGCATGAATGAATCCTATATGTATTAATGAATTTTGCACCTGAGGAGCTAGCTGCCAATGCACGTGTAATAATCAGAAATACTTATCAGAAGTAGCTCAATGATTGGACCACGATGCACTGCATTATGCTGGCTGCTATAAGCGACAAGTTTAGTCGTAGATTTGAGATGGCTCAGCCAAAGGACATACTTTAAGTGTTGGAGGATTTTTTTAGCACACCCGATGATGTGGAGAGGCATAAGAGTAGTTGTGCCATCTTTAATGTTAGGATGTGGGATGGTGCCTCTATCACTGATCATGTATTGTACATGATCGAGCTGATAGAGTATTTGAGCAAGCTTGATTTTTTCTTACATAAATAACTTGGGAAGGATGCAATACTAAACTCATTGTTCAAGTCTTTTCTCCCATTCCTTACTCATTTTAGAATGACAAAGCCTAAAGTAGACTACCATGGGTTACTGGGGTTGCTTCAAAACTTTGAGAAGGATCACCAACTCCACAAGGAGTTGGTGAACATAGTGGAAGGTTCGTCTTCTAATTCTCAATCCATTAGATAAGAAAAGAAGAACAAGAAGAAGAAAGCTAAGAAGGTGCAAGTTCAGGTTGGGATATTTGTGTAGGGCCAGACTAGGAAGATCAAGCCCGATAAGAGTCTAACTCAATGCTTCTTTTGCAAGAAGTGGGGGCATTGAAAGAGGAACTATCTTCAGTACATTGCCTCTTTGGACCCGAACAGGTATAAAAAGAAGCAAGCAATTGCTAGGCAAGATATTTATATGATAACTCCTTGCAATTTCTTTATTTATGATATGACTGGCTGGATATTAGATATCGGTAGCTCTTACTATATTTATAATTTATTACAGGGGTTGCAGGTCAGTAGGAGATTCGAGCAAGGTGAAAAATTTTTGAACGTTGGAGATGGAAGATCAGTTCCAATTCTAGCTTTAGGAATTCTAAAAGTTGTATTTGAGTCCCATACAATTGTTCTTAGTGATTGTTATTTCTGTCCTAATTTCTTTTTGAATGTTATTTCTATAGGCCTTCTGGCCAAAAATGATTATGAAATATCAATATAAATTTGTAATATCATTATGAATGGTATTATTATTTTCTTTGGATATTTAAATAATAGTATGTATATGCTATCACAATCTGTTAACATAGTCTATTCAACTGGCAAGTACCCCAGATTAGATAGTGTGTTAGATATCTATTTATGACACTACAGGCTAGGTCATATAAACATGAATAGGATAAACAGGTTGACTCACGAGGGAATCCTCAAAATTAGTGATGGTCAATTACTTTCAACCTATGAGTCCTGTCTTCTTGATAAAATGATCAAGTCATCTTTTACTAAAAAAGGTGAAAGAGCCACTGAGCTCTTAGGTCTAGTATATACTGATGTATGTGGACCAATGAGCATAAGTACTAGAGGTGGATATTTCTACTTCATTACTTTTATAGATGATCTATCCATATATGGATATGTCTATGTGATGAAACACAAGTTGGATTCATTTGAAATGTTCAAATGATTTCGAAGTGAAGTAGAAAAATAAATTGGAAAGAGTATCAAAACTCTTTGATCTGACTGAGAAGGAAAATATCTTTTTGATGAGTTTCTCACATATCTAGGAGAGAATGAGATTCTCTTCTAATAGACTCCTCCAAGAACACCACAGCATAATAGTGTATCTAAAAGAAAAAATCAAACTTTATTAGACATGGTTCGATCCATGATGGGTTTTGCCAGCTTGCTGACATCCTTCTGGAGATATGCACTTGAATCGACTTATTATCTATTAAATAAGTATTGCTCGGGTATGGCTATCCAAGAGGAGGGGTAAATTGGGTTTCTAAAATTTAAGCTTAAGATATGAGCAATTCAAACAAATTAAGTATTTAGATGAAACTAGCTATATAATATGCAGTGAATAAAAGTAATAGAACAAAAACATACAATCACAAACACATAAATTTTATAGTGGTTCGGTGCCAAACTCAACACCTATGTCCACTTTCCAAGTATACCCCTTAGGAATTCAACTATAATTCTCAACAAGAATTACAATCCGATTATTTTTTGGGCTCACAATCTAATTTAGTTAATTTTTCCTGGCTCACCAACCAAAATCGTATACGATTATTTTTCGAGCTCACAATCAATTCAGTTGGTTTACCCCGGATCATCAACCAAAATCATACATGATTATTTTCTGGGCTCACAATCAATCTAGTTGGTTTTTTTTAGATCACCAACCAAAATCTCATAAGTGATTATTTTTCTTCGGGTTAACAATCAACTCTGATTGGTTTTACCCTAGGCTCATCAATGATACCAATACAACATCCAACTCAAGGCTTGGACCAATCCAAGTTTCTTATCCCAAGAAAGTTGAAATAAAATATATAATTATAATTTAAAACAAACTCTATAAAATCCAAGAGAAGAAAATCTAGATTGCTTTGCTTGTAGTGTTGATTTCTTCTCTTTAAATGCTTGAGGAAGTAGGAGATGATCTTCAATAATGATGGCCTAACTTCTCTCAGATTTGAGGATGTTGGAAGGATAAAGAATATCTAAAAATCACTCATTCCTCACTCCTTTTAGCTCACTCTTCTTATTTTCTTAATGGATACTCAATAAACTCTCCAAAAGCTTATTTTTAATGCTCCAAGTATTTTTTTTATATATTTCAGAGATTTTCCACTATTACAAGTCACCAACATAGGCTTCTAGAAGTGATCTAGCTATTAGAGAAGAGAAAATAGCTGTTGGAAAGCTCTTGGGATGAAAAAGCTATAGTTCTAAAAACTAGCCATTATAGGCACTAGGTCGGCTCAGTTTTAGACTAGGTCAAATCAGTCCCACAGGGTCGGCTTAGTTTATAATTGGATCGGCTCAGTCCTCTGGGTCTTGAAAATTTTACTTTCTGTGCTTTTTGTTTCTATTTCTACTGAGACTAGGTCGGCCCAATTTACGTGCCATGCATGTTGAAGACTGTTTGTGATCCTTTCTTCTCTAAATTTATTTATAGAGTAGATCTGCCTTTTTGACTTAATTTAACCTTCATTAAAATGTTAGAAAATACTTGAAAAATTATGAGCACTTAAAATTTTGAAATTGCACATCCTCATGAGCATAGTTAGATTTTATAACTTATTCTCAAAACTCTTTGTCATTAATAAAATCAATCTTTGGGTCAATAATCTCTTTTTTTTGATGATGATAAAACTTTTGAGAATATACAAATGATATGTAGTGAGTTTCTAAAAGATTACATTTTTATAAAGCATGAAACTACTAAACAATAAGAACATACTTCATTCTAGTTAAGCTCAAGCATATACTCAATAATAACTCTCTCCCTTTTTGACAACATCAAAAAGAATAACTCAAAAGAAGGTAATCAATAAAAATTTTCTTTAACAATCCAAAAGCATTAAGCTCCCCTTAGTATTATAGTCAATTGAGTTTAAAATTTGCTCCCCCTTACTATATGCCAAATTTTTTAATTTCATTTCTTGCCCTTAATAAATTTTATTTCTCATAACCAAATTTATATCACATTATGAAAAATATCATAAAATTTTGAGTAATTTAATATGTTAAATTCACTTTCTCCATTTACCAAATTTTCTCCCCCTTTTTGTTATTATAAATATTTGCTATAATTCAAGGTACCAATTGAGTTTGAAAGTATTTCTTTAAGAAGTTTAGCTTATCAAATAAATATGTTAATATTTTAAATTATTCTTAAACTTTAATCATGAAAGTTTATAAATTAATTTTATTCAATATGTCTTCAATCATAATCAATTATAATAACATCATCAAAATCAACAAGATAAAATATTGAGACATTTGACATCCAATTGGTGGTATGATAATCAATCAAAATGTAAGATTATTGCAAGCATTAAGATCGTCAAAATTTATCAATTTATAAATTTAGCACTTAAATAGTTTCATATACAATAAAGCTTAACAAAATAATCAATATGATATACGATCAATACATCAAACTTTCAATTCATGGAGTGTGATCATTTTAAGCAATGATAAATCATCAAAATCAATCAAACATGCTCAATAATTTTGCTAATTAATAATCAAAATATATTTAGCAAAAAATCATGGCATGATGTGAGAAAAATTAAGATTTTATCAAATATCATTATCCATCCAATTTAATTCCCAAGGCATCCATTCATAATATTTTTCTCTTTTCATTTCATTGGATCCTTGGTATACCTGCAAAATCAATTCATAATTTTTGGTACCCAAGATTTCTTAGGTCCATTAGAGTTAGTGTTCAAGATTTCTTTTGGAATCTAAATTTGTTTGATTAATATTTGGCTAATTCTTTTAAAATTATATTCCAAAATTTTGTGTTCAATTTGATTACATTTAAAATATGTAATTGAATGATTTTTAAATGAAGCTTTGCTAAACATGTTGTTCATAAATTTCTATTTTCTCAAAGAATTATATCCAATTCTAGCTTTATTAAAAGTATCATTTTGATTGATTAAAATGGATTGAAGCTTTTGAGAGTCAATTGTAAACTTGTTAAGCATAGGCTTCAATCTTTCAATCTCTTTTCTTAAGTTTGTATTTTTTTCCAAAAGAGATTTTTCAGAGTTTAAAAAACTTTCTTTTTTTTAGCAAATGAATTCTTTTCTTTCATGAAAATCTCTTTTTCAATTAAGAGTTTATTCTTTTATTCAACTAAAGATTTTTCAGATTTATGAAGTGCTTTTTTCTTAGCCAAAGCATTATTTTCTTTCAAAATATCTTCTTTTTTAATTAAAAGATTATTCTTTTCATTAACTAAAAGAAGATTTGATTTCTTTAATTCTTTGTTTTCAGTCCTATCTTTTTGTATTCATTCATTAGGTCATTGAAGGCTTGAAATAACTTATCAAAAATAAAATCAAAAGAATTTTCAAGATTTACCTCATCATCATTGGCCATGAGGTAAGGATTTGTAATTCTTTCTTTTTCTTTCTCATTTCTCTTTTCTTTACTTTGCTCCTCCTTAATCAATGCTTTCTTTTCTTTTGTTTCTTCTTCTTTTTCTTCTTTTCATCCTCATAAGCCATGAGGCATATGTTGGGGTGAGCTTGCTTATCTTCTTGGGAGCTTGGTTCTTCTTTTTGATTTGCTTTTCTATAAGTCATTTTTAATTTCTTCCATATTTGATTTGCTGAAATACATGAAGAAATTGCATTAAACTCATTAATATCTAAGGAACAATAAAGCATGTTCATGACCTTGGCATTTAGTTGAGCCATCTCTTTATCATGCTTGATCAATGCATTATGGGTGTATGAGCCATCAATAATAATTTTTCATAAATTATAGTCATGTACTTGTATGAATATTTTCATGCTAGCTTTCCAATAGGTAAAATTTGAGCCATTAAGAAGTGAGGGTCTATCTATGAAATGGCCTTCATTAAATAAAAAATCTATTTAGATTGCCTAGATCTTTAGCTCTTGACAGTTAGGTCAACAACTAATAACAGAGCACCTACTCTGATACTAATTGTTGCCCAGATATGGCTACCCAAGAGGAGGTGGGGGGTGAATTGGATTTCTAAAATTTAAGCTTAAGATATAAGCAATTCAAACTAATTAGGTGTTTAGATGAAACTAGCCATATAATGTGCAGTGAATAGAAGCAATAGAGCAAACATACAATCATAAATACATAAATTTTATAGTGGTTCGGTACCAAACTCAGCACCTATGTCGACTCCCCAAGTATACCCCTTGGGAATTCAACTATAATTCTCAATAAGAATTATAGTTCGATTGTTTTTCGGGCTCACAATCAAATTCAGTTGATTTTTTCTGGCTCACCAACTAAAATCGTACACGATTATTTTCTAGGCTCATAATCAATCTAGTTGATTTTCCTTGGATCACCAACCAAAATCATACACGATTATTTTTTGAGCTCACAATCAATCTAGTTGGTTTTCTCTGATCACCAACCAAAATCTCATAAGTGATTATTTTTTTCTGGGCTAACAATCAACCTTGATTGATGAACTAGTACATGATACTTAAGTCGGGTACCATCTTTTTCTTTGATTAGATGAGCCATCAGTTCACGGCTCACTTCGTCAGCAGTCGACATTCATGTCGAGGTTCGGATTTTTTGATGAACATCAAGCAGAAGGAGGAAGAATCCATCTAAACTTATGTCATCCGATTTAATGCCACTGCATTGAAGGTCCAAAATCTGGACCAATCAATCGCAATGGCCATACTCAAGGATGGCCTCTAAAAGAATGATTTGCTGTTCTTTCTGGTTTTACCCTTGGCTCACCAATCAAACCAATACAACATCCAACTTGAGGCTTGGACCAACCCAAGTTTCTCATTCCAAGAAAGTTGAAATAAAATATAAGATTATAATTTAAAATAAACTCTATAAAATTCAAGAGAAGAAAATCTAGATTACTTTGCTTGTAGGATTGATTTCTTCTCTTTGAATGCTTGAGGAAGTAGAAAATGATCTTCAATAATAATGGCCTAACTTTTTTCAGATTTGAAGATGTTGGAAGGATAAAGAATGTCTGAAAATCACTCATTCCTTACTCTTTTCAGCTCACTCTTCTTGCTTTTTTAATGGATACTCAATAAACTCTTCAAAGGCTTATTTTTAATGCTCCAAATATTTTCTTATATATTTCAGAGGTTTTCCACTATTACAAATTATCAATATGGGCTTTTGAAAGTGATCTAGCCATTGGAGAAGAGAAAATAGCTATTGGAAAGCTCTTGTGATGAAAAGCTATAGTTATGAAAACTAGCCATTATAGGCACTAGGTTGGCTCAGTTTCAGACTGGGTTGACTCAGTCCCACTGGGTCGGCTCAGTTTATAGCTAGGTCGGCTCAGTCCTCTAGGCCTTAAAAATTTTATTTTTTGTGCTTTCTGTCTTTTGTTTCCACTAGTACTAGGTCAACTCAGTTTTGAACTAGGTCGGTCCAGTTTGCGTGCTATGCATGTCGAAGATTGTTTGACATCCTTTTTTCTTCAAATTAATTTGTAGACTAGATTTGCCTTTTTGACTTAATTTAACATTCATTAAAATATCAAAAAATACTTCAAAAATTATGAGCACTTAAAATTTTGAAACTGCACATCCTAATAAGCATAGTTAGATTTTATGACTTATACTCAAAACTCTTTGTCATCATCAATATCAATCTTTGGATCAACAATAGGATTCCAAGTAAGTCTATAGTTAAGACTCCATATGAGATATGGACAGGATGTAAGTCAGCACTTTCACATCTTAGAATTTGGGGGTGCTCGGGTTATGTCAAATGATTAGTTATAGATAAACTTAGACCTAGATCTGATAAGTGCATAGGATATCCAAAAGAGACCAAAGGATACTATTTCTACCATATTGATGAATAAAAGATGTTCATCAGTCTTAAAGCAATCTTTTTAGAAAAAAGGTTTCTTGGTGAAGGAGCTATTGCCTCTAAGGTTGAACTTAATGAAGTTTGGTAGGTAGAAAAATTGACACCTATAGCTGAACCTGAATCGGATTGACACCTATAGCTGAACCTGAGTCGGATTTGATTAGATCATATCTGGAGCCTAGCATACCTACATCATTAAGATAATTCGGTAGAGTACCACATCATCCAGATAGATACTATGATTTTTTGATCTAGGATAGTGATCCCATTGAACTCGATGAGAATGATGAGAATTCGATCACTTATATGGATGCTATGCAGAGATCCGATTCTGAGAAATGGCTTGAGGCCATGAAATCCAATATAGAGTCCATGAAGGTCAACAATGTGTGGATATTGATTGACCTACCTGAAGGGATTTAATCCATTGGGTGTAAATGGATCTTCAAAAGAAAAAAGGCGCAGACGAAAAGGTGGAGACCTATAAAGCCTGTCTAGTTGCCAAGAGATATCATCAATGTTATGGTATTGACCATGATGAGATATTTTTTCTTATGGCAATGCTTAAATCCATTCAAATAATACTTGTAATAGCTGCCTATCTGGACTATGAGATCTGGTAGATACATGTGAAGATAGCTTTCCTAAATGGAGAGCTGACAAAGGGGTGTATATGATACAACTTGAGATATTCACATTCACAAATGAGTTCAAGATGTGCAAGCTTCAGAGATCCATTTATGGATTGAAGCAAGCATCTTAATGTAGAAACATGCATTTTGATAAGATGATCAAAACATATGACTTCGTTAAGAATGAAGAAGAGCCCTATATTTATAAATGGGCAACTGGTCTAGCAGTGGTATTTCTTATCTTGTACGTGAATGATATTCTCTTAATCGAGAATGACATGTCCGTATTACAGGAAATAAAAGTCTGGTTGTCATCATAATTCTTCATGAAGAACTTGGGTGAAGCATCCTACATCCTAGGGATGAAGACCTATATGGATAGATCTAAAAGGATGCTTAGGTTATCTCAGTCCATGTACATAGATACTGTGCTAAAGAGGTTTAGCATGGAGAATTTCAAAAGGAGCTATCTTTCAATAGGCCATTGAATTTTTCTCTTTAAGAAGGATTGTTCGACAACTTCTTAAGAGAGAGAACATATGAGTAGGGTCCCTTATGCTTCAATAGTGGGATCTATCATATATGCCATGATATGTACGAGATCAGACGTGGCATACTCACAAGGAGTAGTGAGTAGATACCAGTCTAACCCTAGAGAAAACCATTGGAAAGTGGTTAAAACCATCCTTAAGTATTTGAGAAATACTAAGGATCAATGGTTGGTTTATGGCAAGTTTGATCTAAAATTTATGGGGTTTACAGACTCCAACTTTCAATCTGACCATGATGATAGTAGAATGTGAAGGGAAATCCTGATTTCCCGATCCAGATTCGTCCAGATCTGATTAGATCAAGAGATATATTTCAAAAATTTTCTCTTGATCTCAATCAGATCTTGATATGTTTCAGATCTGATTCTTATTATTTTAATAAATAAAATAAAATAAGATAAATTAAATCAAATTTAATTTACCTGATTTGGGTAATCCTATTACCTTGTAGATGATCCTGATTGCAGCGGAAGGTTCTGGATCTTAGCCATGCAAGCGCCTGGCCTCTACCGGTATCCACTCAGGTTGGATCTGGAGAACCTCTTCTTCGCTATCACACCTCCAAAAATCAGATCTGGAGGATCTTCAAAACTCTTTTGAAGATCTGCAGTCGTCCGTTTGCAGCAGCGCAGCCTTCTTGCTTTTGATCGCCTTTCCTTAATCTGAATCGCACCAACCTAAATCCAAAACACTTTTGGACGTGGAGAGAAAGGGGAGAAGAGACTATGGCATGGAGAAGGAGGGGAGAGTCAGCCTTGGGGCATGTCTAATAGCATTAGAATTAGGGTTGGGCGCAGGGTCTTATTTATAGACCTCTTGTGATCCAACTCCTCTTCCTCTCAACCAATCACAACCCTTTGTGAAATCAGATCTAAATCTGATTGGTTGGAATAGAGACCCCTGGATTCCTCCTTAGAGGGTGCCTAAGACTAGTCAAACTGGATTCTTAGTAGAACTCTGATTGGAATCCAAAAGGGAGGTGGAGTCCTTGTCCAACAAGGACTCCAAGGCGCCTCCTACTTGGGCTCACGCCACCCTTGGCATGCGCCCTTCTCCTTGCCAGGTTCTGGCAGGGGGACAGGCCCCCACCAGCTCTCCAATAGATGCATGACATGTGGTCAAAAGTCAAAGAGTCAATGGTCAACATTTGACCAGTCAAAGGTAGACTTTGA
>QRFJ01000366.1:148625-182709 GCA_006176705.1 Cocos nucifera
CCATTTACACCCAATAGGTACTATACCTTCTGGTGGATCTACCAAGGTCCAGACTTGGTTTGAGTGCATCGAGTCAATTTCTGACTTCATTGCCTCAAGCCATTTCTCGGAGTCGATATCTGATATCGCCTCGTTGTAGGTTTTGGGATCATCTCCATGAGCACCATTACCTACGAGGAACATTTCCTCTACGTCCTCTAAAATAATACCTAAGTATCTTTCAGGGGGACGGGAAACTCTTTCCGATCTACGAGGTGGAGGAGGTAGTGTTCTTATTGGCTCAACCTGATTTGGTTCCACTTGGTCCTTAGCTCTTTCTGCTTGTGAGACTTTCTCATCAAGCTTAATCTGCTTTCCAATGCCGCTATCTTGAATAAACTATTTTTCAAGAAATATGGCATGTCGACTCACAATCACATTGTGGTCTTCTGGAATGTAGAAATAGTATCCTAATGACTCTTTAGGATATCCTATGAATCGAGCTCTAAAGGACCTAAACTCTAACTTGTCCACTTGTTGTCTTTTGACATAAGCCGGATAACCCCAAATTCTGAGATGACTCAAACTTGGTTTCTTACCGTGCCATATCTCATACGGTGTGGTAGGAACGGTTTTAGAGGGAACCCTATTCAGTAAATAGATTGAAGTTAATAATGAATATCCCCAAAGAAAATCTGGGAGGTCTGTGAAGCTCATCATGGATCGAACCATATCCAATAGAGTCCAATTTCTCCGTTCTGAAACCCCGTTGAGTTGAGGTGTTCCTGGTGGAGTCCATTAAGAGACTATGCCATTTTCCTTAAGATAGTCTAGGAATTCCCGGCTAAGGTATTCACCTCCTCGATCTGATCGAAGAACCTTAATGGATTTTCCAGTTTGTTTTTTCTACTTCATGTCTGAATTCTTTGAACTTTTCAAAGGCTTCAGACTTATGTCTCATAAGATACACATACCCATACCTAGACAGATCATCGGTAAAGGTAATGAAGTAGATAAAATTGCCTCTAGCCGGCACATCGAATGGGCCGCACACATCAGTATGTACTAGGGCAAGGAGATCTGTGGCCTCTCCCCATGTCCAACAAAAGGGAGTTTAGTCATTTTGCCTTGAAGACAAGATTCACAAGTTGGATATGACTCAAAAGTCAATGGACTCAATAGCCCATTTTTCTCCAATTTGTTAATCCTATCTTCTGCTATATGACCTAATCTCAGGTGCCATAGATATCTGTCGTTTGGACTATCCCTAGGTCGTTTGGCATTCACGTTTTGCTCGATAGTTAAAATAGGTACATCAATATGCAACTGATAAAGACCATTAACAAGGAAACCATTTGCAATTTTATTTCTTTCATAAAGAATGTTACAATGGTCCTTAAAGAAGGTGAATCACATAGCCTTCTTGTGCTAAACATGAAACAGAAAATCAAATTCCTGCTAGCTGCAGGCACATAATAATAGTCTTTTAAAACTAAGTCTAAACCAGATGGTAATCGAAGAGGGTATGTTTCCCACGGCCATACTGCAGCAACTCCTTGCTCCATTACTGACGCGTAGGATCATGTCTCCATCCCTCAGCCTCCTGCTATCCTCAAGACCCTGCATAGAAGTGCATACAGATGAGCACTAGAACCAGAGTCAAGCACCCAACTGGATGCAGAAGAAACCGTAAGGTTAGACTCAATAACGAGCATACCTCTAGAAGGACCTTCTTCTTCTTATTCTTTCAGGGTGGCCAGGTAAGTAGGGCAGTTCCGCTTCAATGGCCGTCGCTGTATGCAATGGAAACACTTTCCTTTGCCATCGACCTTACTTCTTCGGTTCTGCCTTCTTCTTCTTTGATCCTTCTACCTTTTGCTTTTTCACAGACTTTCCATCTTCTATTTTTTCATAGACTTCTTCTTTCCAAAAAACTTTCTTTTGGAAAACAATCCGTTCCATAGCAAGAACTGAGCCTTTAGAACCTTTCATAGAAAGCTCAGCGGTAACCAGCATATTCATCAAGCTCGGCCAAGAGTATTCTTGAAAGTTTATGCATGTGGTAATTCATGATGAATTGCCCATATGCATCAGTCAAGGATTGCAGAATAATATCATTCTGCAGATCCAAGGTCCAACTTCACACCGAGCTTCTCAAGCTCTTCCATGTCCTTGATCATCATGTCAGACAGTGATCTTGGACTGACTGTCCATCACGCATCTTAGCCTTAAAAAGTCATTTAGTGACTCTGATATTTGGCTGCGCGACTCTGTTCACCAAACATCTCCTTGCAGGTGAGCCAACATTTGGCGAGACAGTCCCGATATCTTCATGTTGGCGCTGGAAGCTCATCAGAACATCGAGCCCAACATGTAGTATCTGGCCTTATTATCTTCGTCTATTCCATTTTTCCAGAGACGCTCTCTGTTCAGTGGATGGATGAGCTGGTAAGGTGGGAGGGATCCTGGTCCAAAACATGTGTTAACTTCTCTGAAATCCAAAACAATTTTGTAAGTTCCTGAAGCCAATCTTTATAATTGGGTCCAGTCAGTCTATGTGTGTCTAGGATACGTGCCAGTGGGTTGGACGCAGACATTTTTCTTTTTTCTGTAGAGAGTCAAAGATTTCTAGTTAGATACTGTAATTTTGACTTGACCAATTTATTTAGGGAGTTTATTTTTAAACAAATTAGCTCCCACTTATTTTCTCGGATCCCTACACTCCCTCTGTAGAGATGCGAAAAATCTCCATGATTGATGATTTCTAGTGGGTGGTGCGGTCTCACCAAACTGAACTCATCACCTCACCTAACAAGTTATTGGTGATGGGTTAGCCAATGAGTGAACAACTCTTGTTCAATGATTCTCTAATCATGGTGCACCCAAACTTGGTCTCTAATTCATGAATCTCACCGTATCCGGAATATTGATCCACTCCTTAGTTAAGTCAGACCCACCATTTGCATAGACTGGGTTCCTAATTGGGTCTCTCACCGTATCCAGAATATTGAGCCCAACTCATCCTCCAGCCCATAGCATCCAATGCCTAATAGACATGGTTGCATCTTCCCGGTGCAACTGAGCCACTGTATCCAGCCGAGAACAATCAACCCCGGGAAGGGCCCGCACATCTACAATGGTGGAAGACCTCGAACTTAATCTTTTCTTAGGGAGAATTGATTCAGGTCTCATTAAACTAGACTTGGCTTAGTCATAACAATTATGACTAACCTAGTGGCATGGGTCAGCTCGGATTATTGACCACCTCAGATCAGAACTGTGTCAACAGATATGGCCAGGTAAGTGAGACCGGTGGAAGGAATATGCCGTTAACTCGCACAAGAACGCATTCAGGTCGAGTAGCTTCCAATTAAAAACCAATCGGTCGTCTGTGCCAAACTTACCTTAGACACCAAATTGTTGAGTCAGAACCAATTGGGTTAGCCTACAATCCAGACTCTAACCTCTGAGCCTAATTAGGTCTTGCTTGATCGTGACTCGATCTTGACCCAGACTTAATCCTATTAGGCTGGTCAATTTAAGCATTGTTGATCCCATCTAACCAACTCTTGATTCGGTTTGATCAACCGCTTAGACCTAATTGAGCTACCCAAGCCCGAACCCAGTATTATGAATATGTCTTAGATCTGAAATTCTCAATTTTAGACCTAATTGATATTCCATAAACTTAATTCTTAATTAAGTTGGGTTCATAAACAAAATATGCACAATAAATCCTAGGGTTTCAGGATCTAGGGTTTTGCAGAAAGTAAGTTTTGGGTTTCTGATTAAGGACGAACACGCAGCACCCCTACACGTCATAAGAACACCCCATCGAATGGGAAGAGAGGGCCTTTAAACCCTTCTTCGTTCTTATGACCGGACGGCCAAGAGGAACGCCTTAATCAGGAACATGTAAATCTACAAAACAGTTATAGATCTATATCATATATCTCATATACAAATTTAGATCTAATCAAGGCATATTTTGCATACATCTCATGTATCATAATCATGCATATTTTCAGATCTAAATTATCACATAATAATCTAAAAAATTAGATTTAAATTAATCTAATCAAAATAAATTCTAATCTAGACAATTATGTAGAACTATTCTACAACTAGTCTAGTCATGCATCTATCATATCTCATATGATATTTAAAATTAAATAATTTTTATTTGTTGTTTATCAGATGTTATTATAATACTTATAATATCAGAAAACAGTAAATAAGAAGATCTAAAATATGATTTAATCATATTAAATCAAAGACATGCAAAACTATTCTATAGAACTATTCTATTCTAGAACTAGTCATGCATATCTTCATGTTCTTAGATCCAAATCATTTAATTTTAATTTTTTTGATTTCAGATCTGATCACATCTCATGTGACATCTGAAATCACATTATTTTTAATTAAAATAAAATTAAAATCAGATCTAAACAATTTTAGAACCATGGCTCTGATACCAGTTGAAGGGAAATCCTGATTTCCCGGTCCAGGTTCGTTCAGATCTGATTAGATCAAGAGATATATTTCAAAAATTTTCTCTTGATCTTAATCAGATCTTGATAAATTTTAGATCTGATTCTTATTATTTTAATAAATAAAATAAAATAAGATAAATTAAATTAAATTTAATTTACCTGATTTGGGTAATCCTATTACCCTGTAGATGATCCTGATTGCAGCGGAAGGTTCTGGATCTCAGCCACGCAAGCGCCTGGCCTCTACCGGTATCCACTCGGATTGGATCTGGAGAACCTCTTCTTTTCTATCACACCTCCAAAAATCAGATCTGGATCTGATCTGGAGGATCTTCAAAACTCTTTTGAAGATCTGCAGTCGTCCTTTTGCAGCAGCGCAGCCTTCTTGCTTTTGATCGCCTTTCCTTGATCTGAATCGCACCAAACTAAGTCCAAAACACTTTTGGACGTGGAGAGCAAGGGGAGAAGAGAGTATGGCATGGAGAAGGAGGGGAGAGGCAGCCTTGGACGTGGGAAATCTCTTTCAATAAGACTTAGGATTAGGGTTGGGCGCAGGGTCTTATTTATAGACTAAGCGTGATCCAACTCCTCTTCCTCTCAACCAATCACAACCCTTTGTGAAATCAGATCTAAATCTGATTGGTTGAAAAAGAGACCCCTGGATTCCTCCTTAGAGGGTGCCTAAGACCAGTCAAACTGGATTCTTAGTAGAACTCTGATTGGAATCCTAAAGGGAGGTGGAGTCCTTGTCCAACAAGGACTCCTAGGCGCCTCCTACTTGGGCTCACGCCACCCTTGGCGTGCGCCCTTCTCCTTGCCAGGTTCTGGCAGGGGGACAAGCCCCCACCAGCTCTCCAATAGGTGCATGACATGTGGTCAAAAGTCAAAGGGTCAATGGTCAATGTTTGACCAGTCAAAGGTAGACTTTTGACCAAAGTCAAAGAACAAGAAATGGCAGGTGACCAAAAATGGCAGGTAATGTCTTACAAATAAGACAACCTATTCTGACTTGGACAACCTCCAGTCAGACCATATGAAGGCCTCTGATTGAGCACAAACTCCTTTGGCTCAGTCAGGATAACTTATTTATGATAGTAAAAGAAGAACGTTAGGTTCAATCGAGTGCTAGCACGATTTCCTTGAACCTAATTGAATCTCATTCAGATCAATTGAACTAGATCAGTTCAATTGATGATCACCAGATTCAAACCCTTGTTTGTGTGACCCAGTTAGGTTCAGTTCTGTATGGTAATGGGATATGTCATGATCTCTATCATAGACATCATCGAAACTCCTTTCGATGGATCAGAACTCTTCTGATTCGAACAGCTAGAATGATCGATCATCTAAATCATTCTAATTGCTCCCAAAATCCACCAGTGACACCTAGCAGTATATGGTGGCAACCCATCAGAGCTGAATGCGAACCTCTTGGTGCAGCTACCTGTGTGATTAAGTTCTTCTATCTTGAGCCCCGATCAGATTAGGGTTAAGGTGAACTCGTCAAACCCTAGTCTCTGTCATATGATGTAATCATTCGATTCGAGTCCAATGTGAAAATCTAAATAGAAACTCTTTCTATTATTTCACTCTACCATGGCCATGGATTTCTGGACTTGATTCTCATGATCATCATAGGGCTACTCCTCTACCACCGAGGTAGATAGATCCCATCTTGATGCAATCCAATTCCTACAATGAACATGTCACAGCCAACATACACCTCAGGGTTCCATATGGCTAGGAGACCGAGTAATGGTGTAGTCAAACTATAACACCCTCAAGGTGAACTGCCGATGCATCTCAGGTCAAAGAACCAGACACACTACTGCAGCATCGAGTCAGTCATTGACGAGAAGGTAGACTTCCTAATGACTACTCGAGGTGGTCACGCTCAGTGCCCTCGTTCTCTAACGAGTACCTGTACTCTCGCTCCGGTGTCTCCACACCGTAGACTCAAGACTCATCTACTAAAGAGAAGCGATCGTACACCAACCTTCCGGATCAATCACCATCCTCGTGATGATCCTATGGTCGGGAGCTATTTATGAGTTAATAATGATTATTCATGTCTTAAATTTTCAACTCTTGAAAATATGAATTATCATTACCATTAACTCAAAGGATGTATCACAGACACTAAATACACAGGTGTGATAGAAAATAATCCATTTCATTAATTATAGTCAAAATTACAATTTTGCCCCTAGAAGTGTATTACAAGTGTCAGCCAATTCTGGCTTCTAGGGCACATATATCTAACAGAATTTTGGGCTGATTTTTGGATATATTCTAGACCATTGAGAAAACTTTAGGATGTGTAAAAATTAGAGAGAAAGAGTATTGGGGCATGGAGATTTCATAGACACCAATCTAGGTATCTAGGTGAGAGAACAAAGAAGAAGAAGAAGGATTCTTCTTCTAGGATTTTTCTTTGATCTCTTCCTCCTTCTTTAGAGATTTTTGAGAGTTGTCTCAAGTTCAAAATCTCTTTTCCTTTCTTTTAAAAATTGGAGAGTCCAAGATTTGAAGAAGGTGGTTCTAGATCGACCATCAAAGAAAGATCAACATAGTACTAGCATACTATGCTAATTTTCTGCATTGGACTTCTAATCGTGGTTCGTGGGCTCGTGTGAATGACTCCTAGAGGCTGGACACATGTGCGACTGCAACATCATCCTCATGCATAGATCAGCAAGTTAGAATATTTGATTTGCATAGGTAATAAATCTGATCTATTATTTTCATACCTGCTTTAGATGTAGTGTATATACATATTGATGTGATCAACATGTTTTAGTTTCTTCTTTAGATTTTTAATTTTTGATTTAATAACATGCCATGATCATGTAATAGATCTTAGATCTAGGATATTTTTTAGAATTTAAAATTAATTTTGATTAATTTTAGTCTTTCATTGTTTGATCTTGAAAAAGTTTCAAGATCTAGCCTTGAAATCCTAGATCTGGTTCTATCAATAATAACATAGATTTGGATCGGGCTTTCTTTGATAGCTGGAGGATCATCTGACCTTTAATGGAGGGTTGTATTCTACCGAACATAATTGAAAAGATCCTCTAGATGAACACTCAATATAGGAAGAAAAATTCATTCGTAGCCTTCTTTGAGGTAGTTGCCTAATCATTTTCAAATTCAGTTATATATATGCTTTCTAGTGGTAAAACCACTTCACAAGCATTGAAACCTCTGTACACTCAGATCTTGACTTTAGACCGACTTTGGATATTGGCTAAACTTCATCAAAGTAGTTAAAGCAACTTGGCCATAGTATTTATTGAGGAACCCATTATCTCTTTTCAACCTTAAGTCCTCCAGACCAAAGCATCGATTTTCATCATCGTTCAACCTTGAGGATGATCAAGTTTCCAAAAATAGTTGAAACAGTTCTACCGAGGTTCAGATCTAGAACCTAATCTACAAACTCGTCACTCTTGACCCAAAGGCCAACCTTCAAGCTCAATCTATCCAAACTTAAGCCCCAACAGCTTAACCTCAAGATAAATAACTCATAATCAAGCTTGGAAGCATCTGACCTTTCGTTCAAACTTTAGTGAATAATATGCAACCACCAGCAAGTCATGATAAATGATAGCCTCTCTCTGTAACAAACTCTGAGCAATCCAAACAACCTACTAACATCCGTTGTGACTATCACCATCAATCTGTTACATGCTCCATCTATAAATAGGATCCTCTAGATATATTTCCTTCTCTAAGCTCTCTTTTCATCTCCAATCACTCTAGCTAAGATTTTATCTTGCAGGTTCCACCGGTGAGGTTCTGATTCCCATCCTCTAGCAACCTTCAGCGGCCTTCCATTTTTTACACCAATAATAGGTCTCCACCTTTCAGTCTACACTCCTTATTTTTTAAGATCTACTTACACCCAATGAGTTTAACACCTTTAGGTGGGTCAACTAATGTCTATACATCATTGGCCTTCATAAACTCCATTTTAGATTTCATAGCTTCAAGCTATTTTTTAGAATTGGATCTTTGCGTTACATCCATGTAGATGATCGGATCCTCATCGTTCTTATCAAGTTCAATAGGATCACCATCTCGAACCAAGAAACTATAGTATTTATCCAACCGATGTGTTACTCTATCGGATCGCCTCAAGAGTGCATATTTATTGGGCTTAGAGTTTGATCTAATTAGATCCAATTCAGATTCAGCTAATTGTGTCAATTGTTCTACCTATCAAATTTTCTCAAGTTTGACCTTAGAGGCAATAGTTTCTTCACCAGGAAACTCTTTTTCTAAAAAAGATTGTCTTAAGACTGACAAATATTTTTTGTTCATCAGCAAGGTAGAAATAATATTCTTTGATTTCTTTCGAATACCCTATGAAAGTACACTTGTCAGATCTAGATCCAAGCTTATCTGTCATTAAACGTTTGACATAAGCTGGACACCCCCAAATCCTAAGGTGTGAGAGTACTGACTTATGTCTTGTCTATATCTTATTTGGCATTTTAGCTACAAGTTTTCTCAAAATCTTATTCAAAAGGCAACAAGCCAATTCAAGTGCATATCCTCAAAAAGAGATCGGCATAGTGGCAAAACTCATCATGGAATAGACCATGTCTAATAGGATCCTGTTGGGAGCAAAATAGCTTCCATCGAAGTCTGGACGACCTCCAATGCATGTATGCTGGACGACCTTCTCAACCATGATCAGCAACCCCCTAATGACTGCAGAACTCACCAAAGACATGATGAACTTCATCTGGCCAAACTTGAATAGTAAAAAAAGTTATTCACTGACTTTGGTCCTGGTATTAGCAAAATCCCATCAAATATTAAATCCTAGCACCACCCAATTTCATTTATGGCAGACCTTGAGAGTGACCGAATTCATTCGCGACATAGCATATCTCATCAACCTTACATCAGGAACCTCGTCCAACCAAATTCTTTTCCAATCAAATTACATTCTAGTTGAACTCCTTTGCTCTGTTTTGTGGACATCGATCGACCTTGAAAGTGGCCAAGTTTCTCCATCCCTTCTTGATAATTACAGGTCTAGCCAGCTTATATTATGCATATTAGTGAATGAGTTTTAAATAATAAAAGGACCTCATCATCAGCACAAGTCCAATTCTCAATCTAGAATAAATGATAGCCACTTCATAGATAATGAATCTCAGTACTCCTTTAATCTAAACTTCAGGCTAACCTTAAGTATTGGCCGAACTTTCTCTGGAAGGCAGTATTATGATTCTAATCAAAGGATCCATTGTCTTCTCCAACTTTCAGTCTAGAATAGTTGTCCACTCTTGACCGACCATGAAAGCAGCCAAACTCCTTAAGACCATCGCAGACAGCACCAATAGACTAATCGATTGCAGGTTTGCCACCTGATTATCTGATAGCCAATCTTCAAGTTTGGTCGATCAAACCTTGAGTTCCTCTTTCCAACATGAATAGCTTGCCAGCAAATGTAGAGGTCTTCAATCTCTTGTCTGAACTTCAGTAAATTAACTCAAACCGTCTATAAGTTATGATAAAAGACAGTCCACTCTCCATAATAAACTCCACATGGCCTAAATGACCTACTGATATTTTGTTATGGCTATTACTTTTATTCTGTTATGAGCTCAACCTATATAAAAAATTCTTAAGATATGTTTTCTTCTCTAAGTACTAAGCTCTCCTCTCTACTTTAAATTTTTCTGAGTACTCCATCCTTGTTGGGCAAAGAACTAACTTGATCATTGGAGGGTCCTGTCGGAGCCAACTCCAGCTAGGACTTTCATCTTGCAGGTCTCTTCAGTGGCCTTGTCTTCTCCAACTCTAGCAAACTCTGATGTTAGCATCATTTTCTATACCAACAGGATTGGCGCTAGAGAAAGGGATCATTGGGCCCTTGTTCTTAAATGAGTATCCAGTCAAGTTCATTCTCTTCCCCACTTTTACTTTATTTTCTTCTAATCTCTTCTTATTTCAGTAAGATGCCGCCTAAGAAAGCTTCAACCCAAATGATCGATCCACCACCTCTACTATCATATCTCACCTGGATCAGCCTACTCCGACCTCATCGCCGGCACCTCAACCTACATCAGCAACTATGGTGGATCTAGAGCAGTTTAATCTACTGATGCAGCAGGTTAAGGGCCTTATTAAAGCAGTGTAGGCCATGTAGCAGTTTCTAGCACTGGTTCAGCTAGAAAGACCCTCATCAAAATGTTGAGATCTGGTGTAGAGAAGGCCCACTTGGGCAAGTTGGTCGGTGACTCCTAGAAAAGGAAAGTAGAGAGTGGATAGCCCTTATTTTGATCATGACTCCACCTCTGGGAAATCATTGCCCCCCTCTAGCCAGCCATGCTTTGAGATTCATGATCGAGATGATATACTTGATCAAAAGCTTCAAGAAATGAACCAATGGATTGAGAAACTCCACCATGCTGCACCCGCTTGCCATGATGATATCTGCACCGACCCTCCATTCTCTATCTATATCATGCAAGAGTCCATCCCATCGAACTTCAAACTCTCCCAATTTGAGAGTTATGATGGGACCACTAACCAATTGAAAATTATATCCCAAAGCTAATCATCAGCCTATTGACAGTTGAGCTATTTTATAATTATAATTAATTTATTAATTAATAAAAATATTTTAGCATCTTTTTCATCATAAGTTTACATCTTCTAATAAACTCCATTATTGTGATGAAGTTCTTAAGACTGTTTAGTTTTGATAAAGAGAGGATCTATCAATTAGTTCTTAAATTTATTCACGATCAAATGATAGGCTATTAATTAGGACAACAACATCTATCGAGCATAGGTTGCTATATGCCCTATAGGTTGATTGTCCTCTTAACCAAAGAGTGTGGAGATACTAGTATGACATACATGTGAGATGTATGGGTGCATCATCATTGAACGTGACCAACTCCAGAGCATTCTATTATCGAGAATGTCTCTGATGGGATATAGGTATAAGTATCTCTTAGACTTGAGATCACCTCAGTGACTTGCAAGCAACTCACTATGCTTTGGTACCAGACTAATTAAATTTTTAATTCAATAATGGAAGGCTTCTGAGTATAGTCAAGTACTTACGAAGTCAGAGTGTGATTAAGATGGAATTGACCACTCCAAGAGTTGGAGAAGAATGTATCATTGTATTTCAACATAGCAAAACCTTGGCTAGGATAATCCATCAGATGGATTTGATATTTTGAAATACAATGTGGACAATCTGATCAGAGTTGATAGTTGAACTCTGAGGTGTCCTACGAGCATTGTGGTCAAGAGGATAAATTATATGGAAACTATACCCACATGGGTTCTAAGGATGGTGTTCTACACCTTCGACCTATCTGACCGTCGGGTATCATTGCTAGATGATCACTTCGATTAATATAAAAATTTATTTTTATGCTAACAGCTTAGGTTCGAATCTATGAAGTCACACATATTAGAGCTTATGATCTGATCGGATGGTTGATCAATGATTAAGAATCGTTCTAGAGTTAAACAATCAATACGATTGGTGTTTAACCTAGTGCAAGTATTGTAGGAGGATCGGTTAGCAATTAGATTGCTAGTTGTTCTAATTTGATTAAGCCAATAGATTGAGATTAAGTCTAATTAAATATAATTTAGTAAGATTTAGTTTGGGCTTGATTGGATCAAGTTCAATTGATTTATTGGATAAGCCAAGTACAAGGAAGAACTAGTCCTAGTCTAACTAGGATTCGGATTAACCTAATTCTCTAATTTGATTAAAAAATAAATTAAAATTAAATCTAACTAAATCAAATTTAATTAAATTTTTAAATTACTTAGAGATTTATTTAATTAGGTTGGTTTAATCTTGATTTTATTTAGTTAAAAGATCTTGTTTGACCAAGTCAAAATAGGAGTCCTAGTGTGACTAGGACTCCCTATCACTTTCGCCACTTAATCATCATGCTCCATGCCCTTTTTGTTTTGTTTCTTACATGAAAATTCTCCACTCCCATGGCTTCTCATGCCCTCTTTCTCTCCTCCTTTTCTCATAAGGAAATTTGTTGGAAGACCAATTCAAAAGAGGAGTTAGTTTTTCTTAGGATTCTATGAGATAGAATCCTTGTTGACCAAAATACCTTCCCTTGAGTGCCATCCCCTCTTTTAATTAATTCTTCTCTTATTCTATGAAAATAATCTTCTTTTTTGTGTGCCTCCCTTGCTGGTCCACGCCAATAATTATGGAGGAGGTGCCTAAGTGTTTGGCGCCCCAACAACTTCCCATGTTTGGATATTTCTAGTCTAGGATTTTGATCTAACTTGGACTCTTCTTTTTCTCTATTTATTGGATGTATTTTGTTCTATTTTTTTTGCAAAATATAGAGCTTTGGGAGAGGTTTGGGTTTTGCAAAAATCAGAGGAAGAGGGCTCTTGGGCGTGGGGGTTCCATAGGCACCAAGCTAGTTGTCTAGGTGAGAGAAAAGAGAAGAAGAAGAGGGTCTTCTTCTAGGGCTATTTTATTTTCAATCTTTCCTCCTTTTTTTGAGTTTTTTTTGAGGGAGTCCCAGATTAGTAAACTTTCATCTTTCTTCTCATATTTTGGAGAGTCCAAATTTTGAAGAAGGAAGCATCGGATCAACCATCGAAGAAGGATCAGCATAGTACTAGCATGCTGTGCTGATTTTCTGCATCGGACTTCAGATCAGAGATTGTAGGCTCGTGTAAATGACTCCTAGAGGTTGGATATATGTGCAGCTCATGACATCATCCTCAAGCCTGGATTAGTAAGTTAGAACATCTAACTTGCTCAGGTAATAGATATGATCTATAAACTTCATACCTACATTTGATGTAGTGTAGATCTAGGTTGATTTGATCAACCTTTTACTTTCTTATTTAATTTTAATTTTTAATTTAATATCATATCTGGATTATATAATAGATCTAAGTCTAGGTATTTATATATTTATTTAAATAAATATTTTATTTATTTAAGTCTTTTCCTATAAGATCTTGAAAAAGTTTCAAGATCTACCTACAAAATCCTAGATCTGGTTTCTTTAGTTGGTATCAGAGCCAAATTATTATTATATAATTTTTATATATATTTAGATTATTTCTTAGATTATATCTAATTTATAATCTAATTATTAAATATAAAATTAAAAAAAAATTTAGATCTCACGAACTGCCATAAGGTTGTTCTGCTGTAAGGTTTACCTCTTACAGTGAAAAGATTATCCTAGTTCATGATGATCTGACTCTAATCATAAATTTATTAGATTTAATCTAATTTTATTTATAATTTAATAGATTTAAAATAGTTTTAGATCTAAAAATAAAATATTTTAGATTGCATGGACTGCCATAAGGTTATCCTACTGTAAGGTTTACCCCTTACAGTGAATAGATTGTTCTAGTACGTACTGATCTAAAATATAGATCATAAAATTTTTGATTAGATCTAAGAGATTTTATGATCTGATTAAAAATATTTTAATCTAATTTTAATCTTCATAAATATGTTAGATTTGATCTAGAAGGATTTATGATTGATTATTATTGAAACTGTTTCAATTACATGAACTTATTTAGATTAGATCTAAAGTAGATTCATGTTTATGTTACTCGCATATTGATTATAAATCAAACATGCAACTTGGATAATAGAACCATATTATAAAAATATTTTATAAATATAAAAATTATTTTCGAAAAGCCAAACCCCAATCCTCAGCCCAAAACTTAATTAAGAATTAAAAAGTTATTTGATTAGGTTCTAAGATTGTAAATTGAAGATCCTATGACATAAATCATAACACATTGGATTAATGAGTTCGTGGAGATTAGGTCTATTAATTGGGTTAGACCTAGGGTTAGATCAAAGAATGGACCTAATTAGAAAATTGACTAAATCTAATCAATTGTTGTCTTAGATTAGGTCAAGGATTCTCTAGATTAATTGCAATAGTTGTAGTTGGTCAAGTCCATGTCTTTAACAAGATCCAAGATGGACTTGATTCTTGGCTATGCGGTCTAGCATGAAATATAATTAGGTTGATCTAATTGAAACTAATTAAACTAGTTGGTGTCTAAGGTAAACCAGATTAGTAGTTTTTAATTGGCAGCCCACTTACCTGGCCATTTTTTATGGTATCTAAGACAAGCCTGGTAGATCCTTCCACTGATCGAACTTACTTGGCCTCTTGGTGAGATTATATTTTGATCAAATCGCTTAACTATTTGAGCTGATCCATATCAGCTAAGTAAATCAGTTTGACTAATTTAGGTGCTCCTAGACTAGCCTACTAATGATCTTCCTTAAGCTGACTTGGTAAAATTAGTGGAAGGATCATGACAAGCTGGTTAATCTGATCTACTAGCTTCTATAAATTAAATCCTCTAAAATTATTAGATTCCTAAAATAAAATAGTTATATGATAACTGGATCATAGCCTTCCATTAAAGTGGATGATAATGGGTCCATCAGTTGGATAATTATTGGAGGCCCAAAGGCCTGGTGCCTATCGATTAATGGAATTATCATTTATTATATGATCTCTTGGATACATCTTTCTAAATGATGGTCAGGTGGGCCAACCAAAGTTGGGCCTGATCATTCATTGGTTGGATGGGTCAAGTATGATCATGTTAATGGTTTGACCTAACTAGACCCTTTTCTGAGAAGGCCAAAGCCAACTGATCAGGGCTTGGGATAAAATTTAATTACTAAAAATTATTTAGAGAAATAATTAGTTATGAACATACCCTTAGATGTACATGGATGGGTCAACTAAAGTTGGGCTCATGTATAGTCTTTGTGGATTCTAGTATCCACTAAGGAATTAGGATAACTCCTTGAATTGAAGGTAGAGGCTATCAATTCGAATAAAATAATGGAAGAAATCTTTTGATTAAAGTCCAAATTTTTAGATTTAATGAGTCAATTTCTAATTAAGTTTTGATTTTCCTTTGTGCAGACATGGCACTTTCCTATCACTCCGATCATTATTAGACAATGATCAGTTGGTGGAACCCAACTTCGATAGTTGGTACTGAAAGTTGAAGATTATCCTGGAGCAAGAACGGATCTTATATGTACTGATGGATCCTGCACCTAAGGAGCCAGTTGCCAATACACGTGGAACAGTCAGAGATACTTATCAGAACTGGCTTAGTGATAGAAACATAATGTGTTGCATTATGCTGGCTACGATGAGAGACGAGTTCAGTCGTAGGTTTGAGACAGCTCAGCCAAATGAAATGCTCCAAGTGTTGGAGGATTCTTTTGGCACACCCAATGATGTTGAGAGGTACAAGACTAGTTACTCCATCTTCAACAGTAGAATGTGGGATGGAGCCTCTATCACTGATCATGTATTGTATATGATCAAGCTGGTAGAGCGCTTGAGAAAACTCGATTTTTTCTTGCATGAACAACTTGAAAAAGATGCAATACTGAACTCGCTGCCAAAGTCCTATCTCTCTTTTCTTACTCATTATAGAATGACAAAGCCTGAAGTTAACTACCATGGCTTGCTAGGATTACTTTAGAACTTTGAGAAGGATCACCAACTCCATAAAGAGTTAGTGAATTTAGTGGAAGGTTTGTCTTCTGGTTCTCAATCCTTTAGGAAAGAAAAGGAGAATAAGAAGAAAAAAATAAAGAAGGTGCAAGTTCAGACTAGGATATCAGTGCAGAGCCAGACCAGAAAGATCAAGCCCAATAAGAGTCAAGCTGAATGCTTTTTTTATAGAAAGTGGAAGCACTAGAACAGGAACTGTCCTCAGTACATTGCCTCCCTGGATTCGAATAGGCAGAAAAAGAAGCAAGCTATTACTAAGCAAGGTATTTGTTGGGGATAAATCTCGCTCCTACCAAAGTTCAGATCGACGCTCAGCTTAATACAACTGATAGCCATGAAAGAGCTTCAGCGTCCGAGTCTTAGCTGAACTCCATCAGCCAGTTGAGCTCCTATCGAACTCTCCAGTAGTCGAGTCTTAGACGAACTCCTTCAGCTTGTCGAGCTCCTGCTGAACTTTCCAACGATCGGATCTTAGCTGAACTCCTTCAGCCAACCGAACTTCTTAGCGGTCGAGCTCCTTCCAAACTCGACTGCTGGGGTGTTTGGTAGGAGCTCAGCCATTGAGGAGCTCGGTAGGCTGAAGGAGTTTGGCTAAGACTCGATCGCTGAAATGTTCGATAAGAGCTCGGCTATTGAGGAGCTCGGCTGGCTCAAGGAGTTCGGCTAAGACTCAGGTGCTGAAGCTCTTCCGTGGCTATCGATTGCATTAAGCTGAGTGTTGAACTAGACTTTGGCAGGAGCGGAGTTTATCCCCAACAATAGTCCCCCCAACTCCCGAGTTCGAAACTTAAAGAAAGGGAGTGCAGAAAAGACGACTGCCGAAGTCCTCTTTTGGGCTCTATGCCGGTTCAGGTTGAAGTTCAAGGGAGATCTCATCTCCAGCCAAAGTTGATGTTGAAGTTGAAGCTCGGGGGAGATCTCATCTCCAGCCAAGGTTGAAGTAGATCTCGTCTTCTCCTACAATCGAGGTTGACTTGAGGGAGATCTCATCTCCTACAGCTGAGGTTGAAGCTTGGAGGATATTTTATCTCTTATCAAAGTTGAAGTTGAAGCTCGGGGGAGATCTCACCTTCAGCCGAGGTTGACATAATCGCTCGGGAGAGATCTCATCTCCATCCGAGGTTGACATGGTCGCTTGAGAGAGATCTCATCTCTAGCCGAGGTTGGCTCGGTCGCTCGAAAGAGATCCTATCTCTAGCCAAGGTTGTTGCGATCGCTCGAAAGAGATCTTATCTCTAGCCAAGGTTGACTCAGTCTCGGTCGCTTGGGAGAGATCTTATCTTCTAGCCGAGGTTATCATGGTCTCTCAAAAGAGATCTTATCTCTAGCTTGAGGTTGACTCGAAAATCACGGTCGCTATTATTGAAGAGATCTTATCTCTAGTCAAGGTTTATGACGGTCGATTGGAAGAGATCTTATCTCTAGTCGAGGTTGACATGGTCGATCGGAAGAGATCTTTTCTTTAGCAGAGGTTGACTTGAGCGCTTGGGTTAGAAGATCTTATCTCTAACTGAGGTTGATGCGATCGCTTAGGAGAGATCTTATCTCTAACCGAGGTTGATTTGGGTGCTCGAAAGAGATCTTATCTCTAGTCGAGGTTGTCATGATCATCCTCACAGTCGCTCGGAAGAGATGTTATCTCTAGCCAAGGTTGTCATGGTCGCTCGGGAGAGTTCTTTCTCAAGCTGAGGTTGACTCGGGCGCTTGGAAAGAGATTTTATCTTCAGCCAAGATTGTTATGATTACTCAGAAGGGATCTTATCTCTAGCCGAGGTTGACTCGAGCACTCGAAAGAGATCTTATCTCTAGTCGAGGTTGAACACGGTCTCTCTCGAGAGATCTTATCTCTAGCCGAGGTTGACTCGGGCACTTGGGAGAGATCTTATCTCTAGTTGAGGTTGATGTGGTCGCTCGAGAGAGATCTTATCTCTAGCCGAGGTTGACTCGAGTGCTCGGGAGAGATAATCTCTAGTCGAGGTTGACTCAGGCACTCGAAAGAAGATCTTATCTCTAGCCGAGGTTGATGCAGTCATTTGGGAGAGATCTTATCTCTTTGCTGAGGTTGTCATGGGCGCTCGAGAGAGATCTTATCTCTAGCTGAGGTTGATGCGGTCCCTCAAGAGAGATCTTATCTCTAGTCGAGGTTGACTCGATGCTCGAGAGAGATCTTATCTCTAGTCGAGGTTATCGTGGTTGCTCGAGAGAGATCTTATCTCTAGTTTGAGGTTGACTCGGTCACTCAAGAGAGATCTTATCTCTAGTCGAGGTTGTCGTGGTCGCTCGAAGAGATCTTATCTCTAGTTGAGGTTGTCATGGGTGCTTGAAAGAGATCTTATCTCTAGCCGAGGTTGATGCGGTTGTTCGGAAGAGATTCTTTATCTCTAGCCGAGGTTGTCATGGGCGCTCAAAAGAGGTCTTATCTCTGGTCGAGGTTGATGTGGTCGCTCGGGAGAGATCTTATCTCTAGCTGAGATTATCATGGGTGCTCTCAAGAGAGATCATATCTCTAGTCGAGGTTGACGTGGTCGCTCAGAAGAGATTCTTATCTCTAGCTGAGGTTGACATTAGACTTTGAGGCCCGATCTTCGACTTTGCTCACATTAGGATGAGGTTCTCCTCTCGTCCCTAACAGACAGTGGGGGCACAAAAAGGGCCATTGTCAGGGCCTCTCCCCCATTTCCATTCTAAATGTATGAGGCTTTCGACTTTGCTCACGTTAGGATGAGGTTCTCCTCCTATTCTTAATGGACTGTGAGGGTACATAAGGGCCATTGTCTGGGCCTCTTCCTCCATCCCATTTTAAATGAACGAGGCCTTCAACTTTGCTCGTGTTAGGATGAGGTTCTCCTCCTGTTTCCTAATGGACTATGGGGGCACATAAAGGCCGTTGTCAGGGCCTCTCGCTCCATCCCATTCTAAATGAATGAGGCCCTCGACTTTGCTCGTGTTAGAATGAGGTTCTCCTCCTATTCCTAATGGGCTATGGGGGCACACAAGGGCCATTGTCAAAACCTCTCCCCCATCCCATTCTAAATGAATGAGGCCCTCGACTTTGCTTGCATTAGGATGAGGTTCTCCCTCTGTTCCTAACGGGCAGTGGGGGCACATAAGGGCTATTATCTGGGCCTCTCCTCCTATCCCGTTCTAAATGAATGAGGTCCTCAACTTTGCTCGCATTAGGATGAGGTTCTCCTTTTGTTCCTAACGGGCTATGGAGGCACATAAGGGCCATTGTCAAGGCCTCTCCCCCCATCCTATTCTAAATGAATGAGGCCTTCGACTTTGCTCCCGTTAGGATGAGGTTCTCCTCCTATTCTTAATGGGTATCTCCTACAGCTGAGGTCGGCCTAGACCCTTGGAGAAGATCTTATCTCCTACAGCCGAGGTTGGTCTGGACCCTCAGGAGAGATCTTATCTCCTACGGTCGAGATTGATGTGGGCGCTCGGGGATATCTTATCTCCTACAGTCAAGGTTGGCCCAGACCCTCGGGGGAGATCTTATCTCTTACAGTCGAGGTTGTTGCGGATGCTCGGGGAAGATCTTATCTCCTGTAGTTGAGGCAGGCCCGGACTCTCAGGGGAGATCTTATTCTCCTACAGTCGAGGTTGACCTGGGATCATCAGGAAAGATCTTATCTCTTGTAGCCAAGGTTGGTCTGGACTCTCAGGGAAGATCTTATCTCCTACAGTCGAGGTTGTTGTGGGCGCTCGGAGGAGATCTTATCTCCTACGGTCGAGGTTGGCCCAGACCCTTTAGAGGAGATTTTATCTCCTACAGTCGAGGTTGGCCTGGATCTTCGGAGGAAATCTTATCTTCTGCAGTCGAGGTTGGCCCGAACCCTCGGAAAGATCTTATCTCCTACAGTCGAGGTTGTTGTGGGTGCTCGGAGGAGATCTTATCTCCGATGGCCGAGGTTAGCCTGGACCCTCAGGGGAGATCTTATCTCCTGCGGTCAAGGTTGTTGTGGGCGCTCGGGGGAGATCTTTTCTTCTGCAGCCAAGGTTGGCCCGAACCCTCGGGGGAGATCTTATCTACTGTGGTCGAGATTGTTGCGGACGTTTGGGGGAGATCTTATCTTCTACAACTGAGATTGTTGTGGGCGCTCGGGGGAGATCTTATCTCCTACAGCCAAGGTTGGCCCAGACCCTTGGGGGAGATCTTATCTCCTGTGATCGAGGTTGAAGGACTTTGACCGACTCATGTTAGGATGAGGTTCTCCTCCTGTTCCTAACATGGCAACTATTGACTGCTTCTTTCCTATCATCACGTAGTTTTTGCACTAAGAAATAATATTATCGAAATGAAAGAATTTTATTGAAAGAAAGTTACTGGCAGTGCATCCCTAGGTCGTGGGAGCGTTGTTCCTCCGAGTTCCTTCAGACGAAATATTCTGAGATCTAACGACCTCTTCTATTTTGCGTTGGCCTTCTTAGTTTGGAGCGAGCTCCTCTAGGCTTTGATGATAGATCATCGAAGTACCATGGCATCGATGATACGGGAGGCGATCGACCTTTTTATTATTCCTCCATCATTTGTGGTTCTAGCTATGATAGCGCCCTTGGCCAATCTTCTCCTGCTTCAGACTGGCGTCTGAGGAAACAACCTAGTTGGCCTCTCCTGATGAGCTCCTTGATTTCATTTTGAAGCTGAATGCATTTTTCAGTGTCGTTGCCGTGGTCGCGATGGTAGAGGCAGTACTTGCTTCGATCGTGCTTGTTTGGGAGAGATCGTAATTCTTCTGATTTTGGCAGTTGATTCTTAACTTTCATCAGAACTTGGATCTTAGAAGCATTGAGGGGGGTATAGTTGTGGAACCTTCCAGGAGGAGGACTTCTTTGCGCCCTTCTATCAAGGCTTCCTTGATGGCGAGCTCAAGGAGTTTGGGCTCACTTACGCCCGGAGGGTGTCCATGAGCGCGATCGAACTTCGCTCAGCTCTCCATCAGTGGTGGATCTATTATACTAATCTGCCCACCGCTCTCCTAAGGCTTCTTCATCCTTCAACTTAAAGGCTTCTTTAGCCCGAACATATCCCTCAGCTCGAGCCAGCAAATCGGCGATGTCCCTAGGATACTTCTTCTTCAGGGAGAACAGCAAGTCATTCTTCTGAAGGCTACCCTTGAGCGCGGCCATCGCAATGGACTGGTCTAGGTCTCGAACCTCTAATGTTGGGCGTTAAATTAGATGACATAAGCCTGGATGGATTCCCCTTGCTTCTACTTGACATTCATCAGAAAATTTGAACTTCGACGCGGACGTCGGCTGCTGATGAAGTGAACCATGAACTAATGGCTCATTTGATCAAAAGAGAAGATCGTACCCAGCTTCAATACCGAGTATCAATTTCTCACTGCTTCCTTTAAGGTAGATGGGAAGGCTCGACACAATATGGCGTCTAGTGCACCATGGAGTAGCATCATAGTCTGGAAGGCCTCTAGATGATCAATTGAATCAGAAGTTTCATCGTAGCTTTCGAATTGAGGGAGCTCGAAGTTCGACGGGATGGGCTCCTACATAATTTAAGGAGAGAAATGAGGATCGATGCGAACATCATCAAGGTGAGCCAGGGCGACATGGTTGAGCTCGATGATGTGGCCGAGCTCCTCAATCCATTGATCCATCTCTCGTAGTCTGTGTGACCAAGGGCATTGTCTTGGTTGTAGACCTTGGAGGGCTTCCTGCTACAAATGGAGAAGATCTCCTCTAGAGGAGAATCATGATCCGAACATGGATCCTCTGCTCTTTATTTTTTCTTCTCAGGGGTGACGGATATGCTAGCCTGAGTACTCTTTCTTGGGGTCGGTTTTCAACATCCTAATGGTGGGTTTTTCGATGGAGTCACCGTCGGGGGCTGCCGCATGGCCTGCACTGCTTCCATGAAGCCACAAACCTACTAGACAAGTAGGTTGAACTACTCCGCATCTATCGTAGGCATAGGTGGAACCCAAGTTGCTGGGACTAAAGTGGGAGCAGATGGATCTGGCATGGAGGCCATCGATCGTTGAGTCGAAGCTCTCCTAGGAGGCATTCTTTCTCGAAAAAGAACTCTAGAGAGGAAGAAGAGTGATCTCCGAAGAGGAAAGAGAGAAATCATCACTGAGCACTCCTTTAAGGACAAGGAAACCTCAGAGGCAGAGGGCTCTCCTTCTAGCACCAAATTTATTGGTGCAGAATTTGGTTGACGCTGGATTGAGCTGGAGTGGAGGAGGATGAGTTTGCCATCGACGACCTGCAAAATAAAATCCCATCCAAAGTCGATGGGGGTTGCTCCGATAGGATCCTCCGATGATTAAGTCAGCTCTTCTGACCAACAAAAATGGAGTGCTCAGCAATGAAAAGTGAGTTTAGAGTTTTAGAGGGGAGAGGAGAGCTTAGAGCTCCCTAAAAATGTATCTGGAGGATCTCTTTATAGGCGAAGTTTGTAACGGGTTGATGGTGATGGCCATACCATCCGATCGTGGGCCACTCGGGGCTGCATGAAGTTCGATACGGAGAGAAAGACATCGTCAGGCAGATAGTGATAGCCATACTGGCGGATCGTGGGCCGCATGGGACTGGTTATGAAGAGAATGGTGTCACCAGTAGTGGTGGCCATGTCATTCGATCGCATTGCCTATGGAAGACTGATGGTGATAGTTCATCCAGATTTAATAGTTGTGGCTCTGAGAAAGTAGGCATTGATTGATGAACTTCGGCATATATCAATTTCAGAGTAGTTCAGACTTCTAGAGGAGTTCGATCGAAGGAGAAGCTCGAAAGGAGTTCGACTCTTGTAGGAGCTCAACCGGAGGAGTGCGGAGGGAGTTTGGCTCTCGTAGGTGTCTGGTTGGAGGAGTGTGGCTAAGGCTCGATCGCTAGGAAGTTCGAAAGGAGCTCGATCACTGAGGAGTTCGATCGGCTGAAGGAATTTGACTGAGACTCGACCGCCTATAAATGAACCCTCCAGATATGTTTTTAGGAGGCTCTAAGCTCTCCTCTACCCTCTAAAACTCTAAGCTCACTTCTCATTGCCGAGTACTTCATTTTTGTTGGTCAGAAGAGCTGACTTGATCATTGGAGGGTCCTATCGGAGCCACCCCCATCGGCTCTGGATGGGACTTTATTTTGTAGGTCACTAACGGTGACCTCATCCTCCTCCAGTCCAGCTCGATCCGACATCAACCAGATTCTCCACCAACAGTATTTATATGATAACTTCTTATAATTTCTCTATTTATGATATTACTAACTAGATATTAGATACCGATAGCCCTTACCATATTTATAATTTGTTGCAGGGATTGTAGGTCAGTAGAAGATTCGAGCAAGACGAGAGTTTCCTAAATGTTGGAGATGGAAGACCAGTTCTAGTTCTAGCTTTAAAAATTTTGAAACTTATATTTGAATCTCATACCATTATTCTTAGTGATTATCATTTCTATCCTAGTTTCTTTTTAAATATCATTTCCGTTGGCCTTTTGGCCATGAATAATTATGAAATTTCAATAAAGAAACAAGTTTGTAATGTCATTATGAATGGTGTTACTGCTTTCTGTGGATAGTTGAACAATGGTGTATATATGTTATCATAATCTATTAATGTAGTCTATTCTACTAGCAAGCACCCTAGATTAGATACTGTATCAAAGATCTACTTATGGCACTGTAGGCTAGGTCATATAAACAAGAATAGGATAAATAGGTTGACTCAAAAGGAAATCCTCGAAGTCAATGATTGTGAATCACTTTCAACCTGTGAGTCCTGTCTTCTTGGTAAAATGACCAAGTCACCTTTTACTGAAAAAGGTGAAAGAGCCAATGAGCTCTTAGGTCTAGTACATACTAATGTATGTGGACCAATGAGCACAAGTGCCAGAGATGGATACGTCTACTTCATCACTTTCATAGATGATCTATCCAGATATGGATATGTCTATCTGATGAAACATAAGTCAGATTCTTTTGAAATGTTCAAATGATTTCGAAGTGAAATAGAAAAATATATTGGAAAGAGTATTAAAACTCTTCAGTCTGATCGAGGAGGGTAATATCTTTCTGGTGAGTTTCTCACATATCTAGGAGAGAATGGAATTCTCTCCCAATGGACTCCTAGAACACCATAGCATAATGGTATATCTGAAAGTAGGAATCGGACTTTGTTAGATATGGTTCAATCCATGATGGAATTTGCCAGCTTGCCGATATCCTTCTAGAGATATTCATTCGAATCAACTAGTTATCTATTAAATAGGATTCCAAGTAAGTCTGTAGTTAAAACCCCATATGAGATATGGACAGGGCGTAAGCCAGAACTTTCACACCTTAGGATTTGGGGGTGCCAGGCTTATATCAAATAGTTAGTTACAGACAAACTTGGACCTAGGTCTGACAGGTGTACATTCATAGGATATCCAAAAGAGACCAAAGGATACTATTTCTACCATACTAATGAACAAAAGGTGTTCATCAGCGTTAGGGCAACCTTTTTGGAAAAGGAGTTCCTTGGTGAAGGAACTGTTGCCTCTAAGGTTGAACTTGATGAAGTTCAACAGGTAAAAAGTCCGACACAGAATGTTAAACCTAAGTCAGATTTTATCAGATCAGATCCGAAGCCTAGTGAACCCGCACCACTAAGGCGATCCGATAGAGTACCATGCCATCTGGATAGATACTATGAATTCTTGATCCAAGATGGTGATCCCATCAAATTAAATGAGAAAAATGAGGATTCGATCACTTATATGGATGCGATGCAAAGATCTGACTCTGAGAAATGGATAGAAGCCATGAGATCTGAAAAAGATTTCATGAAGGTCAATGATGTATGGACATTAGTTGACCCACCTGAAGGGGTTAAATCCATTGGGTGTAAATAGGTCTTCAAAAGGAAGAGGGGTGTAGATGAAAAGGTGGAGACCTATAAAGTCCATCTGGTTGCTAAGGGGTATCATCAACATTATGGTATTAACTATGATGAGATGTTCTTTCCTATAGTAATGCTCAAGTCCATTCGGATCATGCTTGCCATTGCTGTCCATCTGGACTATGAGATCTGGCAGATGGATGTGAAGATAACTTTCCTAAATGGAGAGCTGATCAAAGAGGTGTATATGATACAACCTAAAGAATTCATATCTACAAATGAGTCTAAGATGTGCGAGCTTCAGAGATCCATTTATGGATTGAAGCAGACATCTCGGAGTTGGAATATGCATTTTGATAAAGTGATCAAAATGTATGGCTTCATTAAGAATGGAGAAGAATCCTGCATATACAAATGGATAAATGGTCCAATAGTGGTATTCCTTATTTTGTACATGGATGACATTCTCTTAATCAGAAATGATATCTTCGCATTACGAGAAATAAAAGTCTGGTTGTCATCATAGTTCTCCATGAAGGACTTGGGTGAAGCATCCTACATCCTAAGGATGAAGATCTATAGGGATAGATCTAAAAGGATGCTTGGTATATCCCAGTCCACGTACATAGAAATTATGCTGAAGAGATTCAGTATAGAGAATTCCAAAAAAGGCTATCTCCCGATAGACTAAGAAATTTCTCTCTCTAAGAAGGATTATCCGACAACTCCTGAAGATTGAGAGCGTATGAGTAGAATCCCACATGCTTCGGTAATGGGATTTATTATGTATGCAATGATATGTACGAGATTAGACATGGTATACTCACTAGGAGTGGTGAGTAAATACTAGTCTGATCCTGAAGAAAATCACTGGAAGATGGTTAAAACCATCCTTAAGTATTTGAGAAATACTAAGGATCAATGATTGGTTTATGGTGAGTTAGATCTGAAGCTTGTGGGGTTTATAGATTTTAGCTTTTAATCTGACCATGATGACAGTAAAATTATGTCGGGGTGTATCTTTACTCTAAATGGTGAAGCCATCTGCTGAAAAAGTTTTAAGCAGCATACAGTGGCTGACTCTGTTTGTGAAGCAGAGTACATGGTAGCATCAGATGCAGCAAAGAAAACTGTGTGGCTTAGGAAGTTCATTACCGAGCTTGGAGTAGCATTCTCCATTGATGGTCCAGTCCTGCTCTACAGTGACAGCACTGGCGCCATAGCTCAAGCATAGGAATCGAAGGCATACCAACGGATAAAGCATATTCTGTGCCACTTTCATTTGGTCTGTGAGATCATGGATCGTGGTGATGTCAACCTTCAGAAGATCAATGGAAAGAAGAACCTAGCCGATCCATACACTAAAGTCTTGGTAATCAAGGAGTTCGACAATCATAAGTCGAAGATGGATATTAGATACTATCCCGAGTGGCTTTAGGACAAGTGGAAGTTATTGGGAATTGTGTCCCAAAGCCAATCATCAGCCTATTGATGATTGAGCTATTTTATAATTATAATTAATTTATTAATTAATAAAAATATTTTGGCATCTTTTTTATCATATGTTTACATCTTCTAATGAACTCAATTATTGTGATGAAGTCCTTAAGACTATTTAGTTTCGATAAAGAGAGGATTTATCAATTAGTTCTTAAATTTATTTATGACCAAATGATAGGCTGTTAATTAGGACAACAACGTCTATCAAGCATAGGTTGCTATATGCCATATAGGATGGTTGTCCTATTAACCAAGGAGTATGGAGACACTGGTATGGCATATAGGTGAGATGTATGGATACATCATCATTGAATGTGACCAACTCCAGAGCATTCTAATATCGAGAATGTCTCTGATGGGATATAGGTATAAGTATCCCTTAGACCTAAGATCATCTCAGCGACTTGCAAGCAACTCACTGTGCTTTGGTACTGGACTAACTAAATTTCTAATTCAGCAATGGAAGGCTTCTGGGCACAATCAAGTACTTGCAAAGTTAAAGTATGATCAAGATGGAATTGAGCACTCCAAGAGTTGGAGAAGAATGTATCACTATATTTCAATATAGCAAAACCTTGGCCAGGATAATCCATCAAATGGATTTGATATTTTAAAATATAATGTGGACAACACGATCAGAGTTGACAGTTGAACTCTGAGGTGTCCTACAAGCATTGTGGTCAAAGAGATGAATTATGTGGAAACTATATCCGCATGGGTTCTAAGGATGGTATTCTACACTTTCGACCTATCCGACCATCGTGTATCATTGCTAGATGGTCACTTTGATTGGTATAAAAATTTATTTCTATGCTACCAGCTTAGGTTTGGACCTATGAGATCACGTATATTAGAGCTTATGATCTGATCGGATGGTTCATCAATGATAAAGAATCATTTTAGAGTTAAACAATCAATATGATTGGTGTTTAACCTAGTGCAAGTGTTGCAAGAGGATCGATTAGCAATTAGATTGCTAATTGGCTTAATTTGATTAAGCGAATAGACTGAGATTAAGTTTAATTAAATATGATTTAATTAGATTTAGTTTGGGCTTGATTGGATCAAGTCTAATTGATTTATTGGATATGCCAAGTGCAAGAAAGAACTAGTCCTAGTCTAACTAGGATTCAGATTAGCCCAATTTTCTAATTTAATTAGAAAATAAATTAAAATTAAATCTAATTAAATCTAATTTAATTAAGTCATTAAATGGGTTAGGATCTTATTTAATTGGATTGGTTTAATCTTAATTTTATTTAGTTAAATGATCTTATTTGACCAAGTCAAAATAGGAGTCCTAGTATGACTAGGACTCCCTATCACTTATGCCACTTTATCATCACGCCCCATGCCCTTTTTGTTTTATTTCTTATGTGAAAATTCTCCACTCCCATGGCTTCTCATGCCCTCTTTCTCTCCTTATTTTTTCATAAGGCAATTTGTTGGAAGACCAAGTCAAAAGAGGAGTTAGTTTTGCTTAGGATTATATGAGATAGAATCCTTATTGACCAAAATACCTTCCCTTGAGTGCCACCCTCTCTTTTAATTAATTCTTCTCTTATTCTATGAAAATAATCTCCTTTTTTATGTGCCCTCCCTTGCTGGTCCATGCCAATAATTATGGAGGAGGCGCCCAAGAGTTGGGCACCCCAACAACTTTCCATGTTTGGATATTCCTAGTCTAGGATTTTGATCTAACTTGGACTCTTCTTTCTCTCTATTTATTGGATGAAGTTTATTTTGATTTTGTTATGGAATACAGATTTTTGGGAGAGTTTTGGGGTGTGCAAAAATTAGAGGAAGAAGGTCCTTGGGTGTTGGGGTTCCTTAGGCACCAAACTAGTTGTCTAGGTGAGAGAAAAGAGAAGAAGAAGAGGGTCTTCTTCTAGGGCTATTTTATTTTCAATTTCTCCTTATTTTTTTGAGTTTTTTCTAAGAGAGTCTTAGATTAGTAAACTCTCATCTTCCTTCTTATATTTTGGGGAGTCTAAATTTCAAAGAAGAGAGCATCAGATCGATTGTCGAAAAGGATCAGCATAGTACTAGCATGCTGTGCTGATTTTCTGCATCGAACTTCAGATCAGAGATCGTAGGCTCGTGTGGATGACTCCTAGAGGTCGAACACATGTGCGGCTCATGATATAATCTTCAATTCTAGATCAATAAGTTAGAATGTCTAACTTTCTCAGGTTATAGATATAATCTATAAACTTCATACCTGCATTTGATGTAGTGTAGATCTAGCTTGATTTGATCAACCTTTTATTTTCTTATTTGATTTTAATTTTTGATTTAATATCATGCCTTGATCATGTAATAAATCTAAGATTTAGGTGTTTACATATTTATTTAAATAAATATTTAATTTATTTAGATCTTTCACTGCAAGATCTTGAAAAAGTTTCAAGATCTACCTATAAAATTTTAGGTCTGGTTCCTTCATAACCCAATTGACCATCTTAAAACATTCAGAACTATGATGTTACTCCAAGATGTGCTTGATGCCATTCTATGCCGAGCTTTCTCCTCTACTTTAAAATGAGTAGCAAAAAATTGATACTCGAGCCTTAAATTTGGTATCATCTTTTCTTTTGATCAGCTAAGCCACTAATTTGTAGCTTATTTCATCAGTAGCCCATGCCAGAGTCAAGATTCGGACTCCCTCATCAATATCAAGAAGAAAGAAGGGAAGTATATCTGGGCTTATGTAAGCTGTTTTAATGCTGCTGCTTTGAAGGTTCAAAATTTAGACCAATCTGTTACCATGACCATACTGAAGGGTGGCCTCCAGAAGAATGATCTTCTTTTCTTTCTAAAGAAGAAGTATCCCTAGAATTTTGCTGACATGTTGGCTTAGGTAGAAGGCTATGCTCGAGCGAAGAAAGCCTTCAAGCTAAAAGATGATGAAGCCATAGGAAAGCAGCATGTGGGTGAATACAGCAAACCCATGACCACTGAGAAGCTGAGTGAAGCTTGACCACAGTCTAAAATCCCTCCTGAGCATAGACGAGCTTGGATTCCACCTTAAGCTCATCGATAAAGAGGTCCAAACTGAAGCACACGGTGGAACTCCCCACGTAGAAGATTTCACAACTATGTCCCTCTAAATTTTCCAAAGACCCAAGTGCTGATGGAGATCAAAGAGCAATTATCAAGGCCAAAAAAGATGCAGTCTCATCCAGTCAAGCGCAATCCTAACAAATACTGTCTCTATCATTGTGACCATGGTCACGATACTGAAGAATGCATTTAGTTTCAATATGAAATTAAGAAGCTTATTAGATGAGGTCGGCTGGACCACTTTTTGAGACATTGACTAGAAAGAAGGGAGGATCGACCAAGAGCTTTGCTGCAGCCTGAACCACCCCAGATGGATGAACCGCAAGAAGATTGGCCACCATATGGAATTATCAACATAATTGCTTTCACTGAAGAAGATGCATAGGAGGTTTAATTTCTGCATAATAACTAATTGTAGTAACTTTAAATATTACTGATTATAATAGATGCCATATTTTGATTGATAATGGAAGCTTTGCTGATGTTTTATTTTATGATGCATTCTCTAAAATGTCTACACCTGACAGTCGAATGGGACCAATGAGCTCTCTATTAGTGGGGTTCACCAGCAATGTGTTAGATATGTGTGCCCTAGAAGCTAGATTGGCTAATACTTGTAATATACTTCTAAGAATAAAATTATAATTTTAACTATAAATAATAAAATAGATTATTTTCTATCACAGTGTGTATTTGAAAGTATCTGTGATACATTTCTTGAGTTAATGGTAATGATAGTTCATATTTTTGAGAGTTGAAAATTTAAGACATGAATTTTCATTATTAACTCATAAAATGCTCCCGATCGTAGGATCATCATGAGGATGGTAATTGATTCGAAAGGTTGGTGTACAATCACTTCTTTTGGAAAGATGAGTCTTGAGTCTATAATGTAGTGACATCATAGTGAGAGTACAGATACTCGTTAGAGAACAAGGGTACTAAAAGTGACCACCTCGAGCAGTCATGAGGAAGTCTACCTTCTCGTCGATGACTGGCTCGAAGCTGCAGTAGTGTACCTAATTCTTTGACCTGAGGTGCATCGGTAGTTCACCTTAAGGGTGTTAGAATTTGACTACACCATAACTTAGTCTCCTAGCCATTCAGAATCTTGAGGTGTATGTTGGCTATAACATGTTCATTATAGGAATTGGATTGCACAAATAGGAGATCTATCTACCTCGATAGATGAGGAGCAGCCCTATGATGATCATGAGAATCAAGTCCATAAGCCCATGGCCATGGCAGAGTGAAATAATAGAAAGAGTTTCTATCACAGTTTTCACATTTGACTTGAATCGAATGATTAATTCATATGACGAAAATTAGGGTTTGATGAGATCACCTTAACCCTAATCTGGCTGGGGCTCAAGATAGAGAAACTTAATCACACAGGTAACTGCACTGAGTGGTTTGCTTTCAGTTCTGATTGATTGCCACCATATGCTACTAGGTGTCACTGGTGGATTTTGGAAGCAATTAGAATGATTTGGATGATCGATCATACTAGTTGTTTGAATCAAAAAAGTTCTGATCCATTGGAAGGTATTTCGATAATATCGATGATAGAGATCATGATATATCCCATTATCATATGAAACTGAACCTAACTAGGTCACACAAATAAGAGTTTGGATCTGGATATCATCAATTAGATTAACCCAGTTCAATTGATTTGAATAAGATTCAATTAGATTCAAGAAAATCATGCTAGCACACGATTGAGCCTAATGTTCTCCTTTAACAATCATTAAAGCTTGTCTCGACTGAGCCAAATGTATTTGGGCTCACTTAAGAACCTTTATTTGGTCTGACTAGAGCTTGTCCATGTCAGAAAAGGGTTGTCTTAATTTATGAGATAAATTTGAGACAACACTTGCTATTTTCTGTCACCTGCTAAATCTTGTCTTTGGACATTGGTCAAATGTTGACCCTGGACACTTAGACATCTGCCCATATATCATGCACCCATAGGAGAGTACCTGGAGACTTATCACCCTACTAAAATGTAGACAGGAAGGGGGCACGTGCCTAGGGTGGCATGCACCCCATGAGAATAAAAGATGGAGTCCCATATAGATGGGACTCTAGGTTGCTTTAGGGGATTAAACTGCGTGGCACCAAGAAGTCTTGTTTGATCCAGTCTTGGCACCACCTAAGGAGAGTTTTTTGGGTCTCTCATTTGATTGAATCAGATAATATCATCCCACCAATCAGATTTAGATCTGATTGCATAAAGGACCGTGATTGGCCAGGATGATGTGGCACTACATGGCGCAGCAGGATCTATATAAATTCTGTTTGCACCTAGAATTTAATTCTTCTACCTTTAGCCCATGCCACATAGCCCCTCTCCCTCCTTCTCCATGCCACCCTTTGATCCTCTCTCTCCTCTCCATGCCCAATGGCTTTTGGGCATGAACAAGTTGCGATCCAAGCAAGTGAAAGGCGCTAGGAAAGGAAGAAGGCAGCACTACTATAAGAGATAATAGCTGTTCTTCAAAAGCAGTTTTGAAGACTTTCAAGATCAGATCTAGATCTGATTTTTAGAAGATTGATTAAGGAGGAGAAGATCTTTAGTTTCTATTTGAGTGGATATCGATAGAGGTTAGGCACTTGCATGGCTACATCTAGAACCTCAGGTAAACATCAAGATCTTCATAGGATAATTAGATTACCTAAAATAAATATATAATTAAATTAGATTTTAATTTTATTTTTATTATTAGATCAATAAGATTAGATCTGAGGAGTCTTAGATCTAATTAAGAATTTAGAAATTTTTTTTTAAAGTATTTCTCCTGATCCAATCAGATCTGAACGAATCTGATTTAAAAAATAGTTTTTTTCCTTCAATTGATATCAGAGCTAGGTTCCATAATTTATTAGATCTGATTTTAATTTATTTTTAATTTAATAATTAGATAACTTTATATGTCATATTAGATATGATTAGATCTAAAATAAAAAATTAAAAATTAAATAATCTAGATCTAAGATGTATGAGATGCATGACTAGACTAGGAATAGAATTATTCTATGTAGTCTAGCATGATCATAATTTTAATTTAATTAATTATAATTTTTAGATCTATTTATTTATTATTTTTTGATATTATAAATATTATAATTAGATTTAAAAAATAGAAAATAAATTTATTTAATTTGTTCATATGAAATATGATAGATGCATGTTTAGACTAGTTGTAGAATAGTTCTACAAAATTATCTAGAATAAATTTTAATTTGATATGATCAAATTTAAATCTTATTTTTTAGATATTTATGAGATAATTTAGATCTAAAAATATGCATGATATGATACATGAGATGTATGCAAAATATATTTTTAGTTAGATTAATTTTTATATATGTGATATATGATGTAGATCTAACTAGTTTTGTAGATTTACCATGTTTCTGATTAAGGCATTCCTCTTGGCTGTCTGGTCATAAGAATGAAGTAGGATTTAAAGACCCTCTCCTCTTATTTGATGGGGTATTCTTATTGTGTGTAGGGGTGCTGCGCATTCAACCTTAATCAGAAATCAAAACTTATTTTCTGCAAAACCCTAGATCCTGAAACCCTAGGATTTTATATACATGTTTTGTTTATGAACCCTAAACGTAATTGAGAATTAAGATTATGAAATAGTTTAGATCTAAAATTGAGAATTTTTAGATCTAAGACATATTCATAAAATTGGGTTTGGGCTTGGGTAGCTCAATTAGATCTAGCGGTTGATCAAACTGAATCAAAAATTGGTTAGATGGGATCAAGAGTACTTAAATTGACCAGTCTAATAGGATTAGGTCTGGATCAAGGTTGAGTCACATGAGTGATCGATCAAGTTAAAACCTAATTAGGCTCAGTGGATAGAGTCTAGATTATAGGCTAACCCGATTGGTTCTGGCTCAACAATTTGGTGTCTAAGATAAGTTTGGTAGATACGATCGATTGATTTTTAATTAAGAGCTACTCGACTTGAATGCATTCTTATCGAGTTAATGGCATATCTCTTCCACCGATCTCACTTACCTGGCCATATTTATCGATCCAGTCCTGATCCAAGGTGGCTAACAATACGAGCTAACCTATGCCACTAGGTTAGTCATAATGGTTATGGCTATGTTAAGTCAAGTTTAAAGAGACCTAAATCAAATCTCTCTAAAAAAAAGATTAAGTATAAGGTCTTCCATAATTGTAGATGTGTGGACCCTTTTCGAGGTTGATTGTTCTCGACTAGTCATAGTGGTTCAGTTGCACTAAGAAGACTCAACCATGTCTATTAAGCATTGGATGCTATGGGCTGGAGGATGGATTGGGCTCAATATTCTAGATATGGTGAGAGACCCAATTAGGAATCCAATCTGTGCAAATGGTAGGTCTGACTGAACTAAGAAGTGAATCAATATTCCAAGCATGATAAGATTCATGAATTAGAGACCAAGTCTGGGTGCACTATGATTAGAGAATCTTTGGATAAGAGTTGTTCACTCATTGGCTAACCCATCACCAATAATTGTTAGGTGAGATGATGAGTTAGTTTGTGGGACTGCATCACCCACTAGAAATCAATAATCATGGAGATTTTTGCATCTCTACAGAGGAAGTATAAGGATCCGAGAAAATA
>QRFJ01000366.1:183709-280572 GCA_006176705.1 Cocos nucifera
TATTTCGATGATGTCGATGATAGAGATCATAATATATCCCATTACAATATAAAATTGAACCTAACTGGGTCACACAAATAAAGATTTGGATCTAGAGATCATCAATTGGATTAACCCAGTTCAATTGATTTGAATAAGATTCAATTAGGTTCAAGAAAATCATGCTAACACATGATTGAGCCTAATGTTCTCCTTTAATAATCATTAAAGCTTGTCTCGACTGAGCCAAATGTGTTTGGGCTCACTTAGAAATCTTTACTTGATCTGACTAGAGCTTGTCCAGGTCAGAAAAGGGTTGTCTTAATTTATGAGATAAATTTGAGACAACACTTGCAATTTTTCATCACCTGCTAAATCTTATCTTCAGACATTGGTCAAATGTTGACCCTAGACACTTAGACTTCTGCCCATGTGTCATGCACCCATAGGAGAGTACCTGAGGACTTGTCCTCCTACTAAAATGCAGATAGGAAGGGGGTGCATGCCTAGGGTGGCGTGCGCTCCATGAGGATAAAAGATGGAGTCCCATACAGATGGGAACTCCAGGTTCCTTCACGGGATTAAATTGTGTGGTGCCAAGAAGTCTTGTTTGATCAAGTCTTGGCACCACCTAAGGAGAGTTTTAAGGGTCTCTCATCTGATTGGATCAGATGATGTTATTTCACCAATCAAATTTAGATCTGATTGCACAAAGGGCCGTGATTGGCCAGGATGATGTGGCACTGCATGGCGCAGTAGGGTCTATATAAACCCTATCTACGCCTAAAATTTAATTCTTCTACCTTTAGCCCATGCCACATAGCCCCTCTCCCTCCTTCTCCATGCCACCCTTTGATCCTCTCTCTTTTCTCCATGCCCAAGGGCTTTTGGGCATGAACAAGGTGCGATCCAAGCAAGTGAAAGGCACCTAGAAAGGAAGAAGACAACATTACTGCAAGAGACAACGATTGTTCTTCAAAAGCAGTTTTGAAGACCTTCAAGATCAAATCTAGATCTCATTTTTAGAGCATTGATTGAGAAGGAGAATGTCTTCAGATCCTATCGGAGTAGATACTGATAGAGGCCAGGTACTTGCGTGGCTACATCTAGAACCTTAGGCAAACATTGGGATCATCATAGGATAATTGGATTATTCAAAATAAAGATATAATTAAATTAGATTTTATTTTTATTTTTATTATCAGATCAACAAGATTAGATCTGAGAAGTCTCAAATCTAATTAGGATTTTAGAGAAAAAATTTTTGAAATATCCCTCCTGATCCAATCAGATCTGAACGAACCTAACCTGAAAAATAGGTTTTTCCCTTCATAATGCTGTGCCGATGGAAGGAATAATTACCTTGACTGTAGTAGCAAGTCAGTACCCAAAATAGTCGAAGACTCAAGTTGATCTTTTAGTAGTAAAGGCACCCTCTGCCTATAATGCAATTCTTGGCTGACTTAGCTTGAATGTGAAGGAAATCGAGTAGGGTTTAGGCATTCTTTTCAAATTTTTTTTTTAATTAATTATAGTGGAAGCTAAAATTAATTTAATATTAATTCTATAGCATGCATTGATCATATCAAAAAATTCTACTCAGGATCTAGACATGCTAATATATAATTTAAAAATTTAAATATGATCGATTAGCAAATTATATTTACTGATCGATTCGAGTTTAGAACTCGATACCTATGTGTGGATAGCTGATCCACATAATCCAAATCCACCTAAAGAATCTATGGCGTTGCACTACAACCACACACTTATCCACCCTCTATAGTTGGTCCACACAGAGCTTGTAGTCCCAACCAGCTGCACGGGAGTGCTAGCTCCTCGTCGGAGCCTTCAATAGTTAATCTCGATCGATTTAATTGATTATCTTCTTTTTGATCTCTTAAATGCTCTATAAAATTAAAACTTGCTTTTTGAAGGACGATGAGGTGGTGTTTCAAATTTGGTGGTGATCCAATACTCACAGCACTCGATCTCTCCATCGAAACCTAGGGTCCTAATCCTAGGGTTTTTCACCCACCAGAAATCCTGATGCCCGAAAACTCTCTCACACCCTCTCTCTTTGGAATTTTCCCATGAAACAAATTTTCATGGAAGAAGGACACTCCTATCTACCATACACCCATTCCCATAAGAATTTGAATGGGCATCCAAAGAGAAACAAAAAAGGAAAGGCACAAGGAAAGAAATCTAGCGAAGGAAACCCCTGTTTGACTTTTCCACCCCAGATGGATGCACCCCACTCTGATTTTCTCTCTCTAAGAAACCTTTCTTACCACTCTCAGCTTTCTCATGAAAATCCATGCATGCCCAAAAAAACATATTTTTAAATGGGCATCAAAAAGTGTGAAAGCCATGTGGATGAGATAGGGTGGTTAAGTGGTTTTCACTTGAATTCAAAATTCAAGTGGAAGCCTCATCCACTTCCAGCACCCACTCTAGGATATTTGACATGCAGAAGGACTCTCCTTCTGCATGCCCACTCTGAGACTGCACAAAAATGTGCATGAGAAAATACAAAGGGGGTGTGGGATTTGGATAAAGATGAGAGGGAGTTTCAACAAAACTAGTTGAATTCAAAATTCAACTTGGTTTGAAATGGTCGAACGCTTGGACCAGGTCAAAGAGAGATAAGATAGGGTGCAAATGCCCTCTTCTGCATGAGAAATACTCACGTCAAAATTAGAGATGGGGTGTGGAACAAGGCGGAAAAGTCAAATATGGTGGGCGCTAGGGAGAGTTAGAATTCAAATCTCATTTGACTTGGTCCAAATTGGTTTTAACCAAATCAATTAATTTAAATCAATTAGATCAGGTTAAACTCAATCAAATTAGACTTAACCCAAACTAATTAATTTTTAATTAAATTAAAAATTAATTAGATCTAGCTTCTGATCAAATTAGGATTAAATCTTCCATAGCGATTATGTCATCTCATGACCTGATCGGGTCAAACCCAATCGAATCCAATTCAATCCAACTTGATCGAATCCTCATTGCTCAATCAAAATAAGCTAATTAGTAATCAAATTGCTTATTAATCTTTCAATAAATATAGAATCCTAATTGGGTGGGTGTCTGGATAATATAGTTCCATCAACATGAAACTCCTGAAGAGTCCCAAACCAGTGGGACTCTTGAACCCGGTGTCCCAAAAGAATGAAACTCGTGATCTTAGAGTCCCCAACCAATGGAACTCTTGATTAGAGAGTTCTAGATAAGTAGAACTCATAGTTTCAATCTAGTGAAACTCTTGGTCATAGAGTTTCAGTCCAGTGGGACTCTTGATCATAGAGTCCTAGGTCATCAGGACTCATGATCAACAATTAGATCAGGTAAGAACTCCAATTATGTGTGATCCCATAGGTTTGAAACCTAAGCTGGTAGTGCAAGAACTAATTTTCTATATCAATTAATGCGACTATCTAGCAATGATACCCGATATCTAGATTGGTCGAAAAGTCATAACACAACAATGACGAACCTATGGCATATGATCACCATATAATTCATCCCTTTGATCTTGATGCACAAAGGATGATCTAGGATTTACTGTCAATCCTAAATTTCAACCATAGTATATTTCAAAATTCAGTATCCATCACATGGACCACCCCGATTGAGGATTTGCTAAATTGAAATACAATGATGCATTTGCTCCAGCACTTAGAGGGATCAATCCCATCTTGACTCACGCACTAACTTCATAAGTACTTTATTGCACCTAGTAGCCTTCCGTCACTGAATTAGAAATTCAAATAGTCCGATACCTAAGTGCAATGAGTTTCTTGCAAGTCACCATGGTGATCTCAGATCTAAGAGATATTTATACCTATATCCTTCGTGAGCAACTCTTGATAGTAGAGAGCTTCACAGTTGGATCACGTTCAGTAAAATGTATCCCTACACTTCACCTTCATGCCATAATAGCATCTCCATTCTTCTTGGTTATGAGGACAACTAATATTTATAGCATACAACAACCTACACTCAATATGTTATCATCCTGAATAATAATGAATCATTTGGTCATGAATTGGTTTTAAGGACTAAATCACAAATCCTTCTTTATCGAGTCTAAATAGTCCTAAGAACTTCATCACAAAAAAGTTCATCATAGAAAGATGCACTAAAGTGATTAAATGCTAAAATAATAATTTTATTTATTTATAATAATTTAAGTATATTTACAAATCAGCTCAATTATCTACAACCTAGATGATCAGCTTTAGGATACAATTTTCAATAACTCTCACTAAGACTAAAGCCACTCAAAACAGTATCGAATATCCATCTTTCATTTGTGATTGTCGAACTCTTTAATTTTGAGAGTCTTAGTAAAGGGGTCGGCTATGTTCTCCTTTCTATCAATCTTTTGAAGCTCAACGTCACTTCATTCCATAATCTCTCATACAAGATGGTAGCAATGCAGAATATGCTTAGGGTGTTGATGTGCCTTCGGCTCCTTCACTTGAGCTATGTCTTCAGTGTTGTCACAGTATAGCAGAACTGGACCATCCAAGGAGGATGTCACTCCCAGCTCGTTGATGAACTTTTATAGCCATATAGCTTTCTTCGCAGCATCAGATGCCATGACATACTCCATCTCGCACATAGAATCGGCCATAGTGTGCTGCTTGAAACTCTTCCAACAGATCGCTCCATCGTTCAGGATAAACACATAACCTAATACACTCTTACTATTATCATGATCTGATTGAAAACTAAAATTAGTGTATCCCATAAGTTTTAAGTCAGCATCTTTATAGATGAGCCACTGGTCTTTGGTATTTCTCAAATACTTTAGGATTATCTTTATAACTTTTCAGTGTTTCTCACCTGGATCAGACTGGTATCTGTTCACTATCCCTAGTGAGTATGCCACATCTGGTCTCATACATGTCATGGTATACATAATAGAATCCACAACTGAAGCATATGATATTCTACTCAAAAGCTCGCTCTTTTGAGTTGTTGGATAATTTCTCTTCAAAAGAGAAATTTCATGGCCTATTGAAAGATAGCTCTTCTTGGAATTTTCCATACTAAACCTTTTCAGCACGGTATTGATGTACATGGATTGGGACAACCCAAGCAATGTTTTAGATATATCCTTATAGATCTTCATCTCTAAGATGTAGGATGCTTCTCTCAAATCCTTCATAGAGAATTATGATGACAGCCAAACCTTTATTCTTTGTAGAGCAGGGATATCATTTTCGATTAAGAGAATATTATGCACATACAAAACAAGAAATATGACTATAGAATCATTAGCCCACTTATAGATGCAGGGTTCTTCTTCATTCTTAATAAAGCTATACATTCTAATCACCTTATCAAAATGCATGTTCCAACTTCGAGATGCCTACTTCAATCCATACATGGATCTCTAAAGCTTGCATACCTTGGACTCGTCTGTGGATGTGAAACCCTCAAGTTGTATCATATACACCTCTTCATCCAGCTCTTCATTCAGAAAAGCTATCTTTACATCCATTTGCTAGATCTCATAGTCTAGGTATGCCACTATCGCAAGCATGATCTGAATGAATTTAAGCATTGCCACCAGGGAAAACATCTCATTATAGTCAATACCATAATGTTGACGATATCCCTTGGCAGCCAGATAGACTTTATAGATCTCCATCTTCTCGTCTGTGCCTCTTTTTCTTTTAAAAATTTACTTACATCTAATGGATTTTATCCTTTCAGGTGGATCAACTAGTTTCCAATGGATTTTGGATTTCATGGCTTTTAGCCATTTATCGGAGTCAGATCTCTACATGGCATCCATGTAGGTGATCGGATTCTCATCGTTCTCATCAAGTTCAATAAGATCACCATTTCAAACTAAGAAATCATAGTATCTATCCAACTGATGTGATACTCTACTAGATCTCCTTGGTGCCTCTTCAACAGGCTTTAAGTTTTATCTTATCAAATCTAGTTCTGCAGGTTCACTAGAATGTATTGGTTCTTCCACCTGTCGAACTTTACTAAGCTCAACATTAGAGGCAACTACTCCTTCCATAAGAAACTTCTTTTCTAAAAAGACTATCCTATTACTGATGAACACCTTTTGTTCTTCAGTAAGGTAGAAGTAATAATCCTTAGTTTTCTTAGGATACCCTATAAACAAGCATTTATCGGACCGAGGTCCATGCTTTTCTGGTTACAAATATTTTACATAAGCTAGACATCTCCAAACCTTAAGGTGAGAGAATATTGGCCTACGCCCAGTCCATATCTTATATGGAGTCTTTGTGATAGAGTTGCTTGGAATATTGTTCAAAATAAAACAAGCAGTCTCGAGTGCATACCCTAAGAAAGAAATAGGCAGACTTGTAAATTTCATCATGGACCGAACCATGTCCAACAGGATTTGATTCCTCCTTTTAGATACACCATTATATTGTGGTGTTTCAGAAGAGGTCCATTATGAGAGAATCCCATTCTCTCCTAAATATGTCAAAAACTTATTGGGGAGATATTCACCTTTTTAGTCAAATCGAAGAGTTTTAATACTCTTCTTAAGTTATTTTTCTACCTTATTACGATATCATTTGAACATTTCAAATGAATCAGATTTACTTTTTATAAGATAGACATAACCATACCTATATAGGTTGTCAGTAAATGTAATGAAGTAATAGAAACCACCTCCAGCATATGTGTTCATAGGTCCACATACATCAGTATGTACTAGACCCAGAAGCTTAGTGGCTTGTTCACCTTTTCTAGTAAAAGATGATTTGATCATCTTACCAAGAAGACAGGTCTCATAGATATTCAATGATTCACAATCATTAATGTCAAGAATATGCTCCTTGACTAACCTGTTGATCATGTTCTTGTATATATGATCGAGCCTATAGTGCCAAAGATAAGCGTTAGTGACATTATCTAGTTTTGGACATTTATTCAATGTATACATTACACTAATAGACTGTGATACTATATAAATGACATTTCTTAATTATCCTTACATTATTGTGACATCATTCATAATGATATCGCAACAATATCCCTTTATTGATAAACTATAACCATCCTGGGTCAAAAGTCCAACGGATATTATGTTCATCATAAAAGATGGGCAAGAGTGATAGTCACTTAAAATGACATTATAATTTTTGAAAATGAGCTCAAGAGTCCCCAATGCTAAGACTGAAATATTTCTTCCATCCCCAATATTCAAAAATCTATCACCATCCTCAAACTTTCTACTAATTTAAAGTCCATGCAATAAATTGCATATATGTACTGAACTTTCGATATCTAATACCGAGGTAAATGTATCACAAATTGTAAAATTGCAAGATATTATCATATAACACCCTTGCCCAGCAACATCTTGCTAGTTATCTCTGTTCAGTCTATTTGAGTCAAGAGGACCATTTCTCTTTAGGTCTGCCTGATTAGGGTCAACACTAGACTTCTTGTAATTAGGTCCTAAATGCTTGCCACTGTTCAATAGTGAATGGAGTGAACTTACACTAGCCATTCTATTTATCTAAAAGAAAATATGAAATCTTATTAGTACTCAAATTATTTAAATCCTAAAGATTTGGACTTTAGTCTTAAGGTCCTCCCACTATTTTTATCAAATTGATAGCCTCTACCTCTAATTCGAGAAATTACACTAACTCTATAGTGGGTACTGAAATCCACATAGACTACAGACGGGCCCGAGGAAAGCTCTGGCTAATCCATGTGCATCTACAGGTAGGTCCATAATCAATTATTTTTCTAAATAATTTTTCGTATTTAGATTTTGCCCTAGATGCCAAATCAGTAGGCTATGGCCTCCACTGAAAAGATTTAGGTTCCATCATTAACATGATTGACTTCGGTGCATCAAACCAATGATAACCAGGCTCGAGGAAAGCTTTGGATAATCTGATCATCATTAAGAGAGTGCGACCTAATCATCATATGATGGATAGTAATTCTAATATCCAGATGAACATTAGGTATAAGGCACCTCCAATGTCCTTCTAGAAAATTACACTCATTACTATTCATCTTAATATGAGGCTTTAACTCAGTTATCCCCATAACTTAGTCATTTTAAGGACCTAATAATTTAGAGAATTTAGCTTACTTATGATTAAAGGATAGAAAGGACATGGATCAATTTTTTTCACTGACTTCACCAAGTCAAATCCTCCCACTAACTTCACTAAGTCAATAGATTAGGATTAGGATCAATTTAGGTCCATGGGCACCTAATTAAATCTTATTGATCGAAATCAATAAAATTGATTCCTAGTGACATGGGTCAGCTCGAATCACTAATAAAACTGATTCCTAGTGACATGGGTCAGCTCGAATCACTAAGTCATCTAATCAAATCCTAATCGATCATGTCGGCCAAGTAAGATCAGTGGAAGGAATATGCCATTAACTTATCAAAGATCGAATTAGTGCGAGTAGATCCCAATTAAAAACTACTAGTCTAGACTGTCAAACTTACCTTAGATACTAATCGGTTAATTAGGTTTAATTTGATCAACCTAGCAATTTTGGGCTTAACTGCATAGCCATGAATCAAGTCCATCTTGATCTAGTTAAAGACATGGACTCATTCAACTACAACTATTGGAGTTGATTCTAGAGTGTCCTTGATCTAATCTAATACAATAGTTGATTAGATTTGATCAATAACTCTAGATTAATCCATTCTTTAACTAATCTTAGGTCTAACCTAATTTAATGGACCTAATTCATCTAACCCTGTAACCCATAGCTTATCCATGTGTCTTAGAATCTTTAATTCATAATTCTAGATTCTATAAGGAAAACTTAATTCTTTTAATTAAGTTTTTAGGCTGATGGATCGGGGTTCGATATTTTAAAAATAATTTTTAAATTTTATAAGATTTTATTTTTTATTTTTCAAATGGATCGACTCATTTCAAAAATGGGTCGGCTCATTTCTCAAATAGCAACCTATTGCTAGTTTTGAACAAAAAATCAAGCATAATAAAAATTAAACCATGAATTATCTTTTAGATCTAATCTAAACATATTTATGTTTAACTTTTTGATTGAAATAATTTTAATCATAAAAATTCTTTCATTGTTCATCTTAATGAATGAGTTTATGGTGGCACCCTACCGCCATAAGGGATCCCCACTGAATGGGAGGAGATGGCATTTAAACGATACTTATCCTTTATGATCAGATGGCTTGGTGGCTCATTCATTCTTGATTACTAAGTTATCTAAATCTAAAATATATCATATATATAGGCATTTAATTTTTTTAATTGCATATTGAAATATGTCAAGCAATCCTTGCTCTGATTCCATTGAAGAAAATTGAGTAGGGTTTAGGCATGCTTTTCGAAAACTTTTTTGAATTAATTATAGAAAAAGCTAAAATTAATCTAATATTAATTCTACAGCATGCATTGAACATATCAAAAAATTTTATTCAAGATCTAGACATGCTAATATGTAATTTAAAAATTTAAATTGGATCGATCAGCAAATCATATTTGCTGACCGATTCGAGTTCAAAACTCGATACCTGTGCACGGATAGTTGATCTCCATAATCTAAATCTACTAGAAGAAGCTGTGGTGTCATGCTATAGCTACACACTTGTCCAACCTCTATAGTTCGTCCATACAAAGCTCTTGGTTCTGACCAGCTCCAGCAAAGTGCTAGCTCCTCACCGGGGCCTTCGACGGTTGATCTCGATCGATCCAATTAATCATCTTTTTTCTGATCTCTTGAATACTCTAGAAAATCAAAACTTGCTTTTCATAGGATGATGAGATGGTGTTTCAAATTTAGTGGCAATCCGATGCTCACAGCACTTGATCTCTCCATCCGAACCTAGGATCCCAACCCTAGGGTTTTTCACTCACCGAAAATCCTGATGCTCGAAAACTCTCTCACACTCTCTCTCTTTGGAATTTTCCCATAAAATAAATTTTCATAGGAGAATGACACTCGTATGTGCCATACACCCACCCCTAAAAAAAATTGAATGGGCGTCCAAAGAGAAACAAAAGAGGAAAGGCATAAGAAAAGAAATCTAGCGAAGGAAGCCCCTGTTTGACTTTTCCACCCCAGATGGATGCACCCCACTCTGATTTTCTCTCTCTAAGAAACCTTTCTCACCACTTTTAACTTTCTCATGAAAACCTATTCATGCCCATAAGAAACATATTTTTAAATGGGCATCAAAAAGTGTGAGAGCCATGTGGATGAGATAAGGTGGTTAAGTGGTTTCCACTTGAATTCAAAATTCAAGTGAAAGCCTCATCTACTTCCAGTGCCCGCTCTAGGGTATTTGATGCATAGAAGGACTCTCCTTTTATGCACTCACTTTGAGAATGCACAAAAATGTGCATGAGAAAATACAAAGGGGGCATGGGATTTGGATAAAGATGAGATGGAGTTTCAACAAAACTAGTTGAATTCAAAATTCAACTAGGTTTGAACTGGTCCAATGCTTGGATCAAGTCAAAGAGAGATAAGAGAAGGCACAAACACCCTTTTCTGTATGAGAAATGCTCACATAGAAATTAGAGATGGGGAATGGAACAAGGTGGAAATGTTAAATATAGTGGGTGCTAGGGAGAGTGTGAATTCAAATCTCATTTGACTTGATCCAAATTGGTTTCAACCAAATCAATTAATTTAAACCAATTAGATCAGGTTAAATCCAACAAAATTAGGCTTAACCCAAATTAATTAATTCCTAATCAAATTAAAAATTAATTAGGTCTAGCCCCTAATCAAATTAGGATTAAATCTCCCATAGCGATTATGTTATCTAATGACCTGATCGGGTCAAACCCAATCGAATCTAATTCAATCGAACTTGATTGAATTCTCATTACTCAATCAAATTAAGCTAATCAATAATTAAATTACTAATTAATTCTCTAATAATGATAGAGTCCCAATCGGATGGGTGTTTGGGCAATAGAGTCCCATCAACATGAAACTCCTAAAGAGTCTCAAACCAATGGGACTCTTGAACCCAGTGTCCTAAATGAATGAAACTCACGATCTTAGAGTTCTAGACCAGTGAGACTCCTGATTAGAGAGTCCTAGATAAGTAGGACTCAGAGTTCTAGTTCAGTGGGACTCTTGACCATTGAGTCCTAGGTCATTAGGACTCATGATCAGCCATCAGATCAGGAAGAAACTCCTATTGTATGTGAACCTATAGGTTCAAATCCTAAGCTGGTAGCACAAGAACTAATTTTTTATACCAATTGATGTGACTATCTAGCAATGAAACCCAATATCCGGATAGGTCAAAAAGTTGCAATGCAATAATAACGAATCTATGGTATATGATTATCGTATAATTCATCTTCTTGACCTTGATGCTCAAAGGATGATCTAGAATTTACTATCAATCCTAAAATTCATCCATAGTGTATTTCAAAATTCAATGTCTATCACATGGATCACCCCGATCGAGGATTTGCTAAATTGAAATACAGTGATGCACTTGCTCCAACACTTGGAGGGGTCAATCCCATCTTGACTCACGCACCGACTTTACAAGTACTTGACTGCATCCAGTAGCCTTCCATCACTAAATTAAAAATTTAGATAGTCTGATACCTAAGTGCAGTGAGTTGCTTGCAAGTTACCATGATGATCTCAGGTTTAAGGAATATTTATACCCATATCCTTTGCAAGCAACTCTTCATAGTAGAGAGCTCCACAGTTGGATCACGTTCAGTAAAATGTATCCCTATACTTCATCTGCATGCCATAACAGTATCTCCATACTTCTTGGTTAAGAGGACAATTAACACTTATGGCACATAATGACCTACACTCGATACATTATTGTCTTGGGTAAAAATGAATCATTTAGTTGTGAACTGATTTTAAGGACTAAATGATAAATCCTTTTTTGTCGAGTCTAAATAGTCCTAAAGACTTCATCACTAAAGAGTTCATTACAGAAAGATGCATGAAAGTGATGAATGCCAAAATAATAATATTTTTTATCTATAATAATTCAAGTATTTTACAAATCAGCTCAACCATTTATAACCTAGATGATTGGCTTTAGAATATAATTTTCAATAGAAAAAACTTCGGGTGGTAGTTTTAACTTACTATTTGAAGATGAAGTTTTCGATAGGATATGGGGTTGGAGAGGTTAGAGGACATCAAGCTTTAGCGTGACACTACTACACCATTGCCCTACAAGAAGGAAAGAAAATAGAGCCCTATCCAGTAGATGGACTTGATGCCCACGATGACTTGACTAAAGAACGAGGGGAATCTATTGATGACTTTGTTGTGGTTTCACTAAATGATGAAAATAAAGATCATACTATCCAAATTGGCTCCAACTTGAGAGGAGAAGTCAGAAAGCAGCTCGTTGTCTTCTTGCAGAGGAATGCTGGCATTTTTGCTTGGAAACCTGCAGATATGTCCTAGATCGATGCTGAAGTGATCGAACATCGCCTGGGTGTAGGTCTCAAATGTCAGCCAGTAAAACAATAGAAGTGCAGCTTTATACCAGAGCAATAGAAGTGTTGAAAAATATGTTCCAAAGCCATCATCAGCCTGTTGATGGTTGAACTATATTATAATTATAATTAATTTATTAATAAATAAAATAATATTTTGATATTTTTTCATCATAAAGTCTACATCTTCTAACGAACTCCATTATTGTGATGAACTTCTTAGAACTATCTAGTTTTGATAAAGAGAAAATTTATCGATTAGTACTTAAAACTGTTCACGATCAAATAATAGACTATTAATAAGGACAACACCGTCTATCGAGCATAGATCACTGTATGCCATATAGGTTGGTTGTCCTCATAATCAAGAAGTATGAAGATACTGATATGGCATATAGGTGAGATGTAAGGGTATATCATCACTGAATGTGATCAACTCTAGAGCATTATGCTAGCGAGAATATCTTTGATGGGATATAAGTATAAGTGTCTCTTAGACCTGAGGTTACCTTAGTAGCTTGTAAGCAACTCACTGTGTTTTGATACTAGACTAACTAAATTTTTAATTCAATAATAAAAAATTTTTGGGCATAGTCAAGTACTTGCAAAGTCGGTGTGTGATCAAGATGGGATTGACCACTCTAAGAGTTGGAGAAGAATATATAATTGTATTTCAATATAGCAAAACCTTGGCTAGGATAATCCATGAGATGGATTTGATATTTTGAAATATGATGTGGACCATCTGATCAGAGTTGATAGTTGAACTCTAAGGTATCCTACAAGCATTTTGGTCTAGGGGATGAATTATATGGAAACTATATCCACATGGGTTCTAAGGATGTTGTTCTATACATTCGACCTATTTAGCCGTCGGATATCATTGCTAGATGGTCACTTCGATTGGTATAGAAATTTATTTCTTTGCTACCAACTTAGGTTTGGAATTATAAAGTCATACACATTAGAATTCATGATCTGATCGGATGGTTGATCAATGATTAAAAGTTGTTCTAGGGTTAAACGATTAATACGATTGATGTTTAATATAGCACAAGTGTTGTTGGAGGATCGATTAGCAATTAGTTTGCTAATTGACTTAATTTGATTGAGCTAGAGGGCTGAGATTAAGTATAATTAAATATAATTTAATTAGATTTGATTTGAACTTGATTGGATTAAGTTCAATTAGTTTATTGGATAAGCCAAGTGCAAGGAAGAACTAGTCCTAGTTTAATTAGGACTTAGGTCAACCCAATTTTTTAAATTAATTAGAAATTAAATCAAAATTAAATTAAATTTAATCTAATTTAATTAAGATCTTGGTTAGACTAAGATCTATTCTAATTGGGTTCACTTATTTTGATTTAATATGATTTGAGAAACCATATTAGATCAAGTCAAAATAGGAATCCTAGTATGACTAGGATTCCATAGCTTGCGCCACCTATGTCTCATGCCCACCCCATGCCCCCTATTATTTTATTTTGTACATTGAATCCTTTCTCCCCAAGTCTTTTCACATGCCCACCCTCTCTCTCTCTCTTTCTTATTTGGCTATTTGTTGTGAACCAAGTCAAAGGAGGCAATTTATTTTGGTTTCAAATTCTATGGGATAGAGTTTTGAGAAATCAAAACTCCTTTTTTATCTTGCCGCCCCCTCTCCCTATTTTCTCTCTTATTTTTCATGGTGAGAAAGGTATTTTGTGTGCCCCACATTGTAGGTCCATGGCAGGGAATAAGGAGGGGGTGCTCAAGTGTTGGGCGCCCCAACTAGTTGCCTAAAATAAACCTGCCTTGTCTAGGAATTTGACCTAGACAAGGACTCCTCTATATCTCATTATTTAAAGTAAATTTTGGTATGATTTTTAGAGAGATTTTTAGACCATTGAGAGGGCTCTTGGGCATGTGAAAATTAGATAGAGAAGCATCTTGGGCATTGGGATTTCATAGATACCAATCTAGGTATCCAGGTGAGAGAATAGAGAAGAAGCAGAGGATCTTCTTCTAAGTTTCTTTTGTTCTTTCCTTATCTTCTTCCTTGTTATAGATATTTGAGAGTTATCTTAGATTTAAGTCTCTCTTCTTTCTTTTGATTCTTGAAGAGTCCAAATATTAAAGAAGAAAGAACCGGATTGACTGTCAAAGAAGGATCAGCATAGTATTAGCATACGGTGCTGATTTTCGAGCATCAGATTTCTGATCAGGATTCATGGGCTCGTGTGGACAATCTTTAGAGGCTGGATGCTTATGAAACTCAGAGCTACATCCTCAAGCCTAGATTAGCAAGTTAAAAAGTCTAACTTGCATAGATATAATATGGATCTAATCCCCTATTTCATACCTGAATGCGATCTAGTGTAGATCCATGTTGATGTGATCAACATATCTTTTTTTTAATACTTTTAATTTTTGATTATTCGCATGCTATAATCATATAATAGAATCTTAGATCTAAGGAATTTTTAATTTTTATAAATTAATTATGATTAATTCCTATCTTTTGCTATCTAGATCTGAAAAAATTTCAAGATCTAGTCCTGAAATCCTAGATCTGGTTCCTTCAATTGGTATTAAAGCCTAGGTTCATTATTACATGATTATACATACATATTTAGATTATTTTTTAGATTAAATCTAATTTATAATATAATTATTAAATCTAAAATTAAAAATTTTGATCACATGAACTGATATAAGATTGTCCTTGTTCGTGTAGATCTATTTTTTATCATAAATTTATTAGATGTGATCTAATTTTATTTATAATTTGTTAGACTTGAAAGTATTTTAAATCAAAAAGTGAAAGTTGTAGATTGCATGGACTAATTATAAGGTTGTCCTATGGTAAGATTTATCCCTTACAATGGAGAGGTTATCCTAATACGTGCTAATCTAAAACATTGATCATAAAATTTTAGATTAGATCTAAAAAATTTTATAATTTAATTAAAAATATTTTAATATAATTTTAGTTATCATAAATTTGTTAGATTTGATCTAAAATAATTTATGATTAATTGGAATTGAAGCCGTTTCAATTACACGAACCTGTTTAGATTAGATCTAAGGTAGTTTCATGCTTATCTTACTTGCATATTAATTATAAATCAAACATACAACTTGGTTGGTAGAACCATATTATAAAAATATTTTATAAATATAAAAATTATTTTTAAAATATTGAACTCCAACCCTCAGCCCAAAACTTAATTAAGAATTAAGATGTTGTTTTGATTATAATGTAGGATTGTAAATTGAAGATCCTAAGACACAAATCATAACATATTGGATTAATGGGTTAGTAAAAATTAGATCCATTAATTGAATTAGGACTAGATTAAAGACTGGACTTAATTAGAGAATTGACTAAATCTAATCAACTATTGTCTTAGATTAGGTCAAGGATGTAGGGACTAGATCTAGGATTTCAGGACTAGATCTTGTAACTTTTTCAAAATCAGACAGTAGAAGATTAAAATCAATCAAAATTAATCTAAAATATTATAGATCTAAGATTTTATTATATAATTATTGCATGATATTTAAATCAAAAATTAAAAATTAAATAAGAAAGAAAAGGTTGATCATATCAATCTAGATCTATACTACATCTAATGTAGTTATAAAATAACAGATCGGATCTGTTACCTGAGTAAGTTAGATATTCTAATTTGCTGATCCAAGCTTGAGGATGAAGTCATAAGCCACACATACATCCGACCTCTAGGAGTCATCCACACAAGCCCACGAATACGATCAGAGATCCTGATGCAGTAGATCAGCATAGTATGCTAGCATTGTGCTGATCTCTCTTTGACAGTCGATCTGATGCTTCCTTCTTTGAAACTTGGATACTCCAAAATACTAGAAAGAAAAGAAGAAGATTTGTGATGCTGATACATCTCTCAAAGACTCATAAAAAGGGAGGAAGAGATCTGGAAGAAAAACCCTAGAAGAAGACTCTCTTCTTCTTCTTTGTTCTTTTTCTAGACATCCTGATTTGTGTTTTTAATATATCCATGTCCCAGATGAATTTTTTTCTAATTTTTCTATAATATAGATACCTCTCAAATATCTACAATACACAAAAATTTTATTAAAAAATTCTCTTTAAATAAATAGATATGTAGAGTCCAATTTAGGTAAAAAACCTAGACTAGGAAGGACCAAATAAGGGAAGTTGTAGGGGCGCCCGACTCTTAGGCACCCCACCTTTTTTTTCTACCATGGACCAGCAAGGGAGGATGCAAATAAACCCAAAAAAAATATGAGAGAGGAAGAGAAAAATAAGGGAGGTGGCGGCATGAAGGGAAGGAGGACTTTTAGCTGACTAGGAATTCTATCTCATAGAATCCTAAGCGAAATCAACTTCTTCTTTTGACTTGGTCATGCAAAAAACTTCCATATGAGAAATAGAAGAGAGAAAGGGGGCATGAGAAGCCTTTGGGCATAGAGAATTTCATATAAAAAATACAAAGAGAAAGGGGTGAGGCATGAGGATTAGGTGGCACAAGGAATAGGGATTCCTAGTCACACTAGGACTCCTATTTTGATCTAGTCAAACAAGATCTTTTAACCAAATAAAAATAAAAGTATTCTAATTCAATTAAATAAGGCCCTAACCTATTTAAGAACTTATTTAAATTAAATTAAATTAAATTTAATTTTGATTTATTTTCTAATTAAATTAGAAAATTGGATTGACCCAAGTCCTAGTTAGATTAGGACTAGTTCTTCCTTGCACTTGGCTTATCTAATAAGTTAATTGAATTTGATCCAATCAAGCCCAAACCAAATCTAATTAAATCATATTTAATTAGACTTAATCTTAGCTTACTGACTTAATCAAATTAAGCTAATTAGCAATCAAATTTCTAATCGATCCTTCTACAACACATGCACTAGGTCAAACATCAACCATATTGATCGTTTAACCCTAAAATGATTCTAAATTACTGATCAACCATTCGATTGGAACATGAACTCTAATATGTGTGACCTCATAGGTCCAAACCTAAGTCTATAGCATAGAAATAAATTTTTGTATCAATCGAAGTGATCATCTAGCAATGATATCCGACGGTCGGATAAGTCGAAGGTGTAGAACACCATCCTTAGAACCCATATGGATATAGTTTTCATATAATTCATCCCCTTGACCATAATGCTTATAGGACACCTCAGAGTTCAACTATCAACTCTAATCAGGTTGTCCACATTGTATTTCAAAATATCAAATCCATTTGATGGATTATCCTGGCTAAGGTTTTGCTATATTGAAATACAGTGATACATTCTTCTCCAACTCTTGGAGTGGTCAATTCCATCTTGATCACACTCTGACTTTGCAAGTACTTGATTATGCCCACAAGCCTTTTGTTGCTGAATTAGAATTTCAATTAGTTTGGTACCAAAGCACAGTGATTGGTTGCAAGTCACTGAGGTGATCTCAGGTTTAAGGGATACTTATACATATATACCATCAGAGACATTCTCGATAGCAAAATGCTCTGGAGTTCATCACGTTCAATGATGATGTACCCATACATCTCACCTATATGCCATACCAGTGTCTCCATACTCCTTGGTTAGGAAGACAACCAATCTATATGGCATATAGCAACCTATGATCGATAGACGCTGTCGTCCTAATTAACAACGTATCATTTGATCGTGAACAAATTAAAGGACTAATCGATAAATCCTCTCTTTATCGAAACTAAATAGTCCTAAGGACTTCATCATAATAACGGAGTTCATCAGAAGATATAAACTTGTGATGAAAAAGATGTCAAAATTTTTTTATTAATTAATAAATCAATTACAATATCTCAACGATCAATAGGCTGATGATTGGCTTTGGGACACAATTCTCAATAACTTTCACTTATCCTAAAGCCACTCGACATAGTATCTAATACCCATCTTCGACATATGGTTGTCGAACTGCTTGATTGCTAGGGCTTTAGTGAAGGGGTCAGCTAAATTCACCTTTCCATCAATCTTCTGAAGGTCGATGTCACCACGATCCATGATCTCATGGATTAAATGAAAGCGGCGTAGAATGTGCTTTGTCCGTTGGTGTGCCTTTGATTCTTTTTTTTGAGCTATGGTGCCAGTGCTATTGTAGTAGAGCAGGATTGGACCATCAATGGAGGATGCTACTTCGAGCTCGGTGATGAACTTTCTCAGCCACATAGCTTCTTTTGCTGCATCTGATGCTGCCATATACTCTGCTTCGCAAATAAAGTCAGCCATTGTATGCTGCTTGAAACTTTTTCAGCAGATGGCTCCACCATTTAGAGTAAAGATATATCCCGACATACTTTTACTATCATCATGGTCAAATTGAAAGCTAATGTCTGTAAATCCCACAAATTTTAGATCTAACTCACCATAAACCAACCATTGATCCTTAAATACTTAAGGATGGTTTTAACCACCTTTCAGTGATTTTCTCCAAGGTCAAATTGGTATCTACTCACAAATCCTAGTGAGTATCCCACGTCTGGTCTCGTACATATCATTGCATATATAATAGACACAACTACTGAAGCATATGAGATTCTACTCATACGCTCTCTCTCTTCAGGAGTTATCGAACAATCCTTCTTAGAGAGAGAAATTTCTAGGCCTATCCGGAGATAGTCCTTTTTAGAATTCTCCATGTCGAACCTCTTCAACACAATTTCTATGTACGTGGATCGGGATATACCAAGCATCCTTTTAGATCTATCCCTATAGATCTTTATTCCTAGGATGTAGGATGCTTCACCCAAGTTCTTCATGGAGAACTATTATGACAATCAGACTTTTATTCCTTATAGTGCGAGGATGTCATTTTCGATTAAGAGAATGTCATCCACGTACAAAACAAAGAATACCACTACTGGACCATTTGCCCATTTGTAAATACAAGATTCTTCTTCATTCTTAATTAAGCCACACGTTTTGATCACTTTATTAAAATGCATGTTCCAACTTTGAGATGCTTGCTTTAATCCATAAAGGGATCTTTAAAGCCCGCACACCTTGGATTCATCTATAGATGTGAGCCTCTTAGGTTGTATCATATACACTTCTTCGATTAGCTCTCCATTTAGGAAAGTCATCTTCACATCCATCTGTCAGATCTCATAGTCTACGTGGGCAGCTATTGTAAGCATTATCTGAATGGATTTGAGCATTGCCACTAGGAAGAATGTCTCATCATTGTCAATACCATAATGTTGACGATATTCCTTAGCAATCAGATGGACTTTATAGGACTCCATCTATCTATTTGTGCCTCTTTTCCTTTTGAATATCCATTTACATCCAATGGATTTAACCTCTTCAGATGAGTCAACTAATGTCCATGCATCATTGACCTTCATGGAATCCATTTTGGATCTCATGGCTTCTAGCCATTTCTCAGAGTTGGATCTCTGCATCACATCCATACAAGTGATCGGATCCTCATCATTCTCATCGAGTTTGATGGGATCACCATCTTGGATCAAGAATCCATAGTATCTATCCAGATGGCATGGTACTCTATCGGATTACCTTAATGATGCGGGTTCACTAGGCTTCAGATTTGATCTGATCAAATCCGACTTAGGTTCAACATTCTGTGTTGGACTTTCTACCTATTGAACTTCATCAAGTTCAACCTTAGAGGCAACAGTTTCTTCACTAAGGAACTCTTTTTCCAAAAAGGTTGCCCTTAGGCTAATGAACATCTTTTGTTCATCAGCATGGTAGAAATAGTATCCTTTGGTCTTTTTTGAGTATCCTATAAATGCATACTTGTTAGACTTAGATTCAAGTTTATTTGTAATTAACTATTTGACATAAGTCGGGCACCCCTAGATCTTGAGGTGTGAAAGTGCTGGCTTACATCCTATCCATATCTCATATGGAGTTTTAACCATAGATTTGCTTGGAACCCTATTTAAAAGATAGCAAGCTGATTTGAGTGCATATCCCCAAAGGGATATCGACAAGTTGACAAAACTCATCATGGATCAGACTGTCTAACAGAGTCCGATTCCTCCTTTCAAATACACCATTATGCTATGGTGTTCCTGAAGGAGTCCATTAGGAGAGAATTCCATTCTCTTCTAGATATGTGAGAAACTCACCAGAAAGGTATTCCCCTTCTCGATTGGATTGAAGAGTTTTAACACTCGTTTTAGTTTATTTTTCTACTTTACTTTGGAATCGTTTAAACATTTCAAACAAATCTGACTTATGTTTCATTAAATAGATATATCCAAATCTAGATAGATCATCTATGAAAGTGATGAAGTAGACATATCTACCTTTGGCACTAGTACTTATTGGTCTACATACATCGGTATGTACTAGTCCTAAGAGTTCAGTAGCTCTCTCATCTTTTTTAGTAGAAAGTGACTTAGTCATTTTACCAAGAAGATAGGATTCATAGGTTGGAAGTGATTTACAATCACTAAGTTCGAGGATACCCTCTTGAGCCAACCTGCTTATCCTATTCTTATTTATATGACCCAACCTATAGTGCCATAAATAGATATCTATTACATTATCTAATCTAGGATGTTTGCCAGTTGAATAGACTACGTAACAGGTTGTGATAACATATATACATCATTATTCAATTATCCATAGAAAGTAGTAACACCATTCATAATGATATTATAAACTTGTTTCTTTATTAAAATTTCATAATTGTTCATGGTTAAAAGACCTACAAAAATTATATTTAAAAAGAAATTAGGACAGAAATGACAATCACTAAGAACAATGGTATGAGATTCAAATACAAGTTTCAAAATTCCTAAAGCTAGAACTAGAACTAGTCTTCCATCTCCAACGTTCAGGAATCTCTTGACTTGCTCGAATCTTCTACTAACCTACAACCCCTACAATGAATTGCAAATATGATAAGGACTTTCGATATCTAATACCTAGTCAGTAATATCACACAGAAAAATTGCAAGAAGTTATCATATAAATACCTTGCCCAGCAATAGCTTGCTTCTTCCTCTGCCTGTTTGGATTTAGGAAGGCAATATACTAAGGATAGTTCCTCTTTCAGTGCCCCCACTTTTTGCAGAAGAAGCATTCGGCTTAACTCTTATCAATTTTGATTTTTTGGGTCTGAGCCTACATAGATGTCCTAGCCTAAACATGCACCTTCTTGGCTTTCTTCTTCTTGTTCTTCTTTCCTTTTCCAAAGGATCGAGAATGAGAAGATGAACCTCCCACTAAGTTTACCGACTCTTTATGGAGCTAGTGATCCTTCTCAAAATTTTGAAGTAAACCTAGTAACCCATGGTAGTCAACTTCAGGCTTTGACATTCTATAATGTGTAAGGAATGGGAGATAAGACTTGGGCAGTGAGTTCAGTATTGCATCTTTTTCAAGTTGTTTGTGCAAGAAAAAGCTGAGCTTGTTCAAGTGCTCTATCAGCTCGATCATGTACAATATATGATCAGTGATAGAGAATCCATCCCACATTCTGGTGTTGAAGATGGCACAACTAGTCTTGTGCCTCTCAACGTCATTGGGTGTGCTAAAAGAATCCTCCAACACTTGGAGCATTTCATTTGGTTGAGCTGTCTCAAACTTGCGACTAAACTCATTGCTCATCGCAGTCAGCATAATACAGCACACCATGGTTCGATCACTGAGCCACTTCTAATAAGTATCTTTGACTGTTCTACGTGCATTAGCAGCTGGCTCCTCAAGTGTGGAATCCATCAGCACATATAGGATCCGTTCATGCTCCAGGATAATCTTCAACTTTTGGTACCGGCTATCGAAGTTGGGTCCCACCAATTTATCATTGTCCAATAATGATCGGAGTGATAGAAAAGTGGCCATATCTGCACAAAGAAAAAATATAACCTAATTAGTAATTAATTTATTAAACCTAGAGATTTGGACTTTAATCAAAAGAGTCTCCCACTATTTTATTCGAATTGATAGCCTCTACCTCCAATTTAAGGAATTATCCTAATTTCTTAGTGGATACTAGAATCCACATAGATTATACACCAGCCCAACTTTGGTTGGCCCACTCATGTACATCTAAAGGTAGGTTCATAACCAATTATTTTTCTAAATAATTTTTAGTAATTAAATTTTGCCTCAGGCCCTGATCAGTTGGCTTTGGCCTTCTCAGAAAAGGGTCCAATTAGGTCCAACCATTGACATGACCATACTTGGCCCATCCGACCAATGAATGATTAGGCCCAACTTTGGTTGGCCCATCTGACCACCATTTAGAAAGATGTATCCAAGAGATCATATAATGAATGATAATTCCATCAATCGATAAGCACCAGGCCTTTGGGCCTCTAATGACTATCCAATTGATGGATCCATTATCATCCACTTTAATGAGAGGCTATGCTCTAGTTATCATATAACTATTTAATTTTAGGAACCTAATAATTTTAGAAAATTTATTTATAGAAGTGAGTAGGTCAGATTAACCAGTTTGTCATGATCCTCCCATTGGCTTCACCAAGTCAGCTTAAGGGAGATCACTAACAGACTGGTCTAAGAGCACCTAAATTAGTCACACTGATTTACCTAGTTGACATGGGTCAACTCAAATTATCAAGTGATCTGATCAAAACTTAATCTCACCAAGAAGGTCAGGTAAGTGAGATCGGTGGAGGAGTCTGCCAAAGCTTGCCTTGGACACCATCGAAAATGGCCAGGTAAGCGGGCTGCCAATTAAAAACCATCGATCATATGTGCCAAACTTACCTTAGACACCAACTGATTTAATTAGTCTTGATTAGATCAACTTAACAGTTCGAGCTAGATTTCTTTGCCAAGAATCAAGTCCATTTAGTTCTTGTTAAAGACATGGACTTGATCAACTATAACTACTGTAATTGATCTAGAAAATCCTTGACCTAATCTAAGATAACAATTGATTAGATTTAGTCAATTCTGTAGCTAAGTCCATTCTTTATTCTAACCTTAGGTCTAGCCCAATTAATGGACATAATCTCCACTAACCCATTAACCCAATGTATTATGGTTCATGTCATAGGATCTTCAATTTACAATCCTAGAACCTAATCAAACAACTTCTTAATTCTTAATTAAGTTTTAGGCTGAGTGTTGGGGTTTGGCTTTTCAAAAATAATTTTTATATTCATAAAATATTTTTACAACATGGTTCTATCAATCAAGTTGCATGTTTGATTCATAATCAATATGCAAGTAAAATAAACATAAAACTACTTTAAATCTAATCTAAATAGGTTCATGTAATTGAAATAGTTTCAATAATAATCAATCATAAATCTTCCTAGATCAAATCTAACATATTTATGATGATTAAAATTAGATTAAAATATTTTTAATCAGATCATAAAATTTCTTAGATCTAATCTAAAATTTTAGATCAGCACGTACTAGGACAACCTATCCATTATAAGGGATAAATCTTACAGCAAGACAATCTTATGGCAGTCCGTGCAATCTAAAATATTTTATTTTTAGATCTAAAAATATTTTAAATCTATTAAATTATAAATAAAATTAGATTAAATCTAATAAATTTATGATTAGAGTCAGATCATCATGAACTAGGATAACCTTTTCACTATAAGGGATAAACTTTATAGCAGAACAACCTTATGGCAGTTCGTGAGATTTAAATTTTTTTAATTTTAGATTTAATAATTAGATTATAAATTAGATCTAATTTAAGAAATAATCTAAATATGCATAAAAATTATGTAATAAGAACCTAGGCTCTGATACCAATTGTAGAAACCAGATCTATGGTTTCAAGACTAGATCTTGAAATTTTTTCAAGATCAGACAGTGAAAGATTAAAATTAATCAAAATTAATTTAAAATATTCTAGATCTAAGATCTTATTATATGATTATTACATAATATTTAAATTAAAAATAAAAAATTAAATAAGAAAGAAAAGGTTGATCATATCAACCTAGATCTATAGTACATCTAATGCAGCTATAAAATAACAGATCAGATCTGTTACCTAAGCAAGTTAGATGTTCCAACTTGCTGATCCGGGCTTGAGGATGAAATCATGAGCCGTGCATACATCCGACCTCTTGGAGTCATCCACACGAGCCTACGAACACGATCAGAGATCCTGATGCAGGAGATCAACATAGTATGCTTGCACTATGCTAATCTCTCTTCGATGATCGATCCGATGCTTTCTTCTTCAAAACTTAGATACTCCAAAATACCAAAAAAAAAAAGAAGATTTATGATGTCGAGACACCTCTCAAAGGCTCACAAAAAGGGAGAAAGAGATCTAGAACAAAAATCCTAGAAGAAGACCCTCTTCTTCTTCTTTGTTCTTTTTCTAGACACCCTGATTTGTGTTTTTAATATCTCAACAATCTAGATCAATTTTTCTCTAATTTTTCTACACCAAAGTGACCTCTCAAATGTATACAGTCCATAAAAATTTTAATAAAAATTTAAATAAAGAGATATGTACAGTCCAAGTTAGTTCAAAAACCTAGACTAGGAAGGATCAAATAAGGAAAGTTGTAGGAGCATCCAACTCTTGGGCGCCCCACCTTTTTTTTCCTGCTGTGGACCAGAATGGGAGGATGCAAATAAATCCAAAAAAAAATGTGTGTGTGAGAGAGAGAAATAAGGGAGGTGGAGGCATGAAGGGAAGGAGGACTTTTAGTTGACTAGGAATTCTGTCTCATAGAATCCTAACCGAAATCAACTTTTCCTTTTGACTTGGTCATGCAAAAAACTTCCATATGAGAAATAGAAGAGAGAAAGGGGGCATGAGAAGCCTTTGGGCATGGATAATTTCATGTAAAAACATAAGGAGAAAGGGGTGGGGTGTGAGGATTAGATGGCGCAAAGAATAGAGAGTCCTAGTCACACTAAGACTCCTATTTTGACTTGTTCAAACAAGGTCTTTTAACTAAATAAAAATAAGAGTAATCCAATCCAATTAAATAAGATCCTAACCTATTTAAAAATTTATTTAAATTAGATTAAATTAGATTTAATTTTGATTTATTTTCTAATCAAATTAAAAAATTGGGTTGACCCAAGTCCTAGTTAGACTAGGACTAGTTCTTCCTTGCACTTGGCTTATCCAATAAATCAATTAAATTTGATCCAATCAAGCTCAAACTAATCTAATTAAATTATATTTAATTAGATTTAATCTTAGTCTACTGGCTTAATCAAATTAGATCAATTAGTAATCGAATTACTAATTGATCCTCCTTCAACACTTACACTAGGTCAAACATCAACCGTATTGATCGTTTAATGCTAAAATAATTCTAAATCGCTGATCAAACATCCGATCGAAATATGAATTCTAATGTGTGTGATCTCATAGATTCGAACCTAAGTTGCTAGTATAGGAATAAATTTTTGTACCAATCGAAGTGACCATCTAATAATGATACTCGATGGTCAGATAGGTCGAAGGTGTAGAGCACCATCCTTAGAACCCATGTGGATATAGTTTTCATATAATTCATTTCCTTGATCATAATGCTCGTAGGACATCTTAGAGTTCAACTGTCAACTCTAATCAGGTTGTCTACATTGTATTTCAAAATATCAAATTCATCTGATGGATTACCCTGACCAAGGTTTTGCTATATTGAAATACAGTAATACATTCTTCTCCAACTCTTGGAGTGGTCAATTTCATATTGATCACACTTTGACTTCATAAGTACTTGATTGTGCTTAGAAGCTTTTCATTGCTGAATTAAAAATTTAGTTAGTCCGATACCAAAGCACAGTGAGTTGCTTGCAAGTCACTAAGGTGATCTCAGGTCTAAGAGATACTTATGCCTATATCCCTTTAGAGATATTCTCAATAGCAGAATACTCTAGAGTTAGTCACATTCAATGATGATGTACCCATACATCTCACCTGTATGCCATACCAGTATCTCCATACTCCTTGGTTAAGAGGACAACCAATCTATATGGCATATAGCAACCTATGCTCGATAGATACTGTCGTCCTAATTAACAGTCTATCATTTGGTCATGAACAAATTTATGGACTAATCGATAAATCTTCTCTTTATCGAAACTAAATAGTCCTAAGGACTTCATCATAATAATGGAGTTCATAAGAAGATGTAAACTTATGATAAAAAAGATGTCAATTTTTTTTATTAATTAATAAATTAATTATAATATCTCAACCATCAATAGGCTGATGATTGCTTTGGAACATAATTCTCAATAATTATTATCTTAGATTAGGTCAAGAATTTTCTAGATCAATTATAATAGTTATAGTTGGTCAAGTCCATGCCTTTAATGAGACCTAAGATGGTCTTGATTCTTGGCTACGTGGTCTAGATCAAACTATCAAGTTGATCTAATCAAGACTAATTAAACTAATTGATGTCTAAAGTAAACCAGACCGATGGTCTTTAATTGGTAGCCCACTTACCTGGCCATTTCTGATGGTGTTTAAGGCAAGCTTTGGTAGACCTTTCCACCGATTGAACTTACCTAGCCTCTTGATGAAATTATATTTTGATCGAATCACTTGACTATTCGAGCTAACCTATCTCAGCTAGATAAATCAGTGTGACTGATTTAGGTGCTCCTAGACTAGCTTATTAATGGTTTCTCTTACATTAATTTGGTGAAGCCAGTGGGAGGATCATGACAAGCTGGTTAATCTAATCTTTTCTCCTATAAATTAAATCAATTAAATCTTCTAAAATTATTAGATCTTTAAAATAAAATAGTTATGGTGATAACTAGATCATAGCCTCCCATTAAGTGGATGATAATGGGTCCATTAGTTGGATAATCATTGGAGACCCATAGGCCTGGTGCTTATCTGCTAATGGAATTATCATTTATAATATGATTTCTTGGCTGCATCTCTCTAAATGATGGTTAGATTGGCCAACCATAGTTGGGCTTAATCATTCCTTAGTTAGATGGACCAAGTATGATTATGTTAATGGTTGGATCTAATTAGGACTTTCAGTGAAGGCCTTAGCCTACTGAAAAGAAATATGATGTAAAATTAAATTATTAAAAATTATTTAAAAAAATAATTGGTTATGAACCTACTCTTAGATGTACATGAGTTGACCAACCATAATTAGGCTTGTGTGCAGTCTATATGGATTCTAGTACTCACTAAGGAATTAGGATAATTTCTCGAATTGGTAGTAGAGGCTATCAATTCGAATAAAATAGTAGAAGAACATTTTGATTAAAGTCTAAATCTTAAGGATTAATAAATTAATTACTAATTAGACTTTTGATTCTTCTTTATGCAGTTAAACCCTAACGACAGTTGCTCCATTCACTATTAGATAGTGATCAACTTATGAGATCCAACTTCGATAATAAGTATCATAAGTTGAATGTTGTTTAGCAGCATGAAGTGGTTTGTGCTGGGGCCTCTATGCCCAGTTTAAACAAAAGGTCCAAGAATAATCTAGATTAGGTAGAATGCTTCCATTTTAAAGAGCAGGGGCATTGGAAGAGGAAGTGTCATTAGTATCTTACTTTCCATGATCCTAATAGGCTGAATAAGAGAAGAGAGCAAGTAGTTACTGATCAAGAATGTTATATGATAATATCTTGTAACTTCTCTATTTATGATATTACCACCTGAGTATTAGATACTGATAGTTTAGTCCATATTTGCAATACATTGTAAGGACTACAAGTTAGTAGAAAATTTAAAAATAATGAGCGATTCCTAAATATTAGAGATGGAAGATCTATTCCAGTTCTAGCTATGAGAATAGTTTAACTTATTTTCAATACTAATATCATTTCTTTAAATGAATGTCATTATTGTCCTTGTTTTCTGATGAATATAATCTCTATTGGCTTTTTGGCCAAAGATGGTTATCATTTATCAATAAAGAAAGATTATTATGATATTATTATGAATAATATATAATAATGTAAGGATAATAAAGAAATGATATTTACATTTTATCATAGCCTGTGAGTGTAATGTACTCTTCTAAAAAACATCCTAGATTAGATAATATCTCTGATATCTACCTATGGCACTGTAGGCTAGATCACATTAATAAGAGCAGGATAAATAGGTCGACCCAAGAGGAAATTTTTGAAGTCAATGATTGTGAATCACTTCCAATGCATGAGTCCTATCTTCTTGAAAAAATGATCAAGTCACCTTTTACTGAAAAAGGTGAAAGAGCCACTAAGCTCTTAGGTCTAGTTTATGCTGATGTATGTAAACCTATGAGTATAAGTGCTAGAGGTGGATATTTCTACTTCATCACTTTTATAGATGATCTATCTAGGTACGAATATGTCTATCTGATGAAACATAGTTCGATTCATTTGAAATATTCAAAAGATTTCGAAGTGAAGTAGAAAAATAAATTGGAAAGAGTATTAAAACTATTCGATTGGATCGAGGAGGTGAATATTTATCAAGTGAGTTTTTGACATATCTAGAAGAGAATGGGATTCTTTCATAGTGGACTCCTCCAGGAACACCATAGCATAATGGTGTATTGGAAAGAAGAAATCGAATCTTGTTAGACATGGTTCGATCCATGATGGAGTTTGCTAGTCTATCTATTTTATTTTGGGATTATGCTCTTGAGATTGCATGTTATATATTGAATAATGTACCAAATAAATATGTTACAAAGACTCCATATGAGATATGGACTTGGCGTAGGCCTACACTCTCTCACCTATGGGTTTGGGGTTGTCCGGCCTATGTCAAACATTTGTATATAGATAAGCTTGGACCTCGGTCTGACAAGTATATGTTTATAGAATATCTCAAAGAAAGTAAAAGTTATTATTTCTACCATGCTGAAGAACAAAAGATGTTCGTCAGCCTTGAGGCAATCTTTTTAGAAAAGAAGTTCCTTGGTGAAGGAACTATTGTCTTTATGGTTGAACTTGATGAAGTTCAATGGGTAGAAGGACCGACACCTATGGCTAAATCTGAATCAAATTTGATTAGATCAAATTTAAAACCCAATGTACCTACACCATTAAGGCGATCCAATAAAGTACTACATTAGCCAGACAGATACTATGGTTTCTTGGTCCGAGATGGTGATCCCATTGAACCTGATAAGAATCATGAGGATCTAATCACTTATATGGATGCTATGCAGAGATTTGATTTCAAAAAATGGCTTGAGGCCATGAAATCTAAGATGGAGTACATGAAGGTCAGTGATGTATGGACATTGGTTGACCCATCCGAAGGGGTTAAATCCATTGGGTGTAAATGGATCTTCAAAAGAAAGATAGGTGTAAATGAAAAGGTAGAGACCTATAAAGCCCAAATGATTGCCAAGGGGTATCGTCAATGTTATGGTATTGACTATGATGAGATATTCACCCTTGTGGCAATGCTCAAATCCATTCGGATAATGCTTGCGATAGCTGTCCATTTGGATTATGAGATCTAGTAGATGGATGTGATGACAACTTTTTTGAATGGAGAGCTAATCGAAGAAGTGTATATGATATAACCTGAAGAGTTCACATCCATAGATGATTCCAAGATGTGCAAGCTTCATAGATTTATTTATGGATTGAAGCAAGCATCTTGGAGTCGGAACATGCTTTTGATACGATGATCAAAATGTATGGCTTCATTAAGAATGGAGAAGAGCCCTGCATCTACAAATGGATAAATAGTCCAATAGTGGTATATCTTATCTTGTATGTGGATGACATTCTCTTAATCGAGAATGACATCTTCGCACTGTAGGGAATAAAAGTTTGGTTGTCATCATAGTTCTCCATGAAGGACTTGGGTGAAGCATCCTACATCCTAGGGTTGAAGATCTATAAGGATAGATCTAAGAGAATGCTTGGGCTATTCTAGTCCACGTACATAGATACCATGTTGAAGAGATTCAGCATGAAGAATTTCAAAAAAGACCATCTTCTGATAGACTATGAAATTTCTCTCTCTAAGAAGGATTATCCGACAACTCTTGAAGAGAGAGAGAGTATATGAATAGAGTCCCATATGCTTCATCTATGGGATCTATCATGTATGCTATAACATGTACGAGATCAGATGTGGCATACTCACTAGGAGTAGTGAGTAGATACCAATCTGATCCTGGCGAAAACCACTCAAAAGTGATGAAAATAATCCTTAGGTATTTAAGAAATACTAAGGACCAATGGTTGATTTATGGTGAGTCAAATCTAAAACTTATGAGATTCACTGACTTCGACTTTCAGTCTGAGCATGATGATAGCAGAAGCATATCGGGTTACATCTTTACTCTAAATGGTGGAGCCATCTATTGAAAGAGTTTCAAGCTGCATACTATGGCAAACTCTATTTGCGAGGCAGAGTATATGGCAGCATCAGATGTCATGAAGGAAGTGTATGGCTAAGAAAGTTCATCACCGACCTTGGAGTAGCATCCTCTCTTGATGGTCTGGTCCTACTCTACTGCGATAGTTCTGGTGCCATTGCTCAAGCGAAGGAATCGAAGGCATACCAGTGGACGAAGCACATTCTACACTGCTTCCACCTAGTTCGAAAGATCATGGATCAAGATGACGTCGACCTTCAGAAGATTGACGAAAAGAAGAACCTGGCCGACCTCTTCACTAAAGCCTTGGTGATAAAGTAGTTTGACAACCACAAGTTTAAGATGGGTATTAAATACTGTACTGAGTGGGTTTAGGACAAGTGGAAGTTGTTGGAAAATGTATTCCAACGCCAATCATCAGCCTATTGATGGTTGAGCTATATTGTAATTATCATTGATTTATTAATGAATAAAATAATATTTTGGCACTTTTCATCACAAAGTCTACATCTTCTAATAACTCCATTATTGTGATGAACTTCTTAGGACTATCTAGTTTTGATAAAGAGAGGATTTATCGATTAGTCTTTAAAACTATTCATGACCAAATGATAAGTTGTTAACAAGGACAACAACGTCTATCGAGCATAGGTCATTGTTTGTCATATAGGTTGGTTGTCCTCTTAACCAAGGAGTGTGGAGACACTAGTATGGTATATAGGTATGATGTAAGGGTATTGGAATAATTGGTACTATTTTGATACCAATTGTTATGCCTATGGCTGCTCGAAACCACAGTCATAGATCTGATCTCTTGCGCGAACTTGGGTGTTAATCCAAAAATATGAAGAAGGATAAAAGCTGATGGTAGCACCTAGGGCTTGGCATTGGAATTAGAGAGAAAAGAGAGAAGAGGGTTAGGGAGAAAAGCTCCATATCGATTCCTCTCTATTGTAAAGATTACAATACCTGGGTTTATATAACCTAAGGTTTCTGCCACACCACATGAACCTTAATAAACCCAAGCTCCAACTGAAAAACTCTCCTAGGCTAACCGAATACATGAAAGCACTCACCAAGCCCATGTACACCCCTGTCATCCATGCTCTTATTTTTTGGATCTAAACCCGACCCATACATGTGTTAGCCATCTTAAGATCTTATTGGACCAGGCCTTAAGACTCAAACAGAAAATCCCATCTAGTTCTGTTTGCCACCATCGAGCCGGCTCTGTTAGTAGCCAAGTGGCTCGACTGCATCTTGTCTGAACCCTATCTTTTATCTGCCTAAGATAGCCAGCTCGACTATATCTCGAGCTGGCTCGATCTCAGCTCGAAACTACTTGACTGTGTATCTGAGCAAGCCTGCCTGTGTGTCAGCCCCTTGTCTTGGTTGATTCTTCTCCTGGCTTTGGTCTTTTGCTCTATCATGTGTCCCAGAGCTATGAAGCATCTACCAAGGCCCTCAAGGTTCTCACACCTGAACCTCATGCCTGTGCAGGGCTACACACTGCTTTCACCCTAGGACAACTCCTGTCCTAGCCCTAGGACTAACACTCATCCTAGTCTTCCAAAGCCAATACCCTAGCTCCTCCCGTGGACCCCCAAGGCTTGTGAGTACCATACCAAATTCTACAATCTTCACTTTGGTGCACCCAAGCCTTGGCACACCTGGCAATATTCTCCCACATGATCCTACTATCGATGCATGCCCGATAGCTACTTATGCACATGTTGCCACTACCATCTTTCTTCAGCTGCTGAGCTCCCTTTAAAGCCTTTGGGATAACCGCCTCTACCTTTAAAGACCTTGGCTTGCACCTATGTACCACTCTTAAAGTTGTAGATATCCTTCTGCTTGGCAGCCGCATTATTTATCTTGAACTTTCATGAAGAATCTACAACAATTCTATACCATCACCTGCTGCATGCCCAGACGCGGTCTCCTCAAAACTACACCTATCCTTCCACACATGTTGCTTCACCTGAAACTGTGCATCTCTGATGTTGGTGTGAGGATATTGGTCCTTCTATACTCCTCTACTCTGAACTTGTATCAAAACTCTCTTCACTTATGAAGCCACCTCTGTCCGATGCTTCATCTGAAACTGAAGTCCCCCTGATGCTGTAGAAGCTAACTCTATAATTGAGTCCCTCGATGCCAGCCATCCAATGCTACACTATTGAGCATATCGTTGCACCTCAAATATAGTTGTTGCTCCTTCGAACTCTTCACACTCTACAGACCCCTTCGAAACTATCTTGAATATACTACATCCCATAGGCTCCTTTGAAACCACAAAGAGCTCATCCAACTCTTCACTTTTAGTGACTAATATGATGGAATCTGACTTTTCTCCTCCCTTGCACTTTTTTTAAAGTGGACATTCTCGCTTAAAGTACCCTGCTTGACCACACTTGAAGTACTTCTTGGAATGCTTACTGCCCCTTTGCTCATTCTTCTTCTTCTCTTTTCTTGGCCTCTCTGAAATCATGAGACTCTCCTGGAAGACCTTCATCTTTGTTATCCATTCTCGCTACTCGTTGGATCTCAGTACTGATACAATCTCTTCGTACACGGTGTCTCCTTACCAAATAGCAGTGTAGTTACCAATAGCTTGAAGCTTCCGGATAGTGAATATAGCAGCAATAAACTCTTGTCCTCCTCTTCGAGCTCCACCCCAATGTTGAGCAAGTCCATACTCATCCGATCGAAATACTGAATATGTCCCACAACATCCTCACCTTCCTGCATCCGAAGGCTATATAGTTGCTTCTTCAACACCAACTTATTACACATGTTATTTCTCATGTACAACTAATATAACCTCAATCATAAATTCTTAGGTGTCTTCTCCTCCAACATGTCATACAGTACCTCATCTACCAGACAAGCCCTAATCATGGCACATGATCTTTTCTCCAAAGACTTCCACTTCTTGTTTGTCATCTCCTCCGACCTATCCTCTAAGGCTGAATCTAGCCTCATCTGAATCAGTAGATCCTCCATCCTAACCTTCCACATCATGATACTATTCTTTTTGTCACACTTCTCAAATCCTACATTCAATCCATTGTTCTTTATGATTAAACCAAATAAAAAATAGCCAACAGATAGATCTAAAAAAATTATCTTGACTAGGGATGGTGGACAGCAGCCCTTAGATCACTTCCTTCCTCATGAAGCCTAGAGAAAAGTCTTAGATCTAAATCTCATTGCTGATCTCTATCGAAACATGATCTTCTTTCTCCTTCACACTCAACTGGGCTTTGATATCAATTATTGGAACAATGCTTTGATATCATTTATTGGAACAATGCTTTGATATCAATTATTAGAACAATCAATACTAGTTTGATACCGATTATTATGCCTATGGCTGCTCGGAACCATAATCTTAGATCCGATCTCTTACACAAACTTGGGTGTTAATCTAGAAATATGAAGAAGAGCAAAAGTTGATGGCAGCACCTAGGGCTTGGTGTTGGAATCAGAGAGAAAAGAGAGAAGAGAGTTAGGAGGAAAAGCTCTGTATTGATTCCTCTCTATTATAAAGAACAATACCTAGGTTTATATAACCTAAAGTTTCTGCTACACCATATGAACCCTAATAAACCCAAGCTCCAACTATAAAACTCTCCTAGGCTAACCTAATACATGAAAAAATCCACCGAGCCTATGTACACCCATGTCTTTTATGCTCTCATCTTCTGGATCTAAATCCGACCAATACATGTGTTAGCCACCTTAAGCCTTATTGGACCAGACCTTAAGACTCAAATAGAAAATCCCATCCAGCTCTGTTTGCCACCATCGAGGTGGCACTATCAGTAGCCGACCTGGCTCGATTGCATCTTGCCTAAACCCTGATTTTTATCTGCCTGAGATGGCCAGCTCGACTGCACCTCGAGCTGGCTCGACTGCGTATCCGAGCTAGCCCTCCTATGTGTTAGTCTCTTATCTTGGCTGATTCTTTTCCTAGCTTTGGTCCTTTGCTCCATCTTGTGTCCCAGATCTCTGGAGCACCTACCAAGCCCCTTAAGGTTCTTACACCTGAACCTCGAGCCCATGTAGGGCTACACACCACCTTCATCCTTGGACAACTCCTATCCTAGCCCTAGGACTCACACCCATCCTAGTTTTCCAGAGCCAACACCCTAGATCCTCCTATGGCCCCCTAGGACTTGGGAGAACCACACCAAATCTTTCAAAGGGTACATCATCACTGAACATGATCAATTTCAGAGTATTTTACTGTTGAGATGTCTTTGATGGGATATAGAAATAAGTATTTCTTAGACTTGAGGTCACCTCAGTGGCTTTCAATCAATGACTATGCTTTGATACTAGACTAACTGAATTTCTAATTCAGTAATAAAAGATTTTTAGGCATAGTCAAGTATTTGCAAAGTCGATGTATGATCAAGATGGGATTAACAACTCTAAGAGTTGGAGAAGAATGTATCACTATATTTCAATATAGCAAAACCTTGGCCAAGATAATCCATAAGATGGATTTGGTATTTTGAAGTACAATGTGGATAGCCTGATTAGAGTTGACAGTTGAACTTTGAGGTCTCTTATGAACATTTTGGTCAAAAAAATGAATTAAATGAAAACTATATCCACATGAATTTTAAAGATGTTATTCTACACATTTGACTTATCCGACCGTCAGGTACCATTGCTAGATGGTTACTTCGATTGGTACAAAAATTTATGAAGAAAAAAATCATATTTTCCATCATAGGAGCATTCAGATCTGCTTGGATCTGAAGAAATATTTTAAATTTTTTTTAAAAGTTCTAATTAAATCTGAGATATCTCAGATTTGATTCTATAGATTTGATATTAAAATTAAAAATTAAAATTGAATCTAATTTAATTTTCTTATCTTGGTTGGGTAAACAGGTTTTACCCTATCGATGATCTATTATCACCTAGGGTTCTGGATGTAGCCAAGCAATTATCTAGCCTCTACCAGAGTTCACTCGGGTAGGATTTAGACTTGCTCTCCTTGTGGATCTAATCTCAAAAGACTAGATCTGGATTTGATTTGTGAAGCCTTCAAACAAACTTTGAAGGCAGCACCCTATCTCTTGATCTAGATCACTCAGTCTTATTTTATCTTCTATTTTTCTTAACTTTTGATGGCTGAAACCTCACCGACTCTAGTGTGGATGTAGAGAAGAGAGGGAGGAGCTGTAGAAGGGTATGGAGGAGGTTTATGGTGGCAGCATATGGGCGTGGTGATCAAAAGATTAAAGCCCTAGGGCGCAGGGTCTTTAAATAGACTCGTGTGCCAACATAGAGTCCCATTTCATTAAGCAATCAAATTGCTTGATAACTTAGGACTCTAGAGCTGATAACCCATATCCCCAACTTGATTTCTGTCAAGTTTGGTTGACCAAAAACATCTCGAAAGGTGGCAGCATGAAAGGATAAAGAAGAGTCTAGGGCGCCTAGGACTCTTCTCTTAAGAGTTTGATCCAAATCAAACTCTATCTCAACCCAACCTAGGTGCCTCCAAAAATCACCAAATTTGGCACACCCAAAGTATGACTCAAGCCCTATCACATATCTAAAAATTAGAGGAAAAGAATTCCTAAAAAATTTTCTAAAAGGCTCTAATCCTGTGACCCTCAATTCTCTCAACTGGGTCAACTATTGACCCTAGTCCAAATGCTTTTCAGAATGGATTTATTTCTAAAATTAATCTGACCTAGATAACTTCTAGCCAGATGAAAATAAACTCATTTATAATTTAGGAATGAGTCAAATCAAATTTGACTCAATCGAGATATTTCAGAAAAACTACAAAAGAAGAATATCAGGCTCAATTGTGTGCTAGCATGATTTTCTTGAACCTAATTGGATCTAATCCAAATCAATCAAACTAAGCCCAATTGATCACATCCAAATCTAAGTCCTTATTTGTGTGATCCAGTTAGATTTAGTTCTATATGATAATAGGATATGTCGTGATCTCTATCGTCGATATCATTGAAACACCTTTCGATGGACTAGAACTTTTTTGATTCAGACAATTAGAATGATCGATCATCAAGATCATTCTAATTACTCTCAAAATCAATCAGTGACACCTAGAAGTATATGGTAGTAGGCTATTAGAATTGAAAGTGAATCTCTTGGTGTAGCTACCTGTGTGATTGGATTCTTCTATCTTGAGCCCTGACAGGATTAGGGTTAAGGTGAACTCGTCAAACCCAACATTCATCATATAAATTAATCATTCAATTTGAGTTTGATGTAAAATGCTAATAGAGACTCTTTCTATCATCTTCACACTGCCATAGCCATGGGCTTAAGGATTCGATCTCATGATCATCATAGGACTACTCCTTATCTATCGAGATAGATAGATCTCCTATTGGTGCAATCAAATTCCTACAATGAACATGCTATAGCCAACATACACCTCAGGATTCCGAATGGCTAGGAGATTGAGTTATAGTATAGTCAAACTATAATACCCTCAAGGTGAACTATCGATGCACCTCAGGTTGAAGAACCAGACACACCATTATAGCGTTGTTGCCCAAGTATGGCTATCGAAGAGGGGGGTGAATTGGATATTTTAAATTTTAAGCTTATAATGTAAGTAGATTGATCTAATTAAATGCCAACAAATAAGCTATGTAATGTGCAGTGAAGAAAATTAATAGAACAGTAATATGCAATCATAAATATAATGATTTTATAGTAGATCGGTTCCAAACTCAGCACCTACATCTACTCCCTAAGTAAACCATTTAGAAATTCAATTATAATTACTAGGCTTGATTACAATCCAATTGTTTTACTTAGGCTCGTAATTCAATCTAGTTGATTTTGATCTTGGCTCACTAACCACAATCATAGAATGATTGTTTTCCTGGGCTAACAATCAATCTTGATTGATTTTCACTTTGGCTCACCAATCACAAACTTAAGTTTCTCACCTTAAAAAACTTTAATTAAATATGAAAAATACAATGAACAAAATAAAAACAAACTCTTTGAAGCTTAAGAGAAGAAAATTTGAGAGCTTGGCTTGTAGGCTTGATTTCTTCTCTTTAAGTGCTTGAAAGAAGTAGGAGTTGATCTTCAATTGTGTTGGCCTGACTTCTCTCTGATTAAGGATGTTGGAAGGCCAAGAAAAGCTTTAAGAAATACTCCTTACTTTTTACTATTTAGCTCATATACTTGAAAAACTGAAAATTTGCTTGGAAGCTCTTTCTTTTTGGTTCAAAAGTTATATTTCTTGTCTCAAGTGCTTCCTTAAGTATCCCAGAGATTTCCCACCATTACAATCACCAACATAGGCTTCTGAAAGTGATCTAGCCATTAGAGAACCAAAAAAAATTGTTGTGAGATGTGTGGAGTGAAAAAGCTACAGAAACTAGAAACTAGCCATTACAGGCACTAGGCTGGCTCAGTTTTAAACTAGGTTGGCTCAGTTAAAACTAAAATGACTCAATTTTTGACTTAGATATCTCAGTCTTAATGTATCTGAAAATTTGATTTTTGTCTGGCTCACTTTCTGACTGGGTCGGCCTAGTTGCCACTAGATCGGCTAAGTTTGAAACTAGATTGGCTTAGTCCTCTAATTCATGAAAAATTCAGCTTTCTTTCCTCTCTATTTTCTACCTCCACTGAGACTAGATCAATCCAATTTGAGATTAGGTCGGCCCAATTTGTATGCCATGTGTGCCAAAGATCGTTTGTGATCTTTTCTTCTCCAAATTTTTTTATAGGCTAGACTTATTCTTTTTGTCTTGATTTAATCTTTATTTTGATGTCTTGAAAGATGTATCCATTCTAGAATTTCTTCTCTAAAATCTTGAGTGATGAATCTCTATTTAGATGAGTGAAAACATTTAAAGTTTGTGAGCTCTTGAAATTTATAACTACACATTCTCACAAACATCATCAATAATTTAATAATTTATACTCAAATACTTTTGTTATCATCAAAATCAAACTAGGGTCAACAATCTCCCCCTTTTTGATGATGATAAAATCTTTTGAGTATAACCTTTCCTTCATATTTGAAAATGATATTTTTATTCGGTCTTACCAATTAACTCATGCATCATATTCATTTTACCAATTTATATATGCTCCCACTGAGAATACTGATCATGTTTGATGTAAGTCAAATTTTGTGTTACTCCTCCTTACTATGTGCCGAGATTTTAGTTTAGCAATTCAAGTTCTGATTTCTTCCATACTTTTAGTTACAATTGAATTTCACTTGTTTGCACATTCCTTATTTTGTTCTTGCTGAAGTAATGTCCATTTAACAAGTGTGCCATAATGTGCCATTCTTTAGATTTTAATTATATTTTCAATTCTCATATTTTTAGTTCTAATTTTATACTCATTTTTTTCTCCTCTTTTGTCATTATCAAAAAGTATACAAATAATATAATGAAATTTGATCAAGCATAAAAAAAGATAATTTCATTCATTCACATGAAGAATTTGATACAATGCAAGCCAAAATTCAAACTTCATTCATTCACAGATACAAATAGTTTTAAGTGCACAAAATGTTGAAGTTTGAAAATTACATATCATAGATACCTATCATGAACATTTACAACCAAAATGTTCTAAACATAACTAAATGGATCCTATATAAAATCTAATCAACACTAGGCTTTGAAGGGTCGGATGGGGCTAGATCAATAGGTCTTGAAGTGCGCTGCTCGGTGAACATTTCTCTCACAGCATCTTTAATTAGCTGAGGAAGATCACCAGATATCCTATCATATACACGCTGCACAATCTCTTCGATCTGATCCTCATTTAATTTGATAGTGGACGAAGATAGAGTAGGCACAGGATGCTGCGGCACGAGCTCTGTTACATCTTTCTTACCCTTCTTAATCTAGCTTTACCCAAATACCATTTACTTTCTTGAATTTCATCCTATGCATTGACTTCAAATTGTAGGTATCGTAGTGCTGAAGCTTCTTACTAGATTTTTCTTCCAGGCTAACTCCAAAGTCCTGGAATACTAATGTCAAGAATATCCCATATGGTAGTGCTGGTTTTCCTCTTTGGGATGCTTCTTGCATTACCCTTAAGATCAAGGCTAGAAGGTTGAACTTTTGCCTCATGAGAATGTGGTACATCACAGCTATATCATTTTTATTTAGGAAATCGAATCTTCCTACTCAGGGTACCAGAATTTGGGCTGAAATATGGTGAAGTAGTCTATTTTGCGTGGATAGGTCCCTAGCATGGATTTTCTTAAAATGCATGGCATCATCTCTTCCAAACAACAATGATAGCATACTTGCTCGATCATCGAGTCTCTCAGCTTTGATAGTGGGTGCCCTAAGTAAATTGCCCAGCTTTTTTATGGTTAAATTGATTTTCACCTTCTTGACTTCTGATTCAAATGATCTTGGGCTAAATTTAGCATTACTATAGAACTACCTCACTAGATTTGGATAGGTTGGAAGACCTATTCCTAAGCAATGGTATTCCCATCCTTGAAACTTTAATCCCTCTCCAAACTCAAAATCCTCACTTGCTAGGAAGTCAAAATCCACACTCCTACTAGTTTTGATAGTTCTAGAGGAGAGTGAAATGTTAGATGTGTGCCCTAGAAGCTACATTAGCTAATAATTGTAATATACTTCTAAGGATAATTTTATAATTTTGACTATAAATTAATAAAAATATTATTTTCTATCACAGTGTGTACTTGAAGAGTTGAAAATTTAAGACATAAATTTTCATAATTAACTCATAAACTGCTCCCGACCGTAGGATCATCATGAGGATGGTGATTGATCCAGTAGGTTGGTGTATGATCACTTTCTTTGAGTAGATGAGTCTTGAGTCTATAGTGTGGAGACATCGGAGTGAGAGTACAGATACTCATTAGAGAATGAGAGCACAGAGTGTGACCATCTCGAGCATTCATAAAAAAATCTATCTTCTCATCGATGATTAGCTCGATGTTGCAGTAGTGTGTCTGGTTCTTTGACCTGAGGTGCATCGATAATTCACCTTGAGGGTATTGTAGTTTGTGTTAGATATGTGTACCCTAGAAGCCAGAATTGGCTGACACTTGTTATACACTTCTAAGGGCAAAATTATAATTTTGACTATAAATAATAAAATAGATTATTTTCTATCATAATGTGTATTTAGTGTCTGCGATACATTCTTTGAGTTAATGGCAATGAAAATTCTTATTTTTAAGAGTTGAAAATTTAAACATGAATTTTCATTATTAACTCATAAAATGCTCCTAACCATAGGATCATTATGAGGATGATGATTGATCCGGAAGGTTGGTGTATAATCGCTTCATTATAGTAGATGAGTCTTGAGTCTATGGTGTAGAGACACTAGAGTGAGAGTATAGGTATTCGTTAGAGAATGAGGGCACTGAGCGTGACCACCTCGAGCAGTCATAAGAAAGTCTACCTTCTCACCAATGACTGGCTCGAAGCTGCAGTGGTGTGTCTGATTCTTTGATTTGAGGTGCATCGATAGTTCACCTTGAGGGTGTTATAGTTTGACTACACCATGACTCGATCTCCTAGCCATCCAAAATCCTGAGGTATATGTTGGCTATAGCATGTTCATTGTAGGAATTGGATTGCACCAAGAGGGAATCTATCGACCTCGATAGATGAGGAGTAGCCATATGATGATCATGAGAATCAAGTCCATAAGCCCATGGCCATGGCAGAGTGAAATGATAGAAAGAGTTTCTATTAAGATATTCACATCGGACTTGAATCAAATGATTAATTCATATGACAGAAATTAGGGTTTGACGAGTTCACCTTAACCCTAAATCGATTAGGGCTCAAGATAGAAGAACTTAATCACACATGTAACTACATCGAGAGGTTCATTTTTAGTTCTAATGGATTACCACCATATACTGTTAGGTGTCACTGATGGATTTTGGGAGTAATTAGAATGATTTGGATGATCGATCATTCTAGTTGTCTGAATCAAAAAAATTCTGATCCATCGAATGTTGTTTCGATGATGTCGATGATAGAGATCGTGATATATCTCATTACCATATGAAACTGAATCTAATTGGATCACACATACAAGGGTTTGAATCTAGATATCATCAATTAAACTAATCCAGTTCAATTGATTTGAATTAGATTCAATTTGGTTCAAGAAAATCATGCTAGCACACGATTGAGCCTAAAGTTCTCCTTCAACAATCATTAAATATTATCTTGACTAAACCAAATGTGTTTGGGCTCACTCAAGTATCTTTACTTGGTCTAACTGGAGCTTTTCTAGGTTAGAAAAGGGTTGTCTTAATTTATGAGATAAATTTAAGATAATACCTACTATTTTCCATCATCTGCTAATTCTTGTCTTTTAACTGTGGTCAAACATTGACCATTGACCCTTAGACATCTACCCATATGTCATGCACCTATAGAAGAGCAGATAGGGGCTTGTCCTCCTATTAGAAAGAGGAAAGGAGGGGGCACACACCTAGGGAGGCATGCGCCTAAGAATGGTGATGCCTGGAGTCCCATACAGATGGGACTCTAGGTTGCTTCTTGGAATCAAACTAGGTGGTGCCAAAGACTCTGCTTTGACTAGTCTTGGCACCACCTAAGGATGTTGGAGAGGAGCTCTCATCTGATTGGATCAGATGATGTCATCCCACCAATCAGATTTAGATCTAATTATATGAAGAAACATGATTGGATGGGATGATGTGGCATTGCATGGCGCAGCAGGATCTATATAAACCCTGTTTGTGCCTAGGTTTAGAGAGGTTCTCCCCTTGCCCATGCCACATAGCCATCTCCCTATCTCCTCAATGCCTACCTTTGATCCTCTCTCTCCTCTCCACACCCAAGAGGTTTTGGGCTTCAGTTTGGGGCAATCCAGATAAGAGAAAGGCGACAAGAAAGAAAGAAGGCAGCACTACTGCAAGAGACGACATCGGATCTTCAAAAGTTATTTTGAAGATCTTCAAGATCAAATCTAGATATGATCTTTGGAGAAAAGATTGAAAAAGAGGAGATATCTAGATCTTGCCCGAGTGGATACCAGTAGAGACCAGACGATTGTGTGGCTGCATTCAGAACCTAAAGCAATCAGCAGAATCATCAGAGGATAATTAGGTTTCCTAAGAACAAGATATAAATTAAATATAATTTAATTTAATTTATTTTATTTTATTAGATCTATCAAATCAGATCTAAGAAGTATCAAATTTGATTTAGATCTAAATTTTTTTTAAAAAATATTTCTCTTGATCAAATCAGATCTGAACAAATCTGACTTAAAAAACATGATTTTTCCTTCAAGTGGTATCAGAGCCAGGTTCCCATAAATAATTTAGATCTAATTTTAATTTATTTTTAATATGATAATTAGGTAACTTTAAATTTCATATGAGATGTGATTAGTTCTTAAATCAAAAAAAATTAGAAATTAAATAATTTAGATCTAAGTTGCATAAGATGTAAGACTAGTTGTAGAATAGAATTATTCTATGTATAGTCTTGCATGATCATAATTTAATTTAATTAAGTTATAATTTTTAGATTTATTTATTTATTATTTTTTGATATTTTAAATATTATAATAAGATCTAAAAAAATAAAATTATTTAATTTTGATTCATATGAGATATGATGAATGCATGTTTAGACTAGTTGTAGAATAGTTCTACATAATATCGAGAATAGAATTTATTTTGATATGATTAATTTAAATTTAATTTTTTAGATAATTATATGGTAATTTAGATCTGAAAACATGCATGATATGATACATGAGATGTATGCAAAATATGTTTATAGTTAGATCAATTTTATATATGAGATATATGATGTAGATCTAACTAGTTTTGTAGTTTTTCATATTTCTGATTAAGGCATTCTCCTTGGCCGTCCAATCATTAGAACAAAGTAGGATTTAAATGACCTCTCCTCTCATTCGATGAGATGTTCTTATGATGTGTAGGGGTGCTGCACATTCGTCCTTAATCAGAAATCCAAAAACTTATTTTCTGCAAAATCTTAGATCCTAAAACCCTAGGTATTTACATATTTTGTTTATGAACCCTAAATTTAATTAAGAATTAAGATTATGAAATATATTAGGTCTAAAATTGAGAATTTAAGATCTAAGACATATTCATAAAATTGGGCTCGGGCTTGGGTAGCTCAATTAGGTCTATGCGGTTGATCAAATTGAATCAAGAGTTGGTTAGATGGGATCAAGAGTGCTTAAATTGACCAGCCTAATAGGATTAAGTCTGGATCAAGATTGAATCACATCTGTGATTGATCAAGCTAAGACCTAATTAGGATCAGTGGTTAGAGTCTTGATTGTTGGCTAACCCGATTGATTTTGGCTCAATAATTTGGTGTCTAAGGTAAGTTTGGTAGATATGACCGACTGATTTTTAATTGAGAGCTACCTGACTCGAATGCAATCTTATCATGTTAATGACATATCTCTTCCACCGATCTCACTTACCTGGCCATATTTGTTGGCTCAGTCCTGATCTGAGGTGGCCAATAATCCGAGCTAACCCATGCCACTAGGTTAGTCATAATGGTTATGACTATGTCAAGTCTAGTTTAATGAGACCTAATCAAATCTTCCTAAGAAAATATTAAGTGTAAGATCTTCCACTATTGTAGATGTGCGGGCCCTTTTTGGGATTGATTATTCTCGACTGGTCATAGTGGTTCAGTTGCACCGAAAGGATGCAACCATGTCCATTAAGCATTGGTTGCTATGGGCTGGAGGATGGATTGGGCTTAATATTTCAGATATGGTGAGAGATTTAATTAGGAATCCAATCTATGAAAATGGTGGGTCTAACTTAACTAAGGAGTGGATTAATATTTCAGGCATGGTGAGATTCATGAATTAGAGATCAAGCCTGGATGCACCATGATTAGAAAATCATTGGACAAGAGTTGTTCACTCATTGGCTAACCCATCACCAATAACTGTTAGGTGAGGTGATGAGTCAGTTTGTGGGACTGCACCATCCACTAGAAATCAGTAATCATGAAGAGTTTTGCATCTCTACAGAGGGAGTGTAGGGATCCAAAAAAATAGTGAGAGCTAATTTATTTAAAAATAAAACTCCTAAATAAATTGGTCAACTCTTAATTATAATATCTAACTAGAAACTTTGATTCTCTACAGAAAAATGTCTGCATCCAACCCATTAGCACGTATCTTAGACACCCATAGACTGATCAGATCCAATTATAAGGATTGGCTCCAGAACTTCAAAATCACTTTGGGTTTTGAGAAGTTAACTCATGTATTGGACTAGGACACCCCCACCTTACCAACTCATCCATCCACCGAATAGAGAGAATCTCTTGACAAGTAGATGGACAAAGATAACAAGGCCAGATACTACATGTTGGGCTCGATGTTCGATGAGCTTCAGTGTCAACATGAAGATATCAAGACTATCAACCAAATGTTGGCTCACCTACGAGAGATGTTTGGTGAACAAAGTCGTCCAACCAAGTATCAAGTCACTAAACGACTATTCAAGGCTAAAATACATGATGGACAGTCAGTCCAAGATCATTGTCTGATGATGATCAAGGATTTGGAAGAGCTTGAGAAGCTCAGAGTGAAGTTGAATCTGGATCTGCAGAATGATATAATTCTGCAATCCTTGACTGATGCATATGGACAGTTCATCATGAACTACCATATGTATAAACTTCAAAATTTTTTGATCGAGCTTATGAACATGCTGGTTACTACTGAGCTTTCCATGAAAGGTTCTGAAGGCTCAGTGCTTGCTATAGAATAGACTTCTTCTAAGAGAAAGTTTTTTGGAAAGAAGAGGTCTATGAAAAGATAAAAGGTGGAAGGAGGAAAGATGAAAAAGATAGAACTAAAGAAGAAGGCCGCTGATAAAGGAAAGTATTTCTATTGCAACACCGATGGCCACTGGAAGCGGAACTGTCCTACTTACCTAGCCATCTTGAAGAATAAGAAGGAGGCATGTCCTTTTGGAGGTATGCTCATTATTGAGGATAAACTTTGGTTCTAGTGCTTATTTGTGCACTTTCATGCAGGGTCTTGAGGATAGTAGGAGGCTGAGGGATGGTGAGATGATCTTAGGTGTCGGATGGAGCAAGAGTTGCTGCTATGGCCATGGAAACATACCCTCTTCGACTACCATCTGGTTTAGATATAGTATTAAAAGATTGTTATTTTGTGCCTGCAGCAAATAGAAATCAAATTGTCACATTATTTATGAAAGAAATAAAATTGCAAGTGGTTTCCTTATTAACGGTCTTTACTAGTTACATATTGATGTATCTATTTTTAATATCGAGCAAAATGTGAATGCCATAAAAATAAAATGACCTAGGGATAGTCTAAATGATAGGTATCTATGGCACCTAAGACTAGGTTATATAGCAAAAGATAGGGTTAACAAATTAAAAAAAATCGGGCTATTGAGTCTATTGACTTCTGAGTCATATCCAATTTGTGAATCTTGTCTTCATGGTAAAATGACTAAACTTTCTTTTTTAGGACGTGGGGAAAGGACCATGGATCTTCTTGCCCTAGTACATACTAATGTATGCGATCCATTTGATGTATCGACTAGAGGCAACTTTGTCTACTTCATAACATTTACTGATGTTTTGTCTCGGTATGGGTATGTGTATCTTATGAGATACAAGTCTAAAGCTTCTGAAAAGTTCAAGGAATTCAGACATAAAGTAGAAAAGCAAACTAAAAAACTCATTAAGGTTCTTCGATCAAATCGAGAAGGTGAATGCCTTAGTCAGAAATTTCTGGACTATCTCAAGAAAAATGGTACAGTCTCTCAATGGACTCTACCTAAAATACCTCAACTCAATGGGATTTCAGAATGGAGGAATCAGACCCTATTAGATATGGTTCGATCCATGATGAGCTTCATAGATCTTCCTGATTTTCTTTGGGAACACAGTCTATTAACTACAATATACTTATTGAATAGCGTTCCTTCTAAAATCATTCCTACCACACTATATAAGATATGGCATGGTATGAAACCAAGTCTGAGTCATCTCAGAATTTAGGGTTGTCCGGCTGATGTCAAAAGACAACAAGTGGACAAGTTAGACTATAGATCATTTAGAGCTCGATTTATAGGTTATCCTAAAGAGTTATTAGGATATTATTTCTACATTTTAGAAGATCACAATATGTTTGTGAACCGACATGCCATCTTTCTTGAAAAATAGTTTATTCATGATAGCGGCATTGGAAGGCAGATTAAGCTCGAGGAGAAAGTCTCACAAGAGCAACGAGCTAAGGACCAAATGGAACCAAATTAAGTTGAGCCAATACAATCACTACCTCCAACTCGTAGATTGAAAAGAATTTTCCATCCCCTTGAGAGGTACTTAGGTACTATTTTAGAGAAAGTAGAAAAAATATTCCTCATAGGTAATGGGGTTAATGGTGATGATCCCAAAACCTATGGTGAGGCTATATCAAATATCGAGTTCGAGAAATGGTTAGAGGCAATGAAGTCAGAAATTGACTTGATGCACTCAAACCAAGTCTGGACCTTGGTAGATCCAATAGAAGGTATAGTACCTATTGGGTGTAAATGGAACTATAAGAGAAAGATTGGTGCAGATGGGAATGTAGAGATATTCAAAGCTAGATTAGCGGCAAAAGTGTATAGTCAATATGAAGGCATTGACTATCAGGATACCTTTTCGTCAGTAGCTATGCTAAAATTCATTCGCACATTGCTTGCTATTGTAGCCTATTTCGATTATGAAATATGGCAAATGGATGTGAAAACAGCATTCTTAAATGGATACCTTAAGAAAGATATCTATATGAAACAGTCGCTAGGTTTCACATCTAGTGATGCTGATCACAAGGTATGCAAACTGCAAAGGTCCATATATGGACTTAAGCAAGCATCTCGGAGCTGGAATACTCATTTTAATGATGTGATCAAATTATTTGATTTCATCAAAAATGAGGAGGAACCATGTGTCTTCAAAAAGGTCAGTGGGAGTGCTAGATCTTCCTCGTATTATACGTGGATGATATTCTCCTTATTGGGAATAATATTTTCATGTTGACCATAGTTAAAATATGGTTATCCAAAGAATTATCCATGAAAGACCTAGGAGAAGCATCCTTTATTCTAGGAATTAAGGTCTATAGAGATAGACCGAATAGAATGCTAGGACTTTCACAGAAGATATATATAGAGGAAGTGCTAAAGAGGTTTAGCATAAAAAACTTCAAGAGGGGATTAGTATCCTTTAGACATGACATTCATCTCTCCAAGAAGATGTGCCCTAGCACACTTGAGGAAATAGAATGCATGAGTAAGATCCCTTATGCTTCAGCAATAGGGAGCCTCATGTATGCTATGTTATGTACACATCCTGATATAGCCCATGCTGTGAGTGTCACGAGCAAATATTAGTCAAATCCAATTGAAGAATACTGGACTTTTATGAAATGTATCCTTAAGTACTTGAGAAGAACTAAGGATATATTGTTGATTTTTGGTAATGGAGAACTCCAAGTTCAAGGGTATACAGACTCAGATTTTATATCCGATGTAGATGATCGAAAGTCAACATCTGGGAGTCTGTTTGTGTGTAATGGTGGTGCTGTCAATTGGAAGAGTTTCAAGTAGATAGTGATAGTAGATTCCACCATGGAAGCAAAATACATCGCTGCATCAGAAGCTATGAAGGAGGCATTTCGGTATAAGAAGTTTGCCATAGAAATTGAAGTAATTCCTGAAGGAAAATCCTGATTTTTCGGTCCAGGTTCGTTCAGATCTGATCAGATCAAGAGATATATTTCAAAATTTTTTTTCTTTGATTATATCAGATTTAGGATGTTTCAGATCTAATTCTTATTTTTTTAATAAATAAAATAAAATAAGGATAAATTAAATCAAATTTAATTTACCTGATTTGGGTAATCCTATTATCCTATTGATGATCCTGTTTGCAGCGGAAGGTTCTGGATCTAGCCATGCAAGCGCCTGACCTCTATCGATATCCACTTGGGCTGGATCTAGAGATCCTCTACTTCTCTATCACGTCTTCAAAAATCAGATCTGGATCTGATCTGGAGGATCTTCAAAACTTCTTTTGAAGATCAGCAGTCATCCTTTGCAGCATTGCAGCCTTCTTGCTTTTGATCTTCTTTCTTTGATCTGGATCGCACCAACCAAGCTCCCAAACTATTTTCGTGGAAAGGAGAGGGAGAAGAAGCTTTGGCATGGAGGAGGAGAGAAGAAAAAGCCTTGGGCGTGGGGAATTCTGATTACTCTTTGAGTTGGGTATAGGGTCTTATTTATAGACTAACTGTGATCCAACTCCTCTTCTTCTCTACCAATCACAACCCTTTGTGAAATCAGATCTAAATCTGATTGGTGAGAATAGAGTCCCCTGGATTCCTCCTTAGAGGGTGCCTAAGACCAGTCAAACTGGATTCTTAGAAGAACTCTAATTGGAATCCAAAAGGGAGGTGGAGTCCTTGTCCAACAAGAACTCCAGGGTGCCTCCAACTTGGGCGCACGCCTAGGGTGGCGTGCGCCCTCCTCCTTGCCAAGTTCTAGCAGGGGGACAAGCCCCCACCAACTCTCCAATAGGTGCATGACATGTGGTCAAAAGTCAAAGTGTCAAAGGTCAATGTTTGACCAGTCAAAGGTAGACTTTTGACCAAAGTCAAAGAACAAGAAATGGTAGGCGACCAAAAATGACAGGTAATGTCTTACAAAATAAGACAATCCTTTTTGACTTGGACTACCTTCAGTCAAATCATATGAAGGCCTCTGATTGAGCACAAACTCCTTTGGCTCAGACAGGATAACTTATTTATAATTAGTAAAAGAAGAATGTTAGGTTCAATTGAGTGCTAGCACGATTTTCTTGAACCTAATTGAATCTCATTCAGATCAATTGAACTAGATCAGTTCAATTGATGATCACCAGATTCAAACCCTTATTTGTGTGACCCAGTTAGGTTCAGTTCTGTATGGTAATGGGATATGTCATGATTTCTATCATCAACATCATCGAAACTCCTTTCGATGGATCAGAACTCTTCTGATTCGAATAGCTAGAATGATTGATCATCTAAATCATTCTAATTGCTCCCAAAATCCACCAGTGACACCTAGCAGTATATGGTGGCAACCCATCAGAGCTGAATGTGAACCTCTTGGTGTAGCTACCTGTGTGATTCGGTTCTTCTATCTTGAGCTCCGATCAGATTAGGGTTAAGGTAAACTCGTCAAACCCTAGTCTCTGTCATATGATGTAATCATTCGATTCAAGTCCAATGTGAAAATCTAAATAGAAACTCTTTCTATTATTTCACTCTGCCATGGCCATGGACTTTTGGACTTGATTCTCATGATTATCATAGGGCTGCTCCTCTACCACCGAGGTAGATAGATTCCATCTTAATGCCATCCAGTTCCTACAAAGAACATGCTATAGCCAACATACACCTCAGGGTTCCATATGGCTAGGAGACCGAGTAATGGTGTAGTCAAACTATGACACCCTCATGGTGAACTACCGATGCACCTCAAGTCAAAGAACCAGACACACTACTGCAGCATCGAGTCAGTCATTGATGAGAAGGTAGCCTCCCTAATGACTACTCGAGGTGGTCACGCTCAGTGCCCTCGTTCTCTAACGAGTACCTGTACTCTTGCTCCGGTGTCTCTACACCATAGACTCAAGACTCATCTACTAAAGAGAAGCGATTGTACACCAATCTTTTGAATCAATCACCCTCCTCATGATGATCCTATGGTCGAGAGCATTTTATGAGTTAACAATGATTATTCATGTCTTAAATTTTCAACTCTTGAAAATATGAATTATCATTAACATTAACCTAAAGGATGTATCACAGACACTAAATACACATATGTGATAGAAAATAACCCATTTTATTGATATTAGTCGAAATTATAATTTTGCCCTTAGAAGTGTATTACAAGTGTCAGCCAATTCTGGTTTCTAGGGCACATATATCTAACAATCTCCCACTTATCCTAAAGCCAATTGGCTACAAGTCTAAGTCCCATCTTCTCAAGGTGGGCTTTGAACTTCTGCTGGCCCAACGGCTTTGTAAGTGGGTCTGCCATATTATCTGTGGAGTTGACTCTCTTGATCTTGATGTAACGCTTCTTGAGGTAATCGCGGATGAGGTGGTAACGATGCTCAATGTGCTTGGATTTTTGGTGAGACCTCAACTCCTTAGCAAGGGCTATGGCACCATTGTTATCGCAGTATAGAGGAATGGCATCTGATGGCATTACTCCGATTTCTGCAGCAAACTTCTTATACTAGAATGCTTTCTTCACAGCCTCTGATGCAGCGATATATTTTGCTTCCATATGGAATCTGCTATCATGATTTGCTTGGAAGTCTTTCAGCTAACAGCACCACCATTGCATACAAACAGACTGCCAGATGTCGACTTTCAATCATCTATATCAGACATGAAATCTGAGTCTGTGTATCCCTGGACTTGGAGTTCTCCGTTACCAAAGACCAACATTATATCCTTAGTTCTTCTCAAGTACTTAAGGATACATTTCACAGAAGTCCAGTATTCTTCATCTGGATTTGACTGATATCTGCTTGTGACACTCACAGCATGGGCTATATCAGGTCGTTTACATAGCATGGCATACATGAGGCTCCCTATTGCAGAAGCATAAGGGATCTTGCTCATGCGTTCTATTTTCTTAGGTGTGCTGGGGCACATCTTCTTGGAAAGATGAATACCATGTCTGAAGGGTATTAATCCCCTCTTAGAGTTTTCCATACTAAACCTCTTTAGTACTTCCTCTATGTACATTTTCTGTGAAAGTCCTAGCATCCTATTCGGTCTATCCCTATAGACCTTAATTCTAGAATAAAGGATGCTTTACCTAGGTCTTTCATGGAGAATTCCTTGGACAACCATATTTTGACTGTCGTCAACATGGGAATATCATTCTCAATAAGGAGGATGTCATCCACGTACAATATGAGGAAGACAACAGCGCTCCCACTGATCTTTTTGAAAACACACGGTTCCTCTTCATTTTTGATGAAACCAAACATTTTGATCACATCATTGAAATGAGTGTTCCAGCTCCGAGATGCTTGCTTAAGTCCATATATGGACCTTTGCAGCTTGCAAACCTTGTGATCAGTATCACTGGATGTGAAACCTAGCGGCTGTTCCATATAGATATCTTCCTCAAGATATCCATTTAAGAATGCCATTTTCACGTCCATTTGCCATATTTCATAATCGAAATAGGCTGCAACGGCAAGCAATGTGCGGATGGATTTTAGCATAGCTATTGGGGAAAAGGTATCCTGATAGTCAATGCCTTCACGTTGACTATAACCTTTTGCCACTAGTCTAGCCTTGAATGTCTCCACATTCCCATCTGCACCAATCTTTCTCTTGAAGATCCATTTACACCCAATAGGTACTATACCTTCTGGTGGATCTACCAAGGTCCAGACTTGGTTTGAGTGCATCGAGTCAATTTCTGACTGCATTGCCTCTAGCCATTTCTCGGAGTCGATATCTGATATCGCCTCATTGTAGGTTTTGGGATCATCACCATGAGCACCATTACCTACGAGGAACATTTTCTCTACTTCCTCTGAAATAATACCTAAGTATCTTTCAGGGGGATGGAAAACTCTTTTCGATCTACGAGGTGGAGGAGGTAGTGTTCTTATTGGCTCAACCTTGATTTGGTTCCAATTGGTCCTTAGCTCGTTGTACTTGTGAGACTTTCTCATCAAGCTTGATCTGCTTTCCAATGCCGCTATCTTGAATAAACTATTTTTCAAGAAAGATGGCATGTCGACTCACAATCACATTGTGGTCTTCTGGAAATGTAGAAATAGTATCCTAATGACTCTTTAGGATATCCTATGAATCGAGCTCTAAAGGACCTAAACTCTAACTTGTCCGCTTGTTGTCTTTTGACATGAGCTGGACAACCCCAAATTCTGAGATGACTCAGACTTGGTTTCTTACCGTGCCATATCTCATACGGTGTGGTAGGAACGGTTTTAGAGGGAACCCTATTCAGTAGATAGATTGAAGTTAACAATGAGTGTCCCCAAAGGAAATCAGGGAGGTCTGTGAAGCTCATCATGGATCGAACCATATCCAATAGAGTCCGATTTCTCCATTCTGAAACCCCGTTGAGTTGAGGTGTTCCTGGTGGAGTCCATTGAGAGACTATGCCATTTTCCTTAAGATAGTCTAGGAATTCCCGGCTAAGGTATTCACCTCCTCGATCTGATCGAAGAACCTTAATGGGTTTTCTATTTGTTTTTCTACTTCATGTCTGAATTCTTTGAACTTTTCAAAAGCTTCAGACTTGTGTCTCATAAGATACACATACCCATACCTAGACAGATCATCGGTAAAGATAATGAAGTAGACAAAATTGCCTCTAGCCGGCACATCAAATGGGCCGCACACATCAGTATGTACTAGGGCAAGGAGATCTGTGGCCCTCTCCCCATGTCCAACAAAAGGGAGTTTAGTCATTTTGCCTTGAAGACAAGATTCACAAGTTGGATATGACTCGGAAGTCAATGGACTCAATAGCCCATTTTTCTCCAATTTGTTGATCCTATCTTCTGCTATATGACCTAATCTCAGGTGCCATAGATATCTGTCATTTGGACTATCCCTAGGTCATTTGGCATTCACGTTTTGCTCGATAGTTAGAATAGGTACATCAATATGTAGCTGATAAAGACCATTAATAAGGAAACCATTTGCAATTTTATTTCTTTCATAAAGAATGTTACAATGGTCCTTAAAGAAGGTAATCACATAGCCTTCTTAGTGCTAAGCATGAAACAGAAATCAAATTCCTGCTAGCTGCAGGCACATAATAACAGTCTTTCAAAACTAAGTCTAAACCAGATGGTAATCGAAGAGGGTATGTTCCCACGGCTACTGCAGCAACTCTTGCTCCATTACCGATGCGTAGGATCATGTCTCCATCCCTCAGCCTCCTGCTATCCTCAAGACCCTGCATGGAAGTGCACAGATGAGCACTAGAACCAGAGTCAAGCACCCAACTGGATGCAGAAGAAACCGTAAGGTTAGACTCAATAACGAGCATACCTCCAGAAGGACCTTCCTTCTTGTTCTTCAGGGTGGCCAGGTAAGTAGGGCAGTTCCGCTTCCAATGGCCGTCGCTGTTGCAATGGAAATACTTTTCTTTGACATCGGCCTTCTTCTTCAGCTCTGCCTTCTTCTTCTTTGCTCCTTCCACCTTCTGCTTTTTCACAGACTTCTTTTTCTTTCCATAAGACTTTCTTTTGGAAGAAGTCCATTCCATAGCAAGAACTGAGCCTTTAGAACCTTTCATAGAAAGCTCAGCGGTAACCAGCATATTCATTAATTCGGCCAAGGAATTTTGAAGTTTATGCATGTGGTAATTCATGATGAATTGCCCATATGCATCAGTCAAGGATTGCAGAATAATATCATTCTGCAGGTCCAAGTCTAACTTCACACCGAGCTTCTCAAGCTCTTCCATGTCCTTGATCATTGTCAGACAGTGATCTTGGACTGACTGCCCATCACGCATCTTAGCCTTAAAAAGTCATTTCGTGACTTGATACTTGGCTGCGCGACTCTGTTCACCAAACATCTCCTGCAGGTGAGCCAACATTTGGCGAGCAGTCCCGATATCTTCATGTTGGTGCTGGAGCTCATCAGACATCGAGCCCAACATGTAATATCTGGCCTTATTATCTTCGTCTATCCATTTTTCCAGAGACGCTCTCTGTTCAACAGATGGACGGGCTGGTAAGGTGGGAGGGTCCTGGATCCAAAACATGGGTTAACTTCTCGGAACCCAAAACTATTTTGTAGTTCCTGAGCCAATCTTTATAATTGGGTCCAGTCAGTCTATGTGTGTCCAGGATACGTGCCAATGGGTTGGACGCAGACATTTTTCTATAGAGAGTCAAAGATTCTAGTTAGATACTGTAATTATGACTTGACCAATTTGTTTAGGAAATTTTATTTTTAAACAAATTAGCTTCCACTATTTTCTCGGATCCCTACACTCCCTCTGTAGAGATGCGAAAATCTCCATGATTAATGATTTCTAGTGGGTGGTGCGGTCTCACCAACTGACTCATCACCTCACCTAACAGTTATTGGTGATGGGTTAGCCAATGAGTGAACAACTCTTGTTCAATGATTCTCTAATCATGGTGCACCCAAACTTGGTCTCTAATTCATGAATCTCACCGTATCCAGAATATTGATCCACTCCTTAGTTAAGTCAGACCCACCATTTGCATAGACTGGGTTCCTAATTGAGTCTCTCACCGTATCCAAAATATTGAGCCCAACTCATCCTCCAGCCCATAGCATCCAATGCCTAATAGACATGGTTGCATCTTCCCGGTGCAACTGAGCCACTGTATCCAGTCGAGAACAATCAACCCCGGGAAGGGCCCGCACATCTACAATGGTGGAAGACCTCAGACTTAATCTTTTCTTAGGGAGAATTGATTCAGGTCTCATTAAACTAGACTTGTCATAGTCATAACAATTATGACTAACCTAGTGGCATGGGTTAGCTCGGATTATTGACCACCTCAGATCAGAACTGTGTCAATAGATATGGCCAGGTAAGTGAGACCGGTGGAAGGAATATGCCATTAACTCGTACAAGAATGCATTCAGGTCGAGTAGCTTCCAATTAAAAATCAGTCGGTCGTATGTGCCAAACTTACCTTAGACACCAAATTGTTGAGCCAGAACCAATTGGGTTAGCCTACAATCCAGACTCTAACCTCTGAGCCTAATTAGGTCTTGCTTGATCGTGACTCGATCTTGACCCAGACTTAATCCTATTAGGCTGGTCAATTTAAGCATTGTTGATCCCATCTAACCAACTCTTGATTCGGTTTGATCAACCGCTTAGACCTAATTGAGCTACCCAAGCCCGAACCCAGTATTATGAATATGTCTTAGATCTGAAATTCTCAATTTTAGACCTAATTAATATTCCATAATCTTAATTCTTAATTAAGTAGGGTTCATAAACAAAATATGCACAATAAATCCTAGGGTTTCAGGATCTAGGGTTTTGCAGAAAGTAAGTTTTGGGTTTCTGATTAAGGACGAACACGCAGCACCCCTACACATCATAAGAACACCCCATCGAATGGAAGAGAGGGCCTTTAAACCCTTCTTCGTTCTTATGACCGGACGGCCAAGAGGAAATGCCTTAATCAGGAACATTCAATACTATAAAAATAGTTTATCAGATCTATATCATATATCTCATATACAAATTAGATCTAATCATGGCATATTTTGCATACATCTCATGTATCGAATCATGCATATTTTCAGATCTAAATTATCTCATAATAATCTAAAAAATTAGATTTAAATTGATCTAATCAAAATAAATTCTAATCTAGACAACTATGTAGAACTATTCTACAACTAGTCTAGACATGCATCAATCATATCTCATATGATGTTAAAATTAAATAATTTTATTTGCTATTTTTTAGATATTATTATAACACTTATAATATCAAAAAATAGTAAATAAATAGATCTAAAATATGATTTAATCAGATTAAATCAAAAACATGCAAGACTATTCTATAGAACTATTCTATTTTAGAACTAGTCATGCATATTTCCTAATCTTAGATCCAAATCATTTAATTTTAATTTTTTTTTTATTTCAGATCTGATCACATCTCATGTGACATCTAAAATCATTTATTTTCTAATTAAAATAAATTTAAAATCAAATCTAAATAATTTAGAACCTTGGCTCTGATACCATTTGAAGGAAAATCCTGATTTTTCGGTCCAGGTTCGTTCAGATCTGATCAGATCAAGAGATATATTTCAAAATTTTTTCTCTTTGATCTATATTAGATCTGGGATGTTTCAGATCTAATTTTTATTATTTTAATAAATAAAATAAAATAAAAATAAATTAAATCAAATTTAATTTACCTGATTTGGGTAATCCTATTACCCTGTTGATGATCCTATTTGCAGCGGAAGGTTCTGGATCTAGCCACGCAAGCGCCTGGCCTCTACCGGTATCCACTGGAGCTGGATCTGGAGATCCTCTTCTTCTCTATCACATCTCCAAAAATCAAATCTGGATCTGATCTGGAGGATCTTCAAAACTCCTTTTGAAGATCAGCAGTCATCCTTTACAGTAGTGCAGCCTTCTTGCTTTTGATCTCCTTTCTTTGATCTGGATCGCACCAACCAAGCTCCAAAACTATTTTGGACATGGAAAGGAGAGGGAGAAGAAGCTTTGGCATGGAGGAGAGGAGAAAAAGCCTTGGGCATGGGGAATTCTGATTACTCTTTGAGTTGGGTATAGGGTCTTATTTATAGACTAACTGTGATCCAACTCCTCTTCTTCCCAACCAATCACAACCCTTTGTGAAATTAGATCTAAATCTGATTAGTGGGAATAGAGTCCCTTGGATTCCTCCTTAGAGGGTGCCTAAGACCAATTAAACTAGATTCTTAGAAGAACTCTAATTGGAATCCAAAAGGGAGGTGGAGTCCTTGTCCAATAAGGACTCCAGGGCGCCTCCAACTTGGGCGCACGCCTAGGGTGGCATGCGCCCTCCTCCTTGCCAAGTTTTGGTAGGGGGACAAGCCCCCACCAACTCTTCAATAGGTGCATGACATGTGGTCAAAAGTCAAAGTGTCAATGGTCAACATTTGACCAGTCAAAGGTAGACTTTTGATCAAAGTCAAAGAACAAGAAATGACAGATGACCAAAAATGGCAGGTAATGTCTTACAAAATAAGATAACCCTTTTTGACTTGGACTACCTTCAGTCAGACCATATGAAGGCCTCTGATTGAGCACAAACTCCTTTGGCTCAGACAGGACAACTTATTTATGATAGTAAAAGAAGAACGTTAGGTTCAATCGAGTGCTAGCACGATTTTCTTGAACCTAATTGAATCTCATTCAGATCAATTGAACTAGATCAGTTCAATTGATGATCACCAGATTCAAACCCTTGTTTGTGTGACCCAGTTAGGTTCAGTTCTATATGGTAATGGGATATGTCATGATCTCTATCATCGACATCATCGAAACTCCTTTCGATGGATCAGAACTCTTCTGATTCGAACAGCTAGAATGATCGATCATCTAAATCATTCTAATTGCTCCCAAAATCCACCAGTGACACCTAGCAGTATATGGTGGCAACCCATCAGAGCTGAATGTGAACCTCTTGGTGCAGCTACCTGTGTGATTCAGTTCTTCTATCTTGAGCCCCGATCAGATTAGGGTTAAGGTGAACTCGTCAAACCCTAGTCTCTGTCATATGATGTAATCATTCGATTCAAGTCCAATGTGAAAATCTAAATAGAAACTCTTTCTATTATTTCACTCTGCCATGGCTATGGACTTCTGGACTTGATTCTCATGATTATCATAGGGCTGCTCCTCTACCACCGAGGTAGATAGATTCCATCTTGATGCCATCCAGTTCCTACAAATGAACATGCTATAGCCAACATACACCTCAGGATTCCATATGGCTAGGAGATCGAGTAATGGTGTAGTCAAACTATAACACCCTCAAGGTGAACTACCGATGCACCTCAGGTCAAAGAACCAGACACACTACTGCAGCATCGAGTCAGTCATTGACGAGAAGGTAGACTCCCTAATGACTACTCGAGGTGGTCACGCTCAGTGCCCTCGTTCTCTAACGAGTACCTGTACTCTCGCTCCGATGTCTCCACACCATAGACTCAAGACTCATCTACTAAAGAGAAGCGATTGTACACCAACCTTTTGGATCAATCACCATCCTCGTGATGATCCTATGGTCGGGAGCATTTTATGAGTTAACAATGATTATTCATGTCTTAAATTTTCAACTCTTGAAAATATGAATTATCATTACCATTAACTCAAAGGATGTATCACAGACACTAAATATACATATGTGATAGAAAATAACCCATTTTATTGATATTAGTCAAAATTATAATTTTGCCTTTAGAAGTGTATTACAAGTGTCAGCCAATTCTGGCTTCTAGGGCACATATATCTAACAATGCCATCATATGTCATTCCTCTATACTGCAATAATAATGGCACCATAGCCCTTGCTAAGGAGCTGAGGTCTCATCAGAAATTCAAGCACATCGAGCGGCGATACCACCTCATCCATAATTACCTTGAGAAAGATTACGTCAAGGTCAAGAGAGTTGACTCCGCAGATAATATAGCGGATCCACTTATAAAGTCGTTGGGACAATAGAAGATCGAAGCCCACCTTAAGAAGATGGGACTTAGAATTATAGCCAATTGACTTTAGATCAAGTGAGAGTTTGTTAGATATGTGTGCCCTAGAAGCTAGAATTGACTGACACTTATTATACACTTCTAAGGATAAAATTATAATTTTGACTATAAATAATAAAATGAATTATTTTCTATCATAATGTATATTTAGTTTCTATGATTCATCCATTGAGTTAATGGTAATGATAATTCTTATTTTTAAGAGTTAAAAATTTAAGACATGAATTTTCATTATTAACTCATAAAATGCTCCTAATCGTAGGATCATCATGAGGATGATGATTGATCCAGAAGGTTAGTGTACAATCGCTTCTTTACAATAGATGAGTCTTGAGTCTATGGTGTAGAGATACCGGAGCGAGAGTAAAGATACTCATTAGAGAACGAGGGCATTGAGCGTGACCACCTCGAGCTGTCATAAGGAAGTCTACCTTCTCATCAATGACTGGCTCGAAGCTGCAGTGGTGTGTCTGGTTCTTTGAACTGAAGTGCATCAGCAGTTCACCTTGAGGGTGTTATTGTTTGACTACACCATGACTCGATCTCCTAGCCATCCGAAATCCTGAGGTGTATGTTGGTTATAGCATGTTCATTATAGAAATTAGATTACACCAAGAGGGAATCTATCTACCTAAGTAGATGAGGAGCAGCCGTATGATGATCATGAGAATCATGTCCATAAGCCCATGGCCATGGCAGAGTGAAATGATAGAAAGAGTTTCTATTAAGGTATTCACATCAAACTTGAATCGAATGATTAATTCATATGACAAAAATTAGGGTTTGATGAGTTCACCTTAATCCTAAATCGATCAGGACTCAAGATAGAAGAACTTAATCACACATGTAACTGCATCGAGAGGTTCATTTTTAGTTCTAATGGGTTGCTACCATATACTACTAGGTGTCATTGGTAGATTTTGGGAGCAATTAGAATGATTTGGATGATCGATCATTCTAGTTGTCTGAATCAGAAAAGTTTTGAGTCATCGAAAGGTGTTTCGATGATGTCGATGATAGAGATCGTGACATATGTCATTACCATATGGAACTGAACATAACTGGATCATACATACAAGGGTTTGGATCTGAATATCATCAATTAAACTAACCCAGTTCAATTAATTTGAATTAGATTCAATTTGGTTCAAGAAAATCATGCTTGCACATGATTGAGCCTAAAGTTCTCCTTCAACAATCATTAAATATTATCTCGACCGAGCCAAATATGTTTGGACACACTCAGATATCTTTACTTAGTCTAACTAGAGCTTGTCCAGGTTAGAAAAAGATTGTCTTAATTTATGAGATAAATTTAAGACAATACCTGCTATTTTTTATCACCTGCAAATTCTTGTCTTTTGACTTTGGTCAAACATTGACCTTTGACCCTTGGACATTTGCCCATGTGTCATGCATCCATAGGAGAGTAAATAGGGACTTGTCCCCCTACTAAAAAGAGGAAAAGAGGGGGCACATGCCTAGGGAGGCATGCACCCAAGAATGGTGACGTCTGGAGTTCCATACAGATGGGACTCTAGGTTGCTTCTTGGAATCAAACTAGGTGGCGCCAAAGACTCTGCTTTGACCAATCTTGGTGCCACCTAAGGATGTTGGAGAGGGGCTCTCTTTTAATTTGATTAGATAATGTCATCTCATCAATCAGATTTAGATCTGATTGCACGAAGAAATATGATTGGTCAGGATGATGTGGCACTGTAGGTGCAGCAGGGTCTATATAAACCTTATCTATGCCTAGGTTTAGAGAGGTTCTCCCCTTATCGATGCCACATAGCCATCTCACTCTCTCCTCCATTTCTACCTCTAATTCTCTCTCTCCTCTCCATGCCTAAGGAGTTTTGGGCTTCAGTTTGGTGCGATCCATATAAGAGAAAGGCGACAAGAAAGGAAGAAGGTAGCATTACTGCAAGAGACGACATCAGATCTTCAAAAGTTATTTTGAAGACCTTCAAGATCATATCCAAATTTGATCTTTGTAGAAAAGATTGAGAAGAAGAAGATATCCAGATCCTGCTAGAGTGGATAACGGTAGAGGTCAGGTGATTGCGTGGCTTCATCCAGAACCTCAAGCAATCAGCAGGATCATCATAAGATAATTTGATTACCCAAGAATAAGATATAAATTTAATTTAATTTAATTTAATTTATTAGATCCATCAAATTAGATCTGAAAAGTATCAGATCTGATTTAGATCTAAGAAAAATTTTTTTAAAATATTCCTCCTAATCAAATCGAGTCTCTCAGCTTTGATAGTGGGTGTCCTAAGTAAATTGCCCAGCTTTTTTATGGTTAAATTGATTTTCACCTTCTTGACTTCTAATTCAAATGATCTTAGGCTATCTTTAGCATTACTATAGAACTACCTCACTAGATTTGGATAGATTGGAAGATTTATTCCTAAGCAAAGGTATTCCCATCCTTGAAACTTTAATCACTCTCCAAACTCAAAACCCTCACTTGCTAGGAAGTCAAAATCCATCCTTCTACTAGTTGTGACAGTCCTAGAGGAGAGTGGAATGTTAGATGTGTTCCCTAGAAGCCGGTTTGGCTAACACTTGTAATACACTTCTAAGGGCAATTTTATAATTTTGACTATAAATTAATAAAATGATTATTTTCTATCACAGTGTGTATTTAATGTATATGTGATACATCCTTTGAGTTAATGGTAATCACAATTCATATTTTCAAAGAGTTAAAAATTTAAGACATGAATTTTTATAATTAACTCATAAACTACTTCTGATCGTAGGATTATCACGAGGATGGTGATTGATCCAGTAGATTGGTGTACGATCGCTTTCTTTAAGTAGATGAGTCTTGAGTCTATAGTGTGGAGACGTCGAAGCAAGAGTATAGGTACTCATTAGAGAATGAGGGCACTGAGTGTGACCAGCTCGAGCATTCGTAAGGAAGTCTACCTTCTCATCGATGATTGGCTTGATGTTGCATAGTGTGTCTGGTTCTTTGACCTGAGATGCATCGGCAATTCATCTTGAGGGTGTTGTAGTTTGACTACACCATAACTCAGTCTCCTAGCCATTTGGAATCTTGAGGTGTATGTTGGCTATAGTACGTTCATTGTAGGAATTGGATTGCACCAATAAGGAATCTATCTACCTCGGTAGATGAGGAGTAGCCCTATGATGATCATGAGAATCGAGTCCATAAGTCCATGGCCATGGCAGACTGAAGATGACAAAGAGTTTCTATAAAGGGTTTCACATAGGACTCAAATCAAATGATTAATTTATATGATGGATATTGGGTTTGACGAGTTCACCTTAAGCCTAATCCTGTTGAGGCTCAAGATAGAAGAACCCAATCACATATGTAGCTGCACTGAGAGATTCACTTTTAGTTTTGATGGATTGCCATCATATACTGCTAGGTGTCACTGGTGGATTTTTAGAGTAATTAGAATAATTTTGATGATCGATCATTCTAATTGTATGAATCAGAAAAGTTCTGATCCATCGAAAGGTATTTCGATGATGTCAATGATAGAGATTACAACATGTCTCATTATCATACAAAACTAAACCTAATTGGGTCATAGAAATAATGGTTTGGATTTGGATGTTATCAATTGAGCTAATCTAGTTTGATTGATTTGGATTAGATCCAATCAGATTCAAGATAATCATGCTAGCACATGATTGAGCCTGACTTTCTCCTTCTATAATCTTTCTGATTCATCACAACCAAGTCAAATTTGATTTAACTTATTTTTGTATCTTGAATGAGTTTATTTTCATCTAACTGGAATATGTCCAGATCAAATTAATTATGAAAATTAAATCTATTCCTAGTGCAATTGGACTAGGGTCAATAGTTGACCTAATTGAGAGAATTGAGGGTCATGTGTTCAGAGAATTTTAAAAAAATCTATAAAAATTATTTTACTCTAATTTTTAGATATGTGATAGGGCACTAGTGTTCTTTCGGTGTGGAAAATTTTGTGATTTTTGGAGGTGCCTAGATTCGGTTTTGATAGAGTTTGATTTGGATCAAAATCTTGAGTGAAGAGTCCTAGACACACATGGACTCTTCCTTATCCTTTCATGCCACCACCTTCTAGATGGATTTTTGGCATAAAAATTGGATGTGATCTGGAGTTTTTCATAGAGATCAGGTCCAAGAGTCCCAATGGTCAAATTAAAATGGTTTTTGATCAAAAAGGGTCTCTTTATGGTGCTATGTCTTGTATAAGAACTCTTCTTACAAAATTGCCTCAATGTAATTTATTTTTTCCACACCCAGAAGAGCCTTCCCTCTGATATCCACACACCCTCTATCCTCTCTCTCCCTCTCTTCTACATGCCTAAAAGTTAGGTATAAATCTGAATTGAAGGTCCAAGGTTTTTGGCACAAGATTTAGCATCTACGCGACAGTATTCGTGAGACAAACAGGCTACCCTCAGAAGTCATTTTGAAGGCTTTTGAAATCAGATCCAGATCTAATTTTTAGAGAAGAAATTTATGAGGAGAAGATGTTCAGATCTTGCCCAAGTAGATACTGGCAGAGGCCAAGCACGTGTGTGGCTCCTTCTAGAACCTCAGGAATCAATAGGACCATTATAGGATAATTAGATTATCAAATCAGGTACTTAAAATTAAATTTGATTTAATTTTATTTTTAACTTTTAATATTAGATCTTTATGATTATATCTAAGAAGTCTCAAATCTAATTTAAATTTTAAAAAAAAATTTAAAATATCTTTTTAGATCCAATCAAATCTGATCGATCCTATGCTGAAAAAGTAGGTTTTTTCTTCAACTGGTATCAGAGCTAGGTTGCAATTCTTCATATTTATTTTAGATCTAATTTTATTTTAGTTTGATTTGATATTAAAATATTTTAGATATCACATCAGATATGATTAGATATAAAATCAAAAAATTAAAATTAAATAATTTAGATCTAATATGTATGAGATGCATGACTAGAATGGGAATATAATAGTTCTATGTGTAGTCTAGTATAATCATGTTGTTAATTTGATTAAATATAATTTTAAATTTATTTAATTTTTATTTTTTTGATATTATAATTATTTTAATTAGATATAAAAAATAGAAAATAAAGTTTTTAATTTTTGATTTATTCATATGTGATATGAAAAGATGCATGTTTAGACTAGTTGTAGAATAATTCTATAAATTATCTAGAATAGTTTTATTTTGATATGATCAAATTTAAACCTATTTTTTAGATATTATATATGATATTTTAGATCTAAAAATATGCATGTTTAATTTGGTGATGATATATGAGATGTATGCAAAGCATGTATTAGTTAGATCATTAATTATATGTGATATATGATCTAGATCTAACTAGTTTTGTAGTCTCAATTATATTTTTGATTAAGACATTCTCCTTAGCCGTCCGATTATAAGAACAAAGTAGGATTTAAAAGCCCTCTCCTCCCATTCGATGAGGTGTTCTTATGGCATGTAGGGGTGCTGCGTGTTCATCCTTAATTAGAAATAAAAAATCAGAACTTATTTTCTGCAAAATCCAAGATCCTAAAATCCTAGAATTATGATACATATTTTTTATTTATGAACCCAAACTTAATTAAGAATTAAGATTATGAAACTAATTAGATCTAAAATTAAAAATTTTTAGATCTAATATATTTTCATAAAATTGGGTTCGAACTTGGGTAGCTTAATTAGGTCTAGTGATTGATCAAACCAAATCAAGAGTTAATTAGGTGGGATCAAGAGTGCTTAAAATTGACCAGCCCAATAGAGGGTCAAGGTCGACTCACAGCCACATGTGATCAACCTAATTGAGACCTAATTTGGCTTCGTGGTTCAAGCCTAGATTGTAGGCTAACCCGATTAGTTCTGGTTCGATAATTTAATGTCTAAGATAAGTTTGGTAGATATGGTCGATTAGTTTTTAATTGGGAGCTACTCAACTTGAATGTGTTCTTATCAAGTTAATGACATATCCCTTCCACCGGTCTCACATACATGGCCATTTGTGTCAATCCAGTTCTGATTTGAGGTGGCTAACAGTTCGAGCTAACCCATGCCACCAGGATTGTCATAACTATTATGACTGAGTCAAGTCTAAGAGATCTAAATTGAATCTTCCAAAGAAAAGATTAAGTTAATTGGTCTTCCATCATTGTAGATGTGCGGGCCCTTCCTGGGGTTGATTGTTCTCTACTAGTTATAGTGGTTGAGTTGCACTAGAAAGATGCAACCATGTCTATTAGACATTGGATGCTACGAGTTGGATAGGTTGGGCTCAATATTTCAGATACGGTGAGGAACCCAATTAGAAATCTAATTCATGCAAATGGTGGATCTGACTTAACTAAGGAGTGGATCAATATTTCGGACATGATGAGATTCATGAATTAGAGATCAGAATTAGGTGTACCATGATTAGAGAATCATTAGATAAGAGTTATCCACTCATCAGTTGACCAATCACCAATAATTATTAGGTGAGGTGGTGAGCCAATCAGTAGGATCGCACCACCCACTAGAAATTAATTGATCGTGAAGATTTTTGCATCTCTACCCAGGAAGTGTAGGGATCTGAGAAAATAGTGAAAGCCTAATTTATTTAAAAAAAATAAATTTTTTAAATAAATTGATTAAGTCTAATTATAAAATCTAACTAGAAACTTTGACTCTTTAAGAAAAATATTTGCATCCAACCCACTAGCCCATATCTTGGACACCCATAGATTGACTGGACCCAACTTTAAGGATTGGCTCTGAAACTTTAAAATTATTTTGGATTTTGAGAAGTTGACTCATGTCTTAGAACAGTATCCTCCCACTTTACCAGCCTGTCCATCCGCTGATCAGAGAGTGTCTCTAGAAAAGTAAATGGATGATGATAACAAAGTTAGGTATTATATGTTGGACTCGATGTTTGATGAGCTCCAGCACCAATATGATGATATTAAGACTAGCCATCAAATATTGGCTCACCCGTAAGAGTTATTTGGTGAATAAAGTCATGCAGCCAAATATCAAATCACTAGAAGACTTTTTAAGGCTCAAATGCATGATGGACAGTCGATCCAAGATCATTATCTGATGATGATCAAGGATTTTGAAGAGCTTGAGAAGCTCAGTGTTAAGTTGGATAAAGATTTGCAGATTGATATAATTCTACAATCCTTGACTGATGCATATGGACAGTTCATCATGAACTACCATATGCATAAACTACAAAATACTTTGGCAGAAGTTATGAATATACTGGTTACTGCTGAGCTTTCTATGAAAGATTCTAAAGGCTTAGTACTTGCTGTGGAGCAGACATCTTCCAAGAAAAAGTCTTTTAAAAAGAAGAAAAAGTTCGTGAAGAAGCAGAAGATGGATGGTGGAAAGAAGAAGAAGGTAGAGCCAGAGAAGAAGGCCACTGACAAAAGAAAATGCTTCCATTGCAACATAGACGGTCATTGAAAGTAGAACTGCCCCTTGTACTTGGCCAGCCTAAAGAACAAGGAGGCAGGTCCTTCTAGAGGTATGCTCGTTATAGAATCTAATCTTATGGTTTCTTCTGCATCCAGTTGGGTGCTTGACTCTAGTTCTAGTGCTCACTTTTGCACTTCTATGCAGGATCTTGAGGATAGCAGGAGGCTGAGGGATGGTGAGATGATCCTATGTGTTGAAAATAGAGCAAAAATTGCTGTAGTGGTCATGAAAATCTATTCTCTATGATTACCGTTAGGATTAGATTTAGTTCTTAGAGATTATTTTTATGTGCTTGCAGTAAGCAAAAATTTGATTTCTATTTCATGTTTAGCATAGGAAGGCTATGTAATTAGTTTTCTTAAGGACCATTGCAATATTCTTTATAAAAGAAATAAAATTGCAAGTGGTTACCTTATAAATGGTCTCTATCAATTACATATTGATGTTTCTATTTTCAATATCGAGCAAAATATAAATGCCATAGGATCAAAATGACCTAGGGATAGTCTAAACGATAGGTATCTGTGTCACCTTAGGCTTGGTCATATAGCGGAAGATAGGGTTAACAAATTGAAGAAATTTAGGCTATTGAGTCCATTGACTTTTGAGTCATATCCAATTTATGAATCATGCCTTCATGGCAAAATGACCAAGCTTCCTTTTGTAGGACATGGGGAAAGGGCCACAGACCTACTTGCCCTAGTACATACTGATGTGTGCAGCCAATTTGATGTGCCTGCTAGAGATAACTATGTCTACTTCATCACCTTTATCGATGATTTATCTCGGTATGGGTATGTGTATTTGATGCGACATAAACCTGAAGCTTTTGAAAAGTTCAAAGAATTCATACATGAAGTAGAAAAATAAACTAGAAAACCCATTAAGGTTCTTCGATCAGATAGAGGAGGAGAAAATTTTAATTGAAAATTCCTAGACTATCTTAAGAAAAATGGTATAGTCTCTCAATGGACTCCACCTGGAACACCTCAATTCAATGGGGATTCAAAATGAAGAAATCGAAGCTTATTAGATATGATCTGATCTATGATGAGCTTCACGGACCTTCCTAAGTTTCTTTGGGGACATAGTCTAATGACCACTATATATTTACTGAATAGCGTTTTCTCTAAAACTGTTCCTACCACACCATATGAGATATGGCATGGTAAGAAATCAAGTCCAGGTCACCTCAGAATTTGAGGTTGTCCGGCTCATGTTAAGAGACAATAGGTGGAAAAGTTAGAGTATAGGTCCTTTAGAGCTTAATTCATAGGATATCCTAAAGAGTCATTAGGATATTATTTCTACATTTTGAAAGATCACAATGTGTTTGTGAGTCGACATGCCATCTTTTCTAAAAAATAGTTTATTCAAGATGGTGGCATCGGAAGGCAGATTAGGCTCGAGGAGAAAGTCTCCCAAGAGCAATGAACTAAGGACCCTATGAAACCCAATCAGATTGAGCCAATCCAATTACTACCTCGTCCACCTCATAGATCAAAAAGAATTTTTCATCCTCCTGAAAGATACTTAGGTACTATTTCAGAGGACGTAGAAAAAATATTTCCCAGGAAAAATGGGGTTCATGGTGATGATATCGAAACCTATGATGAGGTGATATTAGATATTGACTCTAAGAAATGGTTAGAGGCAATGAAGTTAGAGATTGACTCAATGCGCTCGAACCAAGTCTGGACCTTGGTAGATCCATCTGAAGGTATAGTATCTATTAGATGTAAATGGATCTACAAGAGAAAGATAGGTGCAGATGAGAATATGGAGACATTCAAGGCTAGGTTAGTGGTGAAAGGATATAGTCAGTGTGAAGGCATTGATTATCAGGATACCTTCTCATTAGTAGCCATGCTAAAGTCCATCCGCACATTGCTTGCTGTTGCAGCCTATTTCGATTATGAAATATGATAGAGGGACATGAAAACAACCTTCTTAAATGGATTTCTTAAGGAAGATATCTATTTGGAATAGCCACTAGGTTTTACATCAAATGATGCTGATCATAAGATCTGCAAGCTGCAAAGATCCATCTATGGACTTAAGCAAGCATCTCGGAGCTGGAATGCTCATTTCAATGATGTGATCAAATCATTTAGATTCATCAAGAATGAGGAGGAATTGTGTGTATTCAAAAAGGTCAACGGGAGCGCTGTTGTCTTCCTCATAGCGTACGTGGATGACATCCTCTTTATTGAGAATGATATTTCTATATTGACCATAGTTAAAATATGGTTATCAAAAGAGTTCTCTATGAAAGACCTAGGAGATGCATCCTTTATTCTAGGAATTAAGGTCTATAGGGATAGACCGAATAGGATGCTGGGTCTTTCACAGAAGATGTACATAGAGGAGATACTAAAGAGGTTTAGCATGGAAAACTCCAAGAGGGGATTGGTACCCTTCAGACATAGCATTCATTTCTCCAAGAAGATGTGTCAAAACACACCTGAGGAGATTGAACGCATGAGCAAGATCCCTTATGCTTTGGCAATAGGGAGCCTCATGTACGCCATGCTATGTACACGACCTAATATCGCCTATGTTGTGAGTGTCACGAGCAGATATCAAGTGAATCTAGATGAAGAGCACTGGACTTCTGTGAAATATATCCTTAAGTACTTGAGAAGGATTAAGGATATGTTCTTGATTTTTGGTAATGGAGAACTCCAGGTCCAGGGTTATACAGACTTTAATTTTATGTCGAATATAGATGATCGAAAGTCGACATCTGATAGTCTATTTGTGTGTAATGGTGGTGCTGTCAGCTAGAAGAGTTCAAAGCAGTCTATGATAGCAGATTCCACCATGGAAGTAGAGTACATCGCTGCATCAAAAGCTGTAAAGGAGGCATTCTGGTATAAGAAGTTCGTCGTAGAACTCAAAGTGATGCCATCAGATGTCGTCCCTCTGTACTATGATAATAATGATGCCATAGCCCTAGCTAAGGAGCCAAAGTCTCACTAAAAATTCAAGCACATCGAGCGGCGATTCTACCTCATCCGCAATTACATCAAGAAGGGTTATATCGAGGTTAAAAGAGTCGACTTCGCGGACAATGCGGTAGATCCACTGACGAAGTCTTTGGGCCAGCAGAAGATCAAAGCCCACCTTAAGAAGATGGAACTTAGATTTATAGCTAATTAGCTTTAGGTCAAGTGGAAGTTTGTTAGATGTGTGTCCTAGAAGCTAGATTGGTTAACACTTATAATACACTTCTAAAAGCAATTTTATAATTTTGACTATAAATTAATAAAAAGATTATTTTCTATTATAGTGTGTATTTAAAGTGTATGTGATACATTCTTTGAGTTAATGATAATGATAATTCATATTTTCAAAGAGCTGAAAATTTAAGATATGAATTTTCATAATTAACTCATAAACTGCTCCTGACCATAGGACCATTATGAGGATGGTGATTGATCTGAAAGGTTGGTATACGATTGCTTTCTTTGAGTAGATGAGTCTTGAGTCTATGGTGTGGAGACACTGGAGTGAGAGTATAGGTACTTATTAGAGAACGAGGGCAATGAGCATGACCACCTCGAGCATTCATAAGAAAGTTTACCTTCTCGTCGATGACTGGCTTGATGTTGCAGTAGTTTGTCTGGTTTTTTGATCTATGGTGCATCAGTAATTCATCTTGAGGGTGATGTAGTTTGACTACACCATAACTCAATCTCCTAGCCATTCAGAATCCTAAGGTGTATGTTGGCTATAGTACGTTCATTGTAGGAATTGGATTGCACCAATAAGTGATCTATCTACCTTGGTAGATGAGGAGTAGCCCTATGATGATCATGAAAATTGAGTCTATAAGCCCATGGCCATAGCAGAGTGAAGATGATAGAAAGAGTTTCTATAAAGGGTTTCACATAGGACTCGAATCGAATGATTAATTCATATGACGGATATTGGGTTTGATGAGTTCACTTTAACCCTAATCCAATTGGGTCTCAAGATATAAGAACCCAATCACATAGATAGCTGCACTGAGAGGTTCACTTTTAGCTCTAATGAGCTGCCACAATATACTGTTAGATGTCACTGACGGATTTTGGAATCAATTAGAATGATTTTGATGATCGCTCATTCTAATTGTATGAATCAGAAAAGTTTTGGTCCATCGAAAAGTGTTTCGATGATGTCGATGATGGAGATTAAGACATATCTCATTATCATACAAAATTGAACCTAATTGGATCACAGAAATAAGGGTTTGGGTCTGGATGTCGTCAATTGAGCTAACCTAGTTCGATTGATGTGGATTAGATCCAATCAGGTTCAAGATAATCATTCTAGCACACGATTAAGTCTGACTTTCTCCTTTTGTAATCTTTTTGATTCATCATAACCAAGTCAAATTTGATTTGACTCATTCTTATATCTTGAATGGATTTATTTTCATTTAATTGAAACAAGTCTAGGTCAGATTAATTATGAAAATTAAATTTATTCCTAGTGCAATTAGACTAGGGTCAATAGTTGACCCAATTGAGAGAATTAAGGGTCACATGATCAAAAAATTTTAGAAAATTCTTTAGAAATTATTTTATTCTAATTTTTGGATATGTGATAGAGCACAATATGTAATTTTGGTGTGCAAAAGTTTTTGATTTTTGGGGGTGCCTAGACTAGGTTTTGGTAGAGTTTGATTTGGATCAAACTCTTGAGGGAAGAGTCCTAGACGCACATGGACTCTTCCTTATCCTTTCATGCTGCCATCTTCTAGTTGAATTTTTGGCATCAAAACTAGATGGGATCTGGGGTTTTTCATGGAGATTAGGTCCAAGAGCCCCAATGGTTGAATTAGTAAGGTTTTTGGTCAAAAAAGGATTCTTTATGGCGCTATGTCTTGTATAAGAACTCTTCTCACGAAATTGCCTCAATGTAATTTATTTTCTCCACATCCAAAGGAGCCTTCCCTCTGATATCCATGCCTTTTCTATCCTCTCTCTCCCACTCTTTTACATGCCTAAAATGTTAGGCAAAAATCTGAGTTGAAGGTCCAAGATTTTTGGCACAAGATTCAGCATCTATGCGACGTTGTTCATGAGATGAACAGGCTACCCTCAGAAGTCATTTTAAAAGTTTTTCAAATCAGATCTAGAATTAATTTTTGAAGAAAAGATTCATGAGGAGAAGACATTCAGATCTTGCCCGAGTGGATACTAGTAGAGGCTAGATATGTGTATGGCTCCTTCCAGAACCTCAGGAATCAATAGAATCATTACAGGATAATTAGATTACCAAATTAGGTACTTGAAATTAAATTTGATTTAATTTTATTTTTAACTTTTAATATTAGATCTCTATGATTAGATTCGAGAAGTTTAAGATCTAATTAAGATTTTAGAAATTTTTTTTTGAAATATTTCTATAGATCCAATCAGATCTGAACAATCTTGTGCTGGAAAAACATATTTTTTCTTCATGGATGGTGTTGGTGAAGGTGAGGATGGCTGAGACGACCTAGAAGAATGATCTTCACAAAACTTTGATCATTGTTCTCCACCATGTGCCCTCCTTCTAAATGGTGGATCCAAATGTACATGCTTAAACCTAGGGGTTACGGTTTGTTTCTTGGACGGCATGATTCCAAAACCCACTCAAAATTGATGGAAAAAGGTTTTCTAGGGGATGGTCTTAAGGATTCTAGGATTTCTCTCTAGATGTCTAAGAATCAAAAGATAAAAGAACCATCGATCTATTCGTTTAAAAAATAGGGCATTCGACAACTTAGCCGATCCAGTTTTTTGTGAAGAAAAATGGAGTTGGCCCAGTACTAGGATGGCTAAGTTTTTTAGAAGAAAAAAATTGAGACGACCCAGTTTGGCACAAACCTGAACATTCTGAGTTTCAAGACTAGAAATTTTTCCATTCATTTTTCTTTTCTAAATAAGAACAAAATAAACTAATACAAGAAAATTTATCACATGAAAATTAATCATTTCATCAACCAATCATCATAAGATATGCATTTAACAAATTGGATCAAATAAACCTAATAATTTTTTTAGTATGCAAAATCATTCTTCATTCAAGGGTTTAGTAAAGATATCAACAACTTAATTTTTAGTAGACATATATTCAAAAAATATATCATTATTTTGAATGTCCTATCTAATAAAATGATATATGCTTTATTCTTGAGTATAATATAGGATTTTTAGTTAAATTTATGGCACTTGTGTTGTCACAATGAATAGGAATGTTATTACAAGTAATACCATAGTTTTCTAGTTGTTGCTTAATCCATAATAGTTGAGCATAACAACTCCTAGCAGCAATATATTCGGCTTCCATCATAGACAAGGCTACTGAGTTTTGTTTCTTGCTAAACTAAGAGATTAAATTTACTCCTTGAAATTGACATGTTCTACTTGTATTTTTCTATCTAAGTAACAACCCGCAAAATCTGAATTACTATAACCAATTAAATCTAATGAAGATTGTTTAGAGTACCATAAACCAACATCTTGAGTATTTATTAGATACTTAAAGATTCTTTTAACTACTAATACATGTGATTCCTTAGGATTTGATTGATAACGTGCATACATGCGTACACTAAATATTATGTCCGGCCTACTTGCAGTTAAATATAGTAAAGATCCAATTTTTCCTTGATTAGCTTAGGATCTACTATTTTTTCTTTTACGTCTTGATCAAGCTCACAACTTGTGCTCATAGGGGTGTCACTTCCTTTGACATTCTCTATCCCAAATTTTTTTAACATTTTTTTGATGTATTTGCTTTGGTTGATAAAGATCCCCTCATTTAATTGCTTGATTTGGAGTCTAAGGAAAAAGTTGAACTCTTCCATCATGCTCATCTCGAACTCACCCTACATGAGACTAGCAAACTCTCTACATAAAACTTCGTTAGTAGCACCGAATACTATATCATCAACATATAATCGGACAATCAATAGATCACTTGATTTTCTTTTAATAAATAGTAATTTATTAATGTTACCTCTTTTAAAATCATTATGTAATAAGAACTTACTCAATCTATCATACCAAGCCCTAGGTGCTTGTTTTAATCTATATAGTGCTTTCTTAAGTTTATATACATGATTAGGTAATTCTTGACTTTCAAAGCTTGGAGGTTGTTCTACGTAAACTTCATCTTCAATTAAATTATTTAAGAATGCACTCTTTACATCCATTTGAAAAGGTTTAATATTCAAGAAACATGCAAATGCTAAGAGCAATCTAATAGCTTCAAGTTTAGCTACAGATGCAAAGGATTCATCAAAATCAATACCCTCTTCTTGATTGTATATCCTTGTGCAACCAATCTAGTCTAGTTTCTAATTACATTGCCCTTCTCATCTAACTTATTTCTAAAGACCCATTTTGTACCAATTACAAAAGAAATTTTAGGTCTTTCAACTAATTTCTAAATTTTATTTCTTTCAAATTGGTTTAACTCTTCTTGCATTGTTAATATCCAATTTGGATCTTTTTCAGCTTTAATTATATTTTTAGGTTCTAGATGGAATACAAATGCAATATGATTCATAACTTCTCTAAAAGATGATCTAGTTTTAACTCCTTGAGATGGATCATCTATTATTAATTCCTTAGGATGATCATGATCATACCTCCATTCTTTTGGTAAGTTGGATGTACTTTGATCATCTTGGGAATGTGGCATTATTTCTTTAACCTCTTGCTCTTTATCTTCTTTTTCTTGAGAGAGAATATCTTCAAGTGATATATCTTTCATTTTGTTTTCTAAAATTTCTGCATTCACATCAAGCTCTTCTTCTCTTGTTTTAAGAGAGTTAGTTTCATCAAAAATTACATATATGGATTTTTTTACAATCAATGTTCTTTTATTAAATACTCTATATGCTCTACTATGTGATGAATATCCTAGGAAAATCTCTTCATATGATTTTGCATCAAACTTTCCAAGCTTATCTTTATTATTTATAAGAATAAAATATTTACATCCAAAGATTTTAAAAAAAAATATATTTGGTTTCTTTTCTTTATAGAGTTCATATGGAGTTTTCTTTAAGATTGGTCTAATTAAAGCTCTATTTAGCACATAGCATGTGGTGTTAATTGCTTCCGCCCAAAAATATTTTGGAAGGTTGCTTTCACAAAGCATGGTTCATGCCATTTCAATCAATGTCCTATTCTTTCTTTCTACCATCCTATTTTGTTCGGATGTCCTAGGTGCTGAAAAGTTATGATTGATTCCATTTCTAGAATAAAAATTTTGAAATTTTTGATTTTCAAATTCCGTGCCATGATGACTTTTTATATATAAAACATTACATTCTTTTTCTTTTATTATTTTGTTAAATAGATCAACAAACATATCAAAAGCATTATCTTTATGTGATAAAAATAAAATCCATATATATCTTGAAAAATCATCTATTACTATAAAGTCATATCTTTTTCCTCCAAGACTAGTAGTCGAAATAGGTCCAAACAAATCCATATGGAGTAATTCTAGAGGCCTAGTAGTTGAAACAATATTTTTAGATTTAAAGAAAGATTTTGTTTCTTTATCAAGTTGGCATGCTTTGCAAATTTTATCCTTCTCAAAATTATTTTAGGTAATTTCTTTACTAAATCAAGTTTAATTAGTCTTGCTAGAGAGTCCATACTTACATAATCTAATCTATTATGCCAAATCCAACTTGATTCATTTAGTTTAGCATTCATAGCAATAAGATAATCAATATTCTCATTTTTAAGTTCATTAAGATCAATAGTATAAATATTTTCATATTTTTTTCTATAAATTTAATACTTTTATCTATAGAGCTAGTTACAATACAATGAGATGATTTGAACAAAATATTAAAGCCCTTATTACAAAGTTGATTTATACTAAGTAAGTTATGTATTAGTCCTTCAACATATAAAACATCTTCTATACTAGTAGAGGGTATTATCAAGATATTACCAAGACCAATGATTTTTTCTTTACCGTTGTCTTCAAATATTACAACACCTCCATCTTTAGATTTAAGAGAGATAAATTATGGTTTATCTTCCGTCATGTGCCTCGAGCATCTGCTATCAAAATACCATCTTTTTTTAGCTCTTACAGATGCCAAGCACACCTACACAAGTAATCAAGCAAACTTAGGTAACCAAGATAACTTGGGTCCTTTGGGGTTAGCACAAATGGTTCCTTTTGGAATCTAAAATTATTTTACTTTTGATTTACTTGAATTAAAAGTTTTGCATTTAATAAACTTGTGTCCAATTTATTACGTTTATAACATGTAATATTTTTACCATAATTTTGAGATTTTGGATTGGATTCTTAAAGAATTTTTGGTTTCTTGATGGATTATACCCTATACCGATTTTATCAAAGGCCAATTTTTGATTTTCAATTATAGTTTGCAAATTTTTAGAGCTTAGCATGTATCTATCTACTATAGATCTTAATCTTATCAGTTCATCTTGTAAAGGTACAATCTTTTTATTTGATTCATTTAGATTGCTTTATATTTTTTTCATATTTTCTTCTATTTGGGCTTTATCTATTTTTAATGATTGATTCTCTTTTCTTAGTTTCTTGTTCTTATGGGATAGCTTTTAAAAATTAGAAAGTAATTCATTAAAAGCTTCATGCAATTTCTCAAATGTAAATTCAAAAATTGAGTCATCATTTACCTCATCATTTAATGCCATAAGACAAAGATTGGCCTTTTCTTCTCTTAAACATTCTTCTTCACTTGAAGATGAGTCTTTGTCATTGCTTCATGTTGCTTTTAATATTTTCTTCTTTGATTTCTTTGAGCTCTTCTTTAACAATGGATAGTTCATTCGAAAATATCTGGGCTTCTTACATTCATAGCAAGTGATTTGATCTTTCTCTTTTTCTTTCTTTGCTACCTTCGCCCTTATTGAAATTTCTTTTTCTTAGTTCAAACTTCTTCCTTCTTTTCATGAATTTCTTGAATCTTCTAGTAATTAGTGCTATTTCTTTATCATCCTTCAAGTCTTCTTTGGAGTCATTTTTCTCTTTATGCATGGCAGCAACTTTGAGTGCTATACTCTTCTTTTTCTTCACTTTCTCTTCTTGTCTTTGATTCATGTTCAGCTCATGGGTCATAAGAGAACCAATGATCTCTTCCAATGCTAACTTATTTAAGTCCTTTGTTTCTTGAATGGCAGTCACCTTTGACTCTCAATTCTTTAGCAAGGATCTAAGAATTTTTCACATAACATCACTGTTAGCATAATCTCTTCCAAGACTTTTCAAACATTCAAAATATCGATGAACCTAGTAAACATTTCAGTGATGGTTTCATATGGTTTCATTTTAAATAATTCATACTTATGCACCAACATGTTTATCTTAGACTCCTTGACTTGATTAGTACCCTCATGGGTAACTTCCAGTCTATCCCAAATTTCTTTGGCGGATGAGCATGTTGATATCCTCTTAAACTCATTAGCATCTAAAGCACAATATAAGACATTCATTGCTTTGGCATTAAGTTGAGCTTTCTTCTTGTCATGTTCATCCCAATCCTTTTCAGATTTTGGGGTGGAACTCTATCAATAGTAATTGTTGGTGTGTGAGGGCCTACCATTATGACATTCTACATATCATAGTCTTGTGCTTGGATGAATATCATCATTCGTACTTTTCAATGTATGTAATTTGTTCGATTAAATAGTGGAGGTCTATTGGTTGATTGCCCCTCAACCAATATAGTCTCAATTGGGGTTGCCATATGATATTTAGCTCTTTGATATTTTGATCAACAACTAATACTAGAGCACCTGCTCTAATACCACTTGTTGCCCAAGTATGGCTACCTAAGAGGAGGGTGAATTGGATATTTTAAATTTTAAGCTTATGATGTAAGTAGATTGATCTAATTAAATGCTAACAAATAAGCTATGTAATGTGCAGTGAAGAAAATCAATAAAACGGTAATATGCAATCATAAACACATTGATTTTATAGTGGTTCGGTGCTAAACTCAGCACCTACATCCACTCCTTAAGTAAACCACTTAGGAATTCAATTATAATCACTAGGCTTGATTACAGTCTGATTATTTTACTTGGACTCACAATCCAATCCAGTTGGATTTGATCTTGGCTCACCAACCATAACCATCCAATGATTATTTTTTTGGACTAAAAATCAACCCTGATTAATTTTTACTTTGGCTCACCAATCATAACCATACACCATCCAACTTTAGGCTTGGACTAACCCAAGTTTCTCATCCCAAGAAACTTGAAATAAATATGAAAAATATAATGAACTAAACAAAAATAAACTCTTTGAAGCTTAAGAGAAGCAAATCTGGGAGCTTGGCTTGTAGACTTGATTTCTTCTCTTTGAGTGTTTGAAAGAAGTAGGAGTTGATCTTCAGTGGTGTTAGCCTGACTTCTCTTTGATTGAGGATGTTGGAAGTGAAGAAAAAATCTAGTTTTTCGGATCAGGTTCGTTCAGATTTGATTGGATTAAGAGAGATATTTCAAAAAAAAATTTCTTGAATCTAGATCAGATCTAAGACATTTCAGATTTGATATTATTGATCTAATAAAATAAGTAAAATAAAGAATAAATTAAATCTAATTTAATTTTATCTTGTTGTGGGTAATCTAATTATCCTATGATGATCCTGTTGTTTGCTTGAGGTTCTGAATTTAGCCACATAAGTGCCTAGCCTCTGCTGGTATCTACTTGGATAGGATCTGAAGATCTCCTCCTTTATCACTTCTCCAAAAATCAGATCTGGATCTGATTTTGAAGATCTTCAAAACTCCTTTCAAAGATGTGAGTTGTCTCTTACAGCAATGCTGCCTTCTTTCTTTTCCTATCACCTTTCTCTTACTTGGATCGCACCAAACTTGTGCCCAAAAATTCTTGGGCATGGATAGGAGAGAGAACACCTGAAGGTGGCATGGAGGAGGAAGAGGGGTAGCCTTGTGGTGTGGACAATAGGTCAAGCATCTTTGATCTTGGCGCAGACAGGGCTTTTATAGACCCTATTGTGCCATGTAGTGCCACATCATCCCAGCCAATCACGACTTTTTGTGCAATTAGATCTAAATTTGATTGGTGGGATGACATCATCTGATGCAATTAGATGAGAGCCCCTCTGAATCATCCTTGGATGGTGCGAAGACTGGGTCAAAGCAGTCTTCTAGGCGCCATCCAAGTAGAATCCCCAAAGCAATTGGAGTCCCATCTGCATGGGACTCCAGATGCTTTATCCATGGGTGCATGCCTCCTTAGGTGCGTGCCCCTTATCCATTTACTTTTCAGTAGGTGGACTGGTCTAGGAACTCTCTTCTTTGATGGCTCGACACATGGGTAGATATCTAAGTATCAAAGGTCAATGTTTGACCAAATGTCCGAAACAGGATTTAGCAGGTGATGAAAAATGACAGGTGTTATCTCAAATTCATCTCATAAATTAAGACAATCCTTTTATGACCTGGACAAGCTCCAGTCAGACCAAGTAAAGATACCTGAGTGAGCCCAGACACATTTGGCTCAGTCGAGATAAATTTTAATGATAATTAAAAGAGAATATTAGGCTCAATCGTGTGCTAGCATGATTTTCTTGAACATAATTGAATCTAATTCAAATCAATTGAATTGGATTAGTCTAATTGATGATATCCAGATTGAAACCCTTATTTGTGTGACCCAGTTAGGTTCAGTTCTATATGGTAATGAGATATATTGCAATCTCTATGATCAACATCATCGAAACACCTTTCGATGGATCAGAACTTTTTTCATTCAGACTACTAGTATGATTGATCATCTAAATCATTCTAATTACTCTCAAAATCTACCAATGACACCTAGCAACATATGGTGGTGACCCATCAGAACTAAAAATGAATCTCTTAGTGTAGTTATTTATGTGATTAAGTTCTTCTATCTTGAGCCCCGACTGGATTGGGGTTAAGATAATGTCGTCAAATCCTAATATCCATCATATGATTAATCATTCGATTCAAGTCTAATGTGAAAACCTTAATAGAAACACTTTCTATTATTTCACTCTGCCATGGCCATGGGCTTATGGACTTGATTCTCATGATCATCATAGGGCTACTCCTCATTTACCGAGATAGATAGATTTCCTATTGGTGCAATCTAATTCCTACAACGAACATGCTATAGCCAACATACACCTCAGGGTTCTAAATGGCTAGGAGAACAAGTCATGGTGTAGTCAAACTGTAACACTCTCAAGGTGAACTATCAATGCACCTCAGGTCAAAGAACCAGACACACAACTGTAGCTTCGAGTTGGTCATTGACGAGAAGGTAGACTTCCTAATGACTACTTGAGATGGTCACACTCAGTACCCTTATTCTCTAACGAGTATCTATACTCTCGCTCTGGTGTCTCTACACCATAGACTCAAGACTCATCTACTATAAAAAAGTGATTGTACACCAACCTTCTAGATCAATCACCATCCTCATGATGATCCTATGGTTAGGAGCATTTTATTAGTTAATAATGAAAATTCATGTCTTAAATTTTCAACTCTTGAAAATAAAAACTATCATTGCCATTAACTCAAGGGATGTATCATAGACACTAAATATACATTATGATAGAAAATAATCCATTTTATTATTTATATTCAAAATTATAATTTTGCCCTTAGAAGTGCATAAGAAGTGTCAGCCAATTATGGCTTCTAGGGCATACATATCTAACAAACTCCCACTTGACCTAAAGCCAATTGGTTACAAACCTAAGTCCTATCATCTCAAGGTGGGTTTCGATTTTCTATTGGCCCAATGGCTTTATAAGTGGGTCTGCCGCATTGTCTGTGGAGTCAACTCTCTTGACCTCGACGTATCCTTTCTCAAGGTAATCACAGATGAGGGGGTATCATCGCTCGATGTGTTTAGATTTTTGGTGAGACATCGACTCCTTAGCAAGGGCTATGACGCTATTATTATCGCAGTACAGAGGAATGGCATTTGATGGCATCACTCCAATCTCTGTGGTGAACTTCTTATACCAAAATGCCTCCTTCGTAGCTTCTGACACAGCGATGTATTCTGCTTCCATGGTGAAATCTACTATTACTGTCTGTTTGAAACTCTTCCAACTGACAGCACCACCATTACACATAAATAGATTCCCAGATGTCGACTTTCAATCATTTATATTAGACATAAAATCCAAGTCTTTACACCCTTGGACTTTGAGTTCTCCATTACCAAAAGCCAAGAACATATCCTTAGTTCTTCTGAAGTACTTAAGGATACATTTCGTAGAAGTCCAGTGTTCTTCTCCTAGATTTAACTGGTATCTTCTTGTGACAGTCACAGCATGGGCTATATCAGGTCGTGTACATAACATGGCATACATGAGTCTCCCTATTGCAGAAGCATAAGGGATCTTGCTCATGCATTCAATCTCTTCTGGTGTGTTAGGATACATTTTCTTGGAGAGATGAATACCATGTCTAAAGGATACTAATCTTCTCTTGGAGTTTTTCATGCTAAACCTCTTTAGCACTTCATCTATGTACATCTTTTGTGAAAGACCTAGCATCCTATTCGGTCTATCTCTATAGACTTTGATTCCAAGAATGAAGGATGCTTCTTCTAGGTCTTTCATAGAGAATTAGAATTCTTTAGATAACCACATTTTAACTATGGTCAACATGAAAATATCATTCTTAATAAGGAGGATATCATCCACGTACAGTACGAGAAAGATAATAGCGCTCCCACTGACCTTTTTGAAAATACATGGTTCCTCCTCATTCTTGATGAAACCAAATAATTTGATCACATCACTAAAATGAGTATTCTAGCTCTAAGATGCTTGCTTAAGTCCATATATGGATCTTTGCAGCTTGCATACTTTGTGATCAGTATCACTGGATGTGAAATCCAACGGTCGTTCCATATAGATATCTTCCTCAAGATATCCATTTAAGAATACCATTTTTATGTTCATTTTCCATATTTCATAATCAAAATAAGTTGCAACAACAAGCAATGTGCGAATGGATTTAAGCATGGCTACTAGCGAAAAGGTATCCTGATAGTCAATGCCTTCGCATTGACTATAACCTTTTGCCACTAATCTAGCTTTGAACGTCTCTACATTGCCATCTGCACCAATCTTTTTCTTGCAGATCCATTTACATCCAATAGGTACACTACCTTCTAGTGGATCTATCAAGGTCCAGACTTGGTTTGAGTGCATCGAGTTAATTTCTGACTTCATTGCCTCTAACCATTTCTCGGAGTCGATATCTGATATCGCCTTGTTATAGATTTTGGGATCATCAACATGAACTCCATTACCTATGAGGAATATTTTCTCTACTTCCTCTAAAATAGTACTTAAGTACCTCTCAAGAGGATGGAAAATTCTTTTCGATCTTCGAGGTAGAGGAGGTAGTGATTGTATTGGCTCAACCTAATTTGGTTTCAAAGGGTCCTTAGCTCTTTGCTCTTGGGAGACTTTCTCCTCTAGCTTGATCTACATTCCAATGCCGCCATCTTGACTAAACTATTTTTCAAGAAAGATGGCATGTCGACTCATAATCATATTGTGATCTTCTGGAATGTAGAAATAATATCCTAATAACTCTTTAGAATATCCTATGAATCGAGTTCTAAAGGACCTATAGTCTAACTTATCCACTTATTGTCTTTTGACATGTGCCGAACAATCCCAAATTTTGAGATGACTCAGACTTAATTTCTTACCATGCCATGTCTCATACGGTGTGGTAGGAACGATTTTAGAAGGAATCCTATTCAGTAAAATATAGTAGTTAACAAATCGTCTCTAAAAAAATTAGGAAGGTTTATGAAAATCATCATGGATCGGACCATATCTAATAGGATCCAATTCTTCCATTCTAAAATCCCGTTGAGTTAAGGTATTCCAGGTAGAGTCCATTGAGAGACTATGCAATTCTACTAGAGATAGTCCAAAAATTTCTGACTAAAGTATCACCTCCTTGATCTAATTGAAGAATCTTAATGAATTTTTTAGTTTGCTTTTTTAGTTCATGCCTGAATTCTTTAAACTTTTCAAAGGCTTCAGACTTGTGCCTCATAAGATACACATACCCATACTAAGATAAATCATCGGTGAAGGTTATGAAGTAGATAAAATTATCTCTAACCGGCACATCAAATGGGCTGCACACATCAGTATGTATTAGGGCAAGTAAATCCTTGGTCCTTTCCTCATGTTCCACAAAAGGGAGTTTAGTCATTTTGCTATGAAGACATGATTCACAAATTAGATATGACTCAAAAGTCAATGGACTCAATAGCCCTATTTTCTTCAATTTGTTAACCCTATCTTCTGCTATATGACCTAGTCTAAGGTGCCATAGATACCTATTATTTGGACTATCCCTGGATCATTTTGATTTTATGGCATTCATATTTTGCTCGATATTAAAAATAGATACATAAATATGTAATTGGTAAAGACCGTTAATAAGGAAACCACTTGCAATTTTATTTCTTTTATAAAGAATGTTACAATGGTCCTTAAGAAAACTAATTACATAGCCTTCTAGTGCTAAACATGAAACAGAAATCAAATTCCTGCTTGTTGCAGGCACATAATAACAATCCTTATGTACTAAATCTAAACCAAATGGTAGTCAAAGAGAATAGGTTTCCACGGCCACAACAACAACCCTTGCTCCATTTCCAACATATAGGATCATCTCACCATCCCTTAGCCTCCTGCTATCCTCATGATCCTACATGAAAGTGCACAAATGAGCACTAGAACCAAAGTCAAGCACCCAACTGGATGTAGAAGAAATCATAAGGTTAGATTCAATAATGAGCTTACCTCCAAAAGGACTTGCCTCCTTCTTATTCTTTAGGGTGGCCAGGCATGTAGGACAGTTCCGCTTTCAGTGGCCATCAGTGTTGTAATGGAAATACTTTTCCTTGTCAGCAGCCTTCTTCTTCAGCTTTGCCTTCTTTTTCTTTTCTCCTTCTACCTTCTGCCTTTTCACAGACTTCTTCTTTCCAAAAGACTTTCTCTTGGAAGAAATCCATTCCATAGCAAATACTGAGCCTTTAGAATCTGTCATTGAAAGCTCAGCAGTAACCAACATGTTCATAAGATCGACCAAAGTATTTTGAGGTTTATGCATATGGTAGTTCATGAAGAACTACCCATATGCATCAGTCAAGGATTGCAGAATTATATCATTCTATTGATCTAGGTCCAACTTCACTCCAAGCTTCTCCAGCTCTTCCAAGTCCTTGATCATCATCAGACATTGATCTTGGACTAACTACCTATCATGCATTTTATTCTTGAATAGTCATTTAGTGATCTGATATTTGGCTGCACAACTTTATTCACCAAACATCTCTTATAGGTGAGCCAACGTTTGGCAGGCAGTCTTGATATCTTCATGTTGGCGCTGAAGTTCATCAGACATCAAGTCCAACATGTAGTATCTGGCCTTGTTATCTTCATCCTTCCACTTGTCAAGAGATGCTCTCTATTCAGCGAATGGATGAGCTGGTAAGGTGGGGGGATCCTGATCAAATACATGAGTTAACTTCTCAAAACCCAAAATAATTTTGATGTTTCAGAGCCAATCCTTGTAATTTGATTCGGTCAGTCTATGGGTGTCTAGGATACATGCTAGTGGGTTGGATGCAGACATTTTGCTTTTCCTATAGAGAGTCAAAGTTTCTATTTAGACATTGTAATTAAGACTTGACCGATTTATTTAGGGGTTTAATTTTTAAATAAATTAGCTCCTACTATTTTTTCGGATCCCTACACTTCCTCTGTAGAGATGTGAAAATTTTCATAATTATAGATTTCTAATGGGTGGTGTAGTCCCACCAACTGACTCATCACCTCACCTAATAGTTATTGGTGATAGGTTAGCCAATGAGTGGATAACTCTTGTCCAATGATTCTCTAATAATGGTGCACCCAAACTTAGTCTCTAATTCATGAATCTCACTATGCCCGAAATATTGATCCCCGGAATATTGATCCACTCCTTAGTTAAGTCAGATTCACCATTTGCACAGATTAGATTCTTAATTGGGTCTCTCAGCATATCTAGAATATTAAGCCTAATTTATCCTCCAGCCCATAGCATTCAATGCCTAATAGACATGGTTGCATCTTTTCGGTGCAACTGAACCACTATGACCAATCGAGAACAATCAACCCCGAAAAGGGCCTGCATATCTACAATGATGGAAGACCTTAGACTTAATCTTTTCTTAGGATGATTTGATTTAAGTCTCTTTAAACTTGACTTACAATAGCCATAACAATTATGACTAACCTAGTTGCATGAGTTAGCTTATATTGTTAACTACCTTAGATTAGGACTGGGTCGACTAATATGGCCAGGTAAGTGAGATCGATGGAAGGGATATGCCATTAACATGATAAGAACATATTCAAGTCGAGTAGCTCCCAATTAAAAACTAGTCGGTTGTATCTGTCAGACTTACCTCAGATATTAAATTATTGAGCCAGAACCAATCAAGTTAGCCTACAATTCAGACTCTAACCACTGAGCCTAATTAGGTCTTAGCTTGATCGATCACTCATGTGATTCGATCTTGATCCAAACTTAATCCTATTAGGCTGGTCAATTTAACCACTCTTGATCCCATCTAACCAACTCTTGATTCGGTTTGATCAACCGCTAGACCTAATTGAGCTACCCAAGCCCGAATTCAATTTTATGAATATGTCTTAAATCTAAAAATTCTTAATTTTTAGACTTAACATATTTCATAATCTTAATTCTTAATTAAGTTTAGGATTCACAAACAAAACATGTAAATAAAATTCTAGGATTTCAAGATCTAGGATTTTGTAGAAAATAAGTTTTAGGTTTCTGATTAAGGATGAATGCGCAGCACCCCTACACATCATAAGAACATCCCATCGAATGAAAGGGGAGGGTATTTAAATCCTACTTTATTCTTATTATCAGACGGCCAAGGAAAATGCCTTAATCAGAAATATGAAAACTATAAAACTAGTTTGATTTACATCATATATCTCATATATAAAAAATTGATCTAACTATTAACATATTTTGCATACATCTTCATGTATCATATCATGCATGTTTCAGATCTATATTATCTCATAATCATCTAAAAAATTAAATTTAAATTAATCATATCAAATTAAAATCTATTCTAGATAATTATGTAGAACTATTCTACAACTAGTCTAAACATGCATTCATCATATCTCATATGAACAAAAATTAAATAACTTTATTTTATATTTTTTATATCTTATTATAATATTTATAATATCAAAAAATAGTAAATAAATAGATTTAAAAATTATAACTAATTAAATTAAATTATGATCATGCTAGACTATACATAGAATAATTCTATTCTACAACTAGTCATGCATCTTATACAACTTAGATCTAAATTATTTAATTTTTTTAATTTTTAATTTTAGATCTAATCATATCTAATGTGACATCTAAAAATATCAAATTATTAGATCAAAATTAAAATAAAATTAGATCTAACGAAAAATGCAACCTGGCTCTGATACCAGTTGAAGGGAAAATCTAGTTTTCTAGTTCAGGTTCGTTCAGATCTGATTGGATTAAGAGAGATATTTCAAAAATTTTTCTCTTAGATCTAGATCAGATATAAGACTTTTTAGATATAATATTATTAATCTAATATAAGAAAATAAAATAAAAAATAAATTAAATCTAATTTAATTTTACCTTGTTGCGGGTAATCTGATTACCTTGTGATGATCCTAATGTCTGTCTGAGGTTCTGGATCTAGCCATGCAAGTACCTGGCCTCTACCAATATCCACTTGGATAGTATCTAGAGATCTCTTTATTCTTTATCACTTCTCCAAAAATCAGATTTGAATATGATTTTCAAGATCTTCAAAACTTCTTTCGAAGATGTGAGTTGTCTCTTGCAGCAGTGCCTTCTTCTTCCTTTTTTTCTGTCGCCTTTCTCTTGCTTGGATTGCACCAAACTTGTGTCCAAAAATTCTTGGGCATGGATAGGAGTGAGAACACCTAAACATGGCATGGAGGAGAAAGAGGGGAAGCCTTGTGGCATGGGCAATGGGTCAAGCATCTTTGATCTTGGGACAGATAGGGTTTTTATAGATCCAATTGCGCCATGTAGTGCCACATCATCCCGACCAATCATGGCTTTCTCTGCAATTAGATCTAAATCTAATTGGTGGGATGATATCATCTGATTCAATTAGATGAGAGCCCCTCTGAATCATCCTTAAATGGCACCAAGACTGGGTCAAAGCAGTCTTCTAGGCGCCATCCAAGTAGAATCCCTGAAGCAATTGGAGTCCCATCTATATGGGACTCCAGATGCTTTATCCACGGGCGCATGCCTCCTTAGGCATGCACCCCTTATCCATCTACTTTTTAGTAGGTGGACTGGTCCAAGAACTCTCTCTTATGATGGCTTGACACATGGGTAGATGTCTAAGTATATGGTCAATGTTTGATCAAATGTCCGAAACAGGATTTAGCAGGTGACAAAAAATGGCAGGTGTTATCTCAAATTCATCTCATAAATTAAGACAACCCTTTTCTTATCTAGACAAGCTTTAGTCAAATCAAGTAAAGGTACCTGAGTGAGCCCAGACATATTTGACTCAGTCGAGAAAAACTTTAATGATAATTAAAGGAGAACATTAGGCTTAATCATGTGCTAGCATAATTTTCTTGAACCTAATTGAATCTAATTCAAATCAATTAAACTAGATTAGTCCAATTGATGATATCCAAATCAAAACCCTTGTTTGTGTGACCCAGTTAGGTTTAGTTTCATATGGTAATGAGATATATCATAATCTCTATCATCGACATCATCGAAGCACCTTTTGATGGATCAGAACTTTTTTGATTCAGATAACTAGTATGATTGATCATCTAAATCATTCTAATTGCTCTCAAAATTCACCAGTGACACCTAGCAGAATATGGTGGCAATCCATCAGAATTAAAAATGAACCTCTCAGAGCAGTTACTTGTGTGATTAAGTTCTTCTATCTTGAGCTTTGACTAGATTGGGGTTAAGGTAATCTCGTGAAACCCTAATATTTGTCATATGATTAATCATTTTCAAGTCTAATGTAAAAACCTTAAAAGAAACTCTTTCTATTATTTCACTCTGCCATGGCCATGGGCTTATGGACTTGATTATCATGATCATTATAGGGCTACTCCTCATCTACCGAGGTAGATAGATTCCCTATTGGTGCAATCCAATTCCTACAATAAACATGCTATAGCCAACATACATCTCAGGATTTTGAATTGCTAGGAGACCAAGTCATGGTGTAGTCAAACTATAACACCCTCAAGGTGAACTGTCGATGCACCTCAGGTCAAAGAACCAGACACACAACTATAGCTTTGAGCCAATCATCGATGAGAAGATAGACTTTCTAATGACTGCTCGAGGTGGTCATGCTTAGTGCCCTCGTTCTTTAATGCGTACCTATACTCTCACTCTAGTGTCTCTACACCGTCGACTTAAAACTCATCTACTATAAAGAAGCGATTGTACACCAACCTTCTGGATCAATCACCATCCTCATGCTGATCCTATGGTCTGAAGCATTTTATAAGTTAATAATGAAAATTTATGTCTTAAATTTTCAACTCTTGAAAATAAGAACTATCATTGCCATTAACTCAAGAGATGTATCACAGACACTAAATACACATTATGATAGAAAATAATCTATTTTATTATTTATAGTCAAAATTATAATTTTATCTTTAGAAGTGTATAACAAGTGTCAGCCAATTTTTTGGTTTCTAGGGCATACATATATAACAAGAAGGATAAGAAAGCTCTAAGAAATACTCCTTTCTTTTTACTATTTAGCTCATACACTTGAAAAAATTAAAATCTATTTGGAAGCTTATTCTTTTTTATTCAGAAGTTATTTTTCTTGTCTCAAGTGCTTCCTTAAGTATCGCAGAGGTTTTCCACCATTACAAGTCACCAACATAGGCTTCTAAAAGTGATCTAGCCATTGGAGAACCAAAAAGAGCCATTGTGAGATGGGTGGAGTCAAAAAGCTATGAAAACTAAAAACTATCCATTACAGGCACTGGGCCAGCTCAGTTTTAAATTAGGTCGGCTTAGTCAAAACTAGGATGGCTCAATTTTTGACTTAGATGTCTTAGTCTCAGTGCACCCAAAAATTTGATTTCTATCTTTTATCTTCTGAGACTAGGATAGCTCACTTTCTGACTAGGTTGGCCTAGTTGCCACTAGGTCGGCTAGGTTTGAAACTAGATTGGCTCAGTCTCCTGGGTCATAAAAAATTTAGCTTTCTGTCCTTTCTATCTTCTGCTTCCACTAAGACTAGATCGGCCTAGTTTGAGACTAGGTCGGCCATGTTTGCGTGCCATGCATGCTAAAGATCGTTTGTGATCTTTTCTTCTCCAAATTTCTTTGTAGGCTAGACTTATTCTTTTTGTCTTGATTTAATCTTCATTTTGACCTCTTGAAAGATGTATCCATTCTAGAATTTCTTCTCTAAAATCTTGAGTGATGAATCTCCATTTGGATGAGTGGAAATATTTGAAGTTTATGAGCTCTTGAAATTTATAACTACACATCCTCACAAACATCATTAGTAATTTACTAATTTATACTCAAATACTTTTGTTATCATCAAAATCAAACTAGGGTCAACAAGCATCGAGCCACTCATTGACGAGAAGGTAGACTCTCTTATGACTGCTCGAGGTGGTCATGCTTAGTAGCCTCGTTCTCTAACAAGTATCTATACTCTCACTTTGGTATCTCCATACCATAGACTCAAGACTCATCTATCCTAAAAAAGTGATTATACATCAACCTTTCTGATCGATCACCATCCTTATGATGATCCTATGGTCAGAAGCAATTTATGAGTTAATTATGAAAATTTATGTCTTAAATTTTTAACTCTTGAAAATATGAATTATCATTACTATTAACTCATAGGATATATCACAGATACTTTAAATACACACACTATGATAAAAAAATAACTCTTTTATTAATTTATAGTCAAAATTAAGAAATTATCCCTAGAAGTGTATTACAAGTGTTTAGCTAATCTGGCTTCTAGGGCACACATCTAACAAATTCCTACTTGACCTAAAATCAATTGGCTACAAATCTAAGTTCCATCTTCTCAAGGTGGGCTTCAATCTTCTATTATCCTAATGACTTCAGTAGTGGGTCAGCTGCATTATCTGCGGTATCTATTAGATATATGTGCCCTAGAAGCTAGAATTGGCTGACACTTGTAATACACTTCTAGGGGTAAAATTATAATTTTGACTATAATCAATAAAATGGGTTATTTTCTATCACATATGTGTATTTAGTTTCTGTGATACATCCTTTGAGTTAATGGTAATGATAATTCATATTTTCAAGAGTTGAAAATTTAAGACATGAATAATCATTATTAACTCATAAAATGCTCCCGACCAAGGATCATCACGAGGATGGTGATTAATCCAGAAGGTTGGTGTATAATCGCTTCTCTTTAGTAGATGAATCTTGAGTCTACGATGTGGAGACACCGAAGCGAGAGTACAGATACTCGTTAGAGAATGAGGGCACTGAGCGTGACCACCTCGAGTAGTCATTAGGAAGTCTACCTTCTCGTCAATGACTGACTCGATGCTACAGTGGTGTGTCTGGTTCTTTGACCTGAGGTGCATCGATAGTTCACCTTGAGGGTGTTATAGTTTGACTACACCATTAACTCGATCTCCTAGCCATTTGGAACCCTAAGGTGTATGTTGGCTATAGTATGTTCATTGTAGGAACTGGATTGCATCAAGATGGAATCTATCTACCTCGATGGTAGAGGAGCAACCCTATGATGATCATGAAGAATCAAGTCCAAAAGCCCATGGCCATGGCAGAGTGAAATAATAGAAAGAGTTTCTATTTAGGTTTTCACATCAGACTTGAATCGAATGATTACATCATATGATACAAACTAGGGTTTGACGAGTTCACCTTAACCCTAATCTGATCGTGGCTCAAGATAGAAGAACTTAATCACACAGGTAGCTACACCAAGAGGTTCGCATTCAGTTCTGATGGGTTGCCATCATATACTGCGAGGTGTCACTAGTGGATTTTGGGAGCAATTAGAATGATTTAGATGATCGATCATTCTAGCTGTTTGAATCAGAAGAGTTCTGATCCATTGAAAGGAGTTTCGATGATGTCGATGATAGAGATCATGACATATCTCATTATCATATAGAATTGAACCTAACTGGATCACACAAATAAGGGTTTGAATCTGGTGATCATCAATTGAATTGATCCAGTTCAATTCAATTAGGTTCAAGAAAATCGTGCTAGCACTCGATTGAACCTAACGTTCTTCTTTTACTATCATAAATAGTTGTCCTGACTGAGCCAAAAAAGTTTGTGCTCGATCAGAGGCCTTCACTTGGTTTGACTGGAGCCTATCCAGATCAAAAAAGGGTTGTCTTATTTTGTAAGACAATACCTGCCATTTTTGGTCATCTGCCATTTCTCATCCTTTGACTTTGGTCAAAAGTTGATCTTTGACTGGTCAAATGTTGACCATTGACACTTTGACTTTTGTCCACATGTCATGCACCTATTGGAGAGCTGGTGGGGCTTGTCCCCCTACCAAAAATTGGCAAGGAGGAGGGTGCACACCAAGGGTGGCGTGCGGCCAAGCTTGAGGCGCCTAGGAGTCCCTGTTGGATAGGGACTCCATCTCCTTATTGGATTTTGATTAGACTCCTCCTAAGAATCAACTTTGACTGGTCTTAGGTGCCATCTAAGGATGAATCCAAGGGACTCTATTCTCACCAATCAGATTTAGATCTGATTTCATAAAGGATTGTGATTGGTTGGGATGAAGAGTAGTTGGATCACCCATAGTCTGTAAATAAGACCCTACGCCCAACTAAAAAAAAAAAGAATAATTCTCTATGCCCCAAGGCTGCCTCTTTCTTCCCCCTCCATGCCAAGTTCATCTTCTCCCTCTCCTCTCTATGCCCAAAAAATTTTGGGATCTCAGTTGGTGCAATCTAGGGGAGAGAAAGGTGACAGAAAGCTAGAAGGCTACGCTGCTGCAAAGGACAACTACTGATCTTCAAATGCTATTTTGAAGATCCTCCAAATCAGATTCAGCTCTAATTTTTGAAGATGAGATAGAGAAGAAGAGGATCTCTAAATCCAACCCGAGTGGATACCGATAGAGACCAGGCACTTGCATGGCTAGATCCAGAACCTTCCGCTGCTTACAGGATCATCAATGGGTAATAGGATTACCCTACATCAAGGTAAATTAAATCTGATTTAATTTATCTATATTTTATTTTAATTATTTGAATAATAAAAATTAGATCTAAAATATCTCAAATCTGATTTAGATCAAAGAAAAAAGTTTTAAAATATATTTCTTGATCCGATCAGATCTGAATGAACCTGATCTGAAAAATCAGGATTTCAGGATTTTCCTTCAACTGGTATCATAGCCAAGGTTCTAAAGTATTTTGATCTAATTTTAAATTTATTTTAATCAAAAAATAAGTGATTTTAGATGTCACATAATATGTGATTAGATCTAAAATCAGAAAAATTAAAATTAAATGATTTGGATCTAAGATTAGAAAATATGCATGACTAGTTCGAAAATAGAATAGTTCTATAGAATAGTCTTGCATGTTTATAATTTAATTTAATTAAATTATATTTTAGATCTATTTATTTATTATTTTCTAATATTATAATTATTATAATAATATCTAAAAAATAGCAAATAAAAATTATTTAATTTTAACATCATATGAGATATGATTGATGCATGTCTAGACTAGTTGTAGAATAGTTCTACATAGTTATCTAGATTAGAGTTTATTTTGATATGATCAATTTAAATCTAATTTTTTAGATTATTATAAGATAATTTAGATCTAAAAATATGCATGATTTGATACATGAGATGTATGCAAAATATGCCATGATTAGATCTAATTTGTATATGAGATATATGATATAGATCTAAAATTATTTTATAGTATTACATGTTCCTGATTAAGGCGTTCCTCTTAGCCATCCAGTCATAAGAACGAAAAAGGGTTTAAAGGCCCTCTCCTCCCATCCGATGGGGTGTTCTTATGATGTATAGGGATGTTGCACGTTCGTCCTTAATCAGAAACCCAAAACTTACTTTTTGCAAAATCCTAGATCCTGAATTCCTAGGATTTATTATGCATATTTTATTTATGAATCCTACTTAATTAAGAATTAAGATTATGAAATATTAATTAGGTCCAAAATTAAAAATTTTAGATCTAAGATATATTCATAATACTAGGTTCGGGCTTGGGTAGCTCAATTAGGTCGATCAGCCTAATAGGATTAAGTCTGGGTCAAGATCAAGTTACGATCAAACAAGACCTAATTAGGCTCAGAGGTTAGAGTCTAGATTGTAGGCTAACCCAATTGATTCTGGCTCAACAATTTGGTGTGTAAGGTAAGTTTGGCAAATATGATTGATTGGTTTTTAATTGGGAGCTACTCGACCTGAATGCATTCTTGTACGAGTTAATGGCATATCCCTTCCACTAGTCTCATTTATCTAATCATATCTGTTGACTCAGTTCTGATTTGAGGTGGTCAATAATCTGAGCTAACCCATGCCACTAGGTTAGTCATAATTGTTATGACTATGACAAGTCTAGTTTAAGAGACCTAATCAATTCTCCTAAGAAAAGATTAAGTCTAGGTCTTCCACATTGTAGAATGTGGGCCTTCCGGGTTGATTGTTCTCAGCTGTATAGTGGCTAGTTGCACCGAGGAAGATGCAACCATTTATTAGGCATTGGATGCTATGGGCTGGGGATGAATTGGGCTCAATATTCATACGGTGAGAGACTCAATTAGAAATCCATCTATGCAAATGGTGGTCTGACTTAACTAAGAAGTGGATATATTTTGATACGAGAGATTCATGAATTAGAGACGCATGTTTGGGTGCAATGATTAGAGAATCATTGAACAAGAGTTGTTCACTCATTGGCTAACCATCACCAATACTGTTATAGGTGAGTGATATGTCAGTTGGTGGACGCGCACCACCCACTAATATTAATCATGGAGATTTTCGCATCTCTAAGAGGGATGTAGGGATCCAGAAAATATGGGAGCTAATTTTTTAAAAATAAATTTTAAATAAATGGTTCAAGTCTAATTATAGTATCTAACTAGAACTTTGACTCTCTATAGGAAAATATCTACGTCCAACCCATTAGCAGTTCCTGACACATGACTACCGGATCCAATATAAAGATTGTAAACTCAAAAATTATTTTGGATTCTGAGAAGTTAATCCATGTAGGACTAGGACCCTCCCACCTTACCAGCCTCCATCCGCTGAGCAGAGAGCATCTCTGAAAAAATGGAAGACGATGATAAATATGGCTGATATGTAATGTTGGGCTCGATGTCTGATGACTTCTCAGCCCAACATGAGAATATAAGGACTGCTCGCCAAATGTTGGCTCACCTACAAGAGATGTTTGGGGAACAGAGTCGCGCACCAAGTATCAAGTCACAAATGACTTTTTAGGCTAAGATGCGTGATGCAGTCAGTCAAATCATTACTGATGATGATAAGGACTTGAAGAGCTTGAAAGCAGTGGGAGGTTGGACTTGGATCTACAGAAATATTATTCTCTTTGACTGATGCTTTGGAATTCATCATGAATTACCAATGATAAACTTCAAAATTCTTGTCGATTAATGACACATGCCTGGTTATCCACTGACTTTCTATGAAAGGTTCTAAAGCTCAGTCTTGCTATGGAACGAGACTTCTTCAAAAGAAGTCTTTAGAAGAAAAAAAAGTTGCGAGAAAGCCGCTATCAAAGAGAAAAGGTTTCATGCAAAGTGAAGGCCACTAGAAGCGAAACTCCTACTTACCTGGCCACCCTGAAGAACAAGAGGAGAGGTCCTTTTGGAGGTATGCTATATTGAGTCTACCTTTGATGGTTTTTCTGCATCCAGTTGGGTGCTTGACTCTGGTTCTAGTGCTCACTATGTACTTTCCATGAGGGTCTGAGGATAGTAGAGGCTAAGGGCATGAGAATGATCCTCGCATCGAAAATGAGAAAGTTGTGCGTGGGCGTGGAACATACCTCTTCATTACCATCTTTTTAGACTAGTATTAAAACTGTTATTATGTGCCTCAGCAGCAAGAATTTGATTTTATTTTTGCCTTGCATTAGAAGGCTATGTATTATTCTTTTAAGGACCATTGTAACATTCTTTATGAAAGAATAAATTGCAGATGATTTTCTTATTAACGTGTCTTTATCGTTACATATTGATGTATCTTTTATTATCAGCAAAATGTTGAATTCCAAACGACCTAGGGATAGTCCAACGATAGGTATTCTGGCACTGGATTAGGTTGAAGGAAAATCCCTGATTTTTCTGGATCAGGTTCCACTTCAACGATCTGATCCGGATCAAGCAGCATATATTTTAATTTTTTCTCTTTGATCCAAAATTAAGATCTGAGATGTTCAATTTAATTTTTTATTATTTTAATATTAACATAAATATAGATAATTAAATCATATTTAATTTACCTTGATAGCCTAGGGTAATCCTATTATCCGTTGATGACCTGTAAGTAGTGGAAGGTTCTGGTTTTTTTTAATCAGCCATGCAAGTGCAGGCCTCTACCGTATCCAGTTGGGCTGGATCTAGCTCCTCTTCTTCTTCTATCACATCTCCAAAAATTGATATCTGAATCTAATTTGGAGGATCTTCAAACAGCTTTCGAAGATCAATAGTTTGTCCTTTTGGGCAGGCAGGCGCAGTCTTCTAGCTTTCTGTCGTCTTTTCTCTTGCCTAGGTTGCTCACCAACTGAGATCTCAACACTCTTTGGAAGTGAGAGGAGAGGAAGATGATGGACTTGGTTGTGGAGGAGGAAGAGAGAGACAGCCTTGGGCATGAGGAATTTTTACATGTGTTTTTAGTTGTGGCTGGCAGGGTCTTATTTTATAGACTATGCGTGTCCAACTCCTCTTCTCCCAACCAACTCACAATCCTTTATGAAAATCAGATCTAAAATCTGATTGTGGATGACAATCCCACTTGATCATCCATTAGATGAGCAGACTATAGATTCATCTGGGACGTCTAAGATTGGTTCAAAGCTTAGGCTGTGTCACTAGTTTTGAATCCAAGAAAGGCAGACTGGACGTCCCATCGTCCACTGGGGTGGGACTGGGCCTCAATCTATTTGGGTGCACACCATGCGCTGGCCATCCTCCTTGCCTTTCAATTTCTGGTACGTAGGGGAGGTAAGCCCCCTACACTCTCTTCTAATAGGTGCATGCAACGTGGAGACGAGTCAATATATGGTCCATTTAAGGTCAAGGTCAACTTTTGACCAAAGTCAAAGGATGAGAGAATTAGGGTGAAGGAAAATGGCAGGTATTGTCTTAAAATTAATAAGGACAACTCTTTTTCTTGATCTGGACACTCCAGTCTAGACTAAGGAAGAAGTCCTGCTGACTAGCACATAACTTTTTGGCTCGAAGTCATGGATAACTTTTATGATTAGTAAAAGAAGAATGTTAGTCACAATCCGAGTGCTTAGCACGATTATCTTGCCACCTAATCTGAAAAGTCTAGATCTCAGATTAATTAACTAGGATCTAGTCAATGAGATCCAAGTTCAATAGCACTTTTGTGTTGTATCCTAGTTAGATTCTAGTTCTATACATGGTATGGAGATATGTCATGTATCCATGCATCAACATCCGAACGCTCCTTTCGATGGATTCAGAACTACTTCTGATTCAGACAACTAGAATGACTCGATCATCTAAATCAATCTAATTGCTCCCAAAATCACACTAGGACTACTAGCAGTATATGGTGGCACTCCATGCAAAAGCTAAAATAATGAATACCTTTTGTGCCAGTATTACTACTAATGATTCAGTTAGTGTTCTATCTTGAGCCCCGATCAGATTAGGGTTAGGTGACTCGTCAAACCCTAAATTTCTATCATAATGATGTTAAATCATTCGATTCAGTCGATGTGAAAATGTAATAGAATCTTTCTCTACTATTT
>QRFJ01000366.1:280582-326907 GCA_006176705.1 Cocos nucifera
TCTATAGATTTCTTAGCTCGTTGCTCTTAGAAGATTTTCTCCTTGAGCCTGATATGTCTTTTGATGCCACCATCTTGAATGAATTATTTTTCAAGAAAAATAGCATGTCGACTCACAATCACATTATAGTCTTCTAGAAGATAGAAATAATATCCTAATGACTCTTTAGGATATCCAATGAACCAAGCCTAAAGACCTATATTCTAACTTGTCTCCTACTTTCTTTATAGACTCGGACAATCCCAAATTCTAAGGTGACTCAGATTTGATTTTTTGCCATGCCGTATCTCATATGGTGTGGTAGGAATAATTTTAAAAAAAAATCCTTTTCAGTAAATATATAGCAGTCATTAAACTATATTCCCAAAGAAACATTGGAAGATTCGTGAAGCTCATCATGGATCGAACCATATCTAATAGGGTCTGATTTCTTCATTCTGAAATCCCATTGAGTTGAGAGTATTGAATGGAGTCCATTGTGAGACTATGCATTATCTTTAAGAGTAGTCTAGAATTTCTGAACTAAGAATTTACCTTCGATTTGATTGAAGAACCTAATGAGTTTTTATATTTATTTTCTACTTCAAGTTTTAATTTCTTAAACTTTTCAAAATGTTCAGACTTATGTCTCATCAAATATACATACTCGTACTGAGACAAATCATCGATAAAGATGATGAAGTAGATATAATTGCCCTTGATCGGCATATCAAATGGGCCGCACATGTCTGTGTGTACCAGGGCAAGTAGGTCTATGTCCCTTTTCCCATGTCCTACAAAAGGGAGCTTGGTCATTTTGCTATGAAGGCATGATTCATAAATCGGATATGACTTGAAAGTCAATGGACTCAATAGTTCGGATTTTTTCAATTTGTTAACCATATCTTCGGCTATATGACCTAGCCTAAGGTGCACAGATATCTATCATTTAGAATACCATAGGTTGCTTTGATTCTATGGCATTCATGTTTTGCTTCATAGTGAAAATAGAAATATCAATATATAACTAGTAGAGACCATTAATAAGAAAACCACTTATAATTTTATTTCTTTCAAAAAGAATATTATAATGATCTTTAAGAAAACTTATTACATAGCCTTCTGGTGCTAAACATAAAATAGAAATCAAATTTTTGCTTGCTGTAGGCACATAAAAACAGTCCCTAAGTAGTAAATCTAATCATGATGTAGTTAAAGAGAGTAGGTTTCCATGACCATAGCAGCAACTCTTGCTCCATTTTTAATGTGCAAGATTATCTCACCATCCCTCAGCCTCTTGTTCTCCTTAAGATCCTACATAGAAGTGCATAAGTGAGCACTCGAACCAAAGTCAATCACCCAATTGGGTGCAAAAAAAATTGTAAGGTTAGATTCTATAACAAGCATACCTCCAGAAGGACCTGCCACCTTCTTGTTCTTCAGGCTGGTCAGGTATAAAGGGCAGTTTCACTTTCAGTGATTGTCTGTGTTGCAATAAAAATATTTTTCTTTATCAATAGCCTTCTTCCTTGGCTCTCCCTTCTTCTTCTTCCCACTTTCAATTTTTAGCTTCTTTCGTGATCTCTTTTCCCTTTTCAAATGACTTCTCAGAAAAAGTCACTGCACAGTAAGTACTAAGCCTTTAGAATCTTTCATGAAAAACTCAGCAGTGACTAGCATGTTCATAAGCTCAGCCAAAATATTTTGTAGTTTATGCATATGGTAGTTCATGATGAACTGCCCATGCGCATCAGTCAATGACTATAGAATTATATTAATTTGTAGATCCTAATCTAACTTGACACCGAGCTTCTCAAGCTCTTCTAAGTCCTTGATCATCATTAAACAATGATCTTGGACCGACTGTCCATCGTGCATCTAAGCCTTAAAAAGTCTCCTAGTGACTTGATATTTGACTACCCGACTCTATTCACCAAATAACTCTTATAGGTGAGCCAATATTTGGTGGCTAGTCTTTATGTCCTTATGTTGGTGCTGGAGCTCATCAGACATCGAGCCTAATATGTAATACCTGGCTTTATTATCTTCATCCATCCACTTTTTCAGAAATGCTCTCTACTCAACGGATGGATGAGCTGGTAAAGTAGGAGGATCTTGTTCCAACACATGAGTCAACTTCTCGAAACCCAAAATAATTTTAAAGTTGTGGAGCCAATCCTTGTAGTTGGATCCGGTCAGTCTATGGGTGTCCAGGATAAGGTCTAGTAGATTGGATGCATATATTTTTCTATAGAGATTCAAAGTTTTTTGTTAGATTTTATAATTAGACTTAACCAATTTATTTAATTTCATTTTTAAATAAATTAGGCTCGCTCATTATTTTGCTCGAATTCCCTACACTTTCTTGTAGAGATGCAAAATCTCCATGATCAATTAATTTCTAGTGGATGGTGCGGTTCAACCGACTGGCTCACCACCACACCTAATAGTTATTGATGATGGGTTAACCAAAGAGTGGATAACTCTTGTCCAATGATTCTCTAATTATGGTGCATCCAAACATGATCTCTAATTCATGAAGCTCACCATGTCTGAAATATTGCTCCACTCCTTAGTTAAGTCACACCCGTCATTTGCATAAATTAAATTTTTGATTGGATCCCTCATCGAATTCAGAATATTGAGACTAACCCATCCTCCAAGCCATAGCATTCAATACCTAATAGACATGGTTGCATCTTTCTAGTGCAACTAAACTACTATATCTAATCGAGAACAATCAACCCTGAAAAGGGCCCGCACATCTATAATGGTGGAAGACCTATGACTTAATATTTTCTTAGAGAGATTTGATTTAGGTCTCTTTTAACTTGACTTGACTTAGTCATAACAATTATGACTAATCTAGTAGCATGGATTAGCTCAAATTTTTAGCCATCTCTAATCAGAACTGGATCAACACAAATGGCTAGGTAAGTCAGATCGGTGGAAGGGATATGCTATTAACTTGACAAGAATGCATTTAGGTTGAGTAGCTCTTAATTAAAAATTAATTGATCGTATCTGTCAAACTTATCTTGGACACCAAATTATTAAATCAGAACCAATCGGGTTAGCCTACAATCCAGGCTCGAACTGTAGAGCAAAATTAGGTCTTGACTTGGTCAACCATATTTGAATATGAGTTGACTTTGATCTAGACTTAATCCTATTGGGCTGGTCAATTCTAAGTACTCTTGATCTCACCTAACCAACTCTTAATTCGATTTGATCAACTACTAGACCTAGTTGAGCTACCCAAGCCCGAATCCAATTTTATGAAGATGTCGTAGATCTAAAAATTCATAATTTTTAGATCTAATTGATTTCATAATCTTAATTCTTAATTAAATTTGGGTTCATGAATAAAAATATGTATCAAAATCCTAGGATTTCAAGATCTAGGATTTTGCAGAAAAGTAAGTTCTAATTTTTTATTAGGGATGAACATGCAGCACCCCTACACGCCATAAGAACATCCCATCGAATGGTAGGAGAGGGCTATTAAACCATACTTTATTCTTATGACTCAATGACCAAGGAAAATATCTTAATCAAAAATATATTTTCTACTACAAAATAACTTAGATCTAAATCATATATCATATATACAATTAATGATCTAACCTATATATGTCTTGCATACATTGTTAGATATGTGTGCCCTAGAAACCAAAATTGACTGACATTTGTAATACACTTCTAAGAGCAAAATTATAATTTTAAATATAAATAATAAAATGGATTATTTTTTATCACATATGTGTATTTAGTGTCTGTGATACATCTCTTGAGTTAATGGTAATGATAATTCTTATTTTCAAGAGTTGAAAATTTAAGACAAGAATTTTTATTATTAACTCATAAAATGCTCCTCACCGTAGGATCATCATGAGAATGATGATTGATCCGAAAGGTTAGTATACAATCGCTTCTTTATAGTAGATGAGTCTTGAGTCTATGGTGTAGAGACATCGAAGTGAGAGTACAGGTACTCGTTAGAGAATGAGGGCATTGAGCATGACCACCTCGAGTAGTCATAAGAGAGTCTACCTTCTCGTCGATGACAGACTCGAAGCTATAGTGGTGTGTCCGATTCTATGACCTGAGGTGCATTGGTAGTTCATCTTGAGGGTGTTATAGTTTGACTACACCATAACTCGGTCTCCTAGCTATTCGGAATCCTGAGGTGTATGTTGGCTATAGCATGTTCATTATAGGAATTGGATTGCACCAAAATGAAATCTATCTACCTCGATGGATGAGGAGCAGCCCTATGACGATCATGAGAATTAAGTCCATAAGCCCATGGCCGTGGCAGAGAGTGAAATAATAGAAAGAGTTTCTATTAAGGTTTTCACATCAGACTTGAATCAAATGATTAAATCATATGATAGAAATTTGGGTTTGACGAGTTCACCTTAACCCTAATCTGATCGGAGCTCAAGATAGAAGCACTTAATCACACAAGTAGTTGCATCGAGAGATTCATTTTTACTTTTGATGGATTGCCACCATATACTGCTAGATATCACTAGTGGATTTTGGGAGCAATTAGAATGATTTAGATGATCGATCATTCTAGTTGTCTGAATCAGAAGAGTTCTGATCCATCGAAAGGAGTTTCAATGATGTTGATGATGGAGACATGACATATCTCATTACCATATAGAACTAAATCTAACTAGGTCATACAAATAAATGTTTGGATCTGGATATCATCAATTGGACTAATCCAGTTTAATTAATTTGAATTAGATTCAATTAGGTTCAAGAAAATCGTGCTAGCACACGATTGAGCCTAACATTCTTTTTTTTCTATCATTAAAAGTTATCTCAACTGAGCCAAATAAGTTTGTGCTCAGTCAGGTATCTTTACCTAGTCTAACTGGAGCTTGTCCAGATTAGAAAAGAGTTGTCTTAATTTATGAGATAAATTTGAGACAATACCTGCCATTTTCCATCACCGGCTAATTCTTGTCCTTTAACTTTGGTCAAACATTGACCATTGACCCTTGGACATCTGCCCATGTGTCATGCACTTATTAGAAAGCAGATAGGGGCTTATCCCCTTACTAGATTTTGGAAAGGAAGGGATGCATGCCTAGGATGGTGTGCACCCATAGATAGGGATGCTTGGAGTCCCATACGGATGGGACTCCAGGTTGCTTCTTGGATTCAAACTAGGTGACCCACACCTATAGACTTTGACCAATCTTAGACGTCACCTAAAGATGAATCTATAGGTCTCTCATCTAATTAGATCAAGTGATGTCATCCCATCAATCAGATTTAGATCTGATTGCATGAAGCAATATGATTGACCAGGGTGATGTGGCACTATGTGGCGCAGCAGGGTCTATATAAAGACCTATCTGCGCCCAACTTTGATAGAACTTTCTCCTAGCCATGCACCAAGGCTGCCCCTCTCCCTCCTTCATGCCACCTTTTTTATCCTCTCTCTCCTCTCCACGCCCAAGGATAGTTAAGCTTCAGATTAGTGCAATTCAAGCAACAAAAGGCTGATGAGAAAGGAAGAAGGCAGTATTGCTGCAGAGACGATAATAGATCTTCGAAAGGATTTTTGAAGATCCTCCAAATTAGATCCAGATTTAATTTTTGAAGATGTGATAAAGAAGGAGAAGATCTCTAGATTCAGCCTGAGTGGATATCGGTAGAGGCTAGGCGCTTGCGTGGCTAGATCCAGAATCTCAGGCCATCAACAGATCATCAATAGGTAATCGATTTACCCATATCAAGGTAAAACTAATTTAGATTTAATTTAATTTAATTTTTTTATTTATCAGATTATAAAATTAAATTTAAAAAATGTTAGATCTAATTTAGATCTAAGAGAAAATTTTTGAAATATGCCTCTTGATCCAATCAGATTTGAACGAACCTGACACGGAAAATCAGGATTTCCCCTTCAACTGGTATCAGAACTAGGTTATATAAAATTTATTTAGATCTGATTTAATTAGATAAATTAGTAATTTTAGATATCACATGAGATGTGATTAGATCTAAAATTAGAAAATTAAAAAATTAAAATTAATTAATCTAGATCTAATATTTATGAGATACATAACTAGACTAAAAATAGAATTATTCTATGTGTAGTCTAGTATAATCATAATTTTTATTTGATTAAATATAATTTTAATTTTTTTTTTATTTACTATTTTCTAATCTTATAAATGTTATAATCAGATCTAAAAATAAAAAATAAATTAAATTTAATTTGTTCATATGAGATATGATAGTTGCATTGTTAGACTAGTTGTAGAATAATTCTACAATAGGGTTTAGATTAAATTTTATTTGATGAGATCAAATTTAAATTTAATTTTTTAGATAATTATGAGATAATTTAGATCTAAAAAATATGCATGATATGATGTATACAAAATATATTTTAATTAGATCAATTTTATTATATGAGATATATGCTTAGATCTAATTAGTTTTTGTAGATTAGTTGTATTTCTGATTAAGGCATTCCCCTTGGCCGTCTGGTCATAAGAATAAAATAGGGTTTAAAGACCCTCTCCTTCCATTCGATGGGGTGTTCTTATGATGTGTAGGGGTGCTGCGCGTTCGTCCTTAATCAAAAATTGAAAACTTACTTTCTGCAAAACCCTAGATCCTGAAACCCTAGGATCTTATTTACATATTTTATTTATGAACCATAAACTTAATTAAAAATTAAGATTATGAAATATATTAGGTCTAAAATTTAAAATTTTAAGATTTAAGATATGTTCATAAAATTGGGTTCGGGCTTGGGTAGCTCAATTAGGTCTAGCGGTTGATCAAACCAAATTAAGAGTTGGTTAGATGGGATCAACAATGCTTAAATTGACTAGCCTAATAGGATTAAGTCTGGGTCAAGATCGAGTCATGTGAGTAATCGATCAAGCTAAGACCTAATTAGGCTTAGTGGTTAGAGTCTGAATTGTATCCGATTAGTTCTGGCTCAACAATTTGGTGTCTAAGGTAAGTTTGGCAGATATGATCGATTGGTTTTTAATTGGGAGCTACTCGACTCGAATGCATTCTTGTCGAGTTAATGGCATATTTCTTCCACCGATCTCACTTACTTGGCCATATTTGTTGGCTCAGTTCTGATCTGAGGTGGTCAATAATTTGAGCTAACCCATGCCACTAGGTTAGTCATAATGGTTATGACTATGTCAAGTCTAGTTTAATGAGACCTAAATCAAATCTCCCTAAGAAAAGATTAAGTCTAAGGTCTTCCACCATTGTAGATGTGCGGGCCCTTTTCGGGGTTGATTGTTCTCGGCTGGTTACAGTGGCTCAGTTGCACCGAGAAGATGCAATCATGTCTATTAGGCATTGGATGCTATGGGCTGGAGGATGAATTGGGCTCAATATTCTGGATACGGTGAGAGACTCAATTAGGAATCCAATCTATGCAAATGGTGGATCTGACTTAACTAAGGAGTGGATTAGTATTTTAGACACGGAGAGATTCATGAATTAGAGATCAAGTTTGGGTGCATGATAATTAGAGAATCATTGAACAAGAGTTGTTCACTCATTGGCTAACCCATCACCAATAACTGTTAGGTGAGGTGATATGTCAGTTGGTGGGACCGCACCATCCACTAGGAATTAGTAATCATGGAGATATTCGCATCTCTACAGAGGAAATGTAGGGATCCAAGAAAATAATGAGAGCTAATTTATTTAAAAATAAAATTTTTAAATAAATTGGTTAAGTCTTAATTATAATATCTAACTAGAAACTTTGACTCTCTATAGGAAAATATCTGCATCCAACCCACTAGCACGAATCCTAGACACCCATAGACTGACCAGACCAAATTACAAGGATTGGCTTTGAAACATCAAAATTATTTTGGATTCTGAGAAGTTAACTCATGTACCGGATCAGGACCCTCCCACCTTACCAGCTCATCAATCCGCTGAGCAGGGAGCATCTCTGGATAAGTGGACAGACGATGATAACAAGGCTAGATACTATATGTTGGGCTCGATGTCTGATGAACTTCAGCACCAACATGAAGATATCAGGACTGCTCACCAAATGTTGGCTCACCTACAGGAGATGTTTGGCGAACAGAGTCGTGCAGCCAAGTATCAAGTCACTAAATGACTGTTCAAGGCTAAGATGCGTGATGGGCAGTCAGTCCAAAATCATTATCTGATGATGATTAAGGACATGGAAGAGCTTGAGAAGCTTGGAGGGAGGTTGGACTTAGATCTACAGAATAATATAATTCTATAATCTTTGACTGATGCGTGTGGGTAGTTCATCATGAACTACCATATGCATAAACTTCAAAACTCCTTGGTCGAACTTATGAACATGCTGGTTATCGCTAAACTTTTCATGAAAGGTTCTAAAGGCTCAGTACTTGCTATAAAATAGACTTCTTCCAAGAGAAAATCTTTTGGAAAGAAGAAGTTGGTGAAAAAGTAGAAGATGGAAGGAGGAAAGAAGAAAAAGGTAGAGCAGAAAAAGAAGGCCGCTGACAAAGAAAAGTATTTTCATTGCAACAATGACGGCCACTGGAAGCGGAACTATCCTACTTACCTGGCCACCCTAAAGAAGGAGGAGCAGGTCCTTTTGGAGGTATGCTAGTTATTGAGTCTAACCTTATGGTTTTTTCTGCATCCAGTTGGGTGCTTGACTCTGGTTCTAGTGCTCACTTGTGCACTTTCATGCAGGGTCTTGAGGATAGTAGAAGGCTGAGGCATGGTGAGATGATCCCGTGCATCGAAAATGGAATAAAAGTTGTTGTCGTGGCCGTGGGAACATACTCTCTTCGACTATCATCTGGTTTAGACTAAGTATTAAAAAACTGTTATTATGTGCCTCCAGCAAGCAGGAATTTGATTTTTATTTCTTGCCTTGCATTAGAAGGCTATGTAATTAGTTTTCTTAAGGACCATTGTAACATTCTTTATGAAAGAAATAAAATTGCAAGTGATTTTCTTATTAACGGTCTTTATCGGTTACATGTTGATGTATCTATTTTTAATTTCGAGCAAAATGTGAATGCCATAAAATCAAAATGAGCTAGGGATAGTCCAAATGATAGGTATCTATGGCACCTAAGATTAGGTCATATAGCAGAAGATAGGGTTAACAAATTGGAGAAAATCGAGCTATTGAGTCCATTGACTTTCGAGTCATATCCAATTTGTGAATCCTATCTTCATGGCAAAATGACTAAGCTCCCTTTTGTAGGACATGGGGAAAGGGCCACGGATCTTCTTGTCCTAGTACATACTAATGTGTGCAATCCATTTGATGTGCCAACTAGAGGCAACTTTATCTACTTCATAATCTTTACCGATGATTTATCTAGGTATGGATATGTGTATCTTATGAGACACAAGTCTGAAGCTTTTGAAAAGTTCAAAGAATTCAGACATGAAGTAGAAAAGCAAACTAGAAAACCCATTAAGGTTCTTCGATCAGATCGAGGAGGTGAATACCTTAGTCGGGAATTTTTGGACTATCTTAAGGAAAATGGCATAGTCTCTCAATGGACTCCATCAGAAATACCTCAACTCAATGGGGTTTCAGAACGGAGGAACCAGATCCTATTAGATATGGTCCGATCCATGATGAGCTTCACAGACCTTCCTGATTTTCTTTAGGGATATTGTTTATTAACTGCAATATACTTACTGAATAGGATTTCTTCTAAAACCATTCCTACCACACCGTATGAGATATGGCATGGTAAGAAACCAAGTCTGAGTCATCTCAGAATTTGGAGTTGTCCGGCTCATGTCAAAAGACAACAAGCGGACAAGTTAGACTTTAGATCCTTTAGAGCTTGATTCATAGGATATCCTAAAGAGTCATTAGGATATTATTTCTACATTCCAGAAGATCACAATGTGATTGTGAGTCGACATGCCATCTTTCTTGAAAAATAGTTTATTCAAGATAGTGGCATTGGAAAGCAGATCAAGCTCGAAGAGAAAGTCTCACAAGAGCAATGAGCTAAGGACCAAATGGAACCAAATCAGGTTGAGCCAATCCATACACTACCTCCTCCACCTTGTAGATCGAAAAGGGTTTCCCATCCCCCTGAGAGGTGCTTAGGTACTATTTTAGAGGATGTAGAGAAAATGTTTCTCGTAGGTAATGGGATTCATGGTGATGATCTCGAAACCAATAACGAGGCGATATTAGATATCGACTCTGAGAAATGGTTAGAAGCAATGAAGTCAAAAATTGACTCGATGCACTCTAACCAAGTCTGAACCTTGGTAGATCCATCAGAAGGTATAGTACCTATTGGGTGTAAATGGATCTACAAGAGAAAGATTGGTGTAGATGGGAATGTGGAGACATTCAAAACTAGATTAGTGGCAAAAGATTATAGTCAATGCGAAGGTATTGACTATTAGGATACCTTTTCGCCAGTAGCTATGCTAAAATTCATTCGTACATTGCTTGCTATTACAACTTATTTCGATTATGAAATATGGCAAATGAACATGAAAATGGAAATCTTAAATGGATATGTTGAGGAAGATATCTATATGGAACAACCGTTAGGTTTTACATCTAGTGATGATGATCGCAAGGTATGCAAGCTGCAAAGGTCCATATATGGACTTAAGCAAGCATCTCGGAGCTGGAATACTCGTTTTAACGATGTGATCAATTATTTGGTTTCATCAAAAATGAGGAGGAATCATGTGTCTTCAAAAAGGTCAGTGGGAGTGCTGTTGTCTTCCTCGTATTGTACATGGATGGCATCCTCCTTATCGAGAATGATATTCCCATGTTGACCACAGTTAAAAAGTGGTTATCTAAAGAATTCTCCATGAAAGACCTAGGAGAAGCATCCTTTATTCTAGGAATTAAGGTCTATAGAGATAGACCGAATAGGATGCTAGGACTTTCACAGAAAGATGTACATAGAGGAAGTACTAAAGAGGTTTAGTATGGAAAACTCTAAGAGGGGTTTAAGTACCCTTCAGACATGGTATTCATCTTTCCAAGAAGATGTGCCCTAGCACACCTGAGGAAATAGAACGCATGAGCAAGATCCCTTATGCTTTGAACAATAGGGAGCCTCATGTATGCCATGTTATGTACACGACCTGATATAGCCCATGCTGTGAGTGTCACAAGCAGATATCAGTCAAATCCTAGGTGAAGAACACTGAGACTTTCTGTGAAATGTATCCTTAAGTACTTGAGAAGAACTAAGGATATGTTGTTGGTCTTTGGTAATGGAGAACTCCAAGTCCAGGGGTATACAGACTCAAACTTTATGTCCGATGTAGATGATCGAAAGTCGACATCTGGGAGTTTATTTTTGTGCAATAGTGGAGCTATCAGTTGAAAAAGTTCCAAGTAGATGTGATAGTAGATTCCACCATGGAGGCAGAATACATCGCTGCATCAGAAGCTACAAAGGAGGCATCTGGTACAAGAAGTTTGCTGCAAAGATTGGAGTGATGCCATCAAATGCCATTCCTCTGTATTGCGATAACAATGGCGCCATAGCCCTTGCTAAGGAGCTGAGGTCTCATCAGAAATTCAAGCACATCGAGCGGCGATACCACCTCATCCACGATTATCTCAAGAAGGATTACGTCGAAGTCAAGAGAGTTAACTTCACAGATAATGTAGCGGATCCACTTACAAAGCCGTTGGGCTAGCAGAAGATCGAAGCCCACCTTGAGAAGATGAACTTAGATTTGTAGCCAATTGGCTTTAGGTCAAGTGGGAGTTTGTTAGATATTTGTGCCCTAGAAGTCAGAATTGGCTGACACTTATAATACACTTCTAAGGGCAAAATTATAATTTTGACTATAAATAATAAAATGGATTATTTTCTATCACATATGTGTATTTAGTGTCTGTAATACATGCCTTGAGTTAATGGTAATGATAATTCTTATTTTCAAGAGTTAAAAATTTAAGATAAGAATTTTTATTATTAACTCATAAAATGCTCCTGACCGTAGGATCATCATGAGGATTGTGATTGATTCAAAAGATTAGTGTACAATCGCTTCTTTATAGTAGATGAGTCTTGAGTCTAGGTGTAAAGACATCGGAGTGAGAGTACAGGTACTCGTTAGAGAACGAGGGCACTGAGCGTGACCACCTCGAGTAGTCATAAGGAATTCTCCCTTCTCGTCGATGATAGACTCTAAGCTGCAGTGGTGTTCCAATTCTTTGATCTGAGGTACATCGGCAGTTCACCTTGAAGGTGTTATAATTTAACTACACCATAACTCGATCTCCTAGCTATTCGAAATCCTGAGGTGTATGTTGGCTATAGCATGTTCATTGTAGGAATTGGATTGCACTAAGATGGAATCTATTTACCTCAATGGACGAGGAGCAGCCCTATGATGATCATGAGAATCAAGTCCATAAGCCTATAGCTGTGGCAGAGAGTAAAATAATAAAAAGAGTTTCTATTAAGATTTTCACATCAAACTTGAATCAAATGATTAAATCATATGATAGAAATTAGGGTTTGACGAGTTCACCTTAATCCTAATCTGATCGAGGCTCAAGATAGAAGAATTTAATCACACAAGTAGCTGCACCAAGAGGTTTATTTTCAGTTTTGATGGATTGCCACCATATACTGCTAGGTGTCACTGGTGGATTTTGGGAGCAATTAGAATGATTTAGATGATCGATCATTCTAGTTGTCTGAATCAGAGGAGTTGTGATCCATCGAAAGGAGTTTTAATGATGTTGATGATGGAGATCATGACATATCTTATTACCATACAGAACTGAACCTAACTGGATCACACAAATAAGGGTTTAGATCTAGATATAATCAATTGGACTAATCCAGTTTAATTGATTTGAATTAGATTCAATTAGGTTTAAGAAAATCGTGCTAGCACACGATTGAGCCTAATATTCTCCTTTTTCTATCATTAAAAGTTATCTCGACCAAGCCAAATGAGTTTGTGCTCACTCAGGTATCTTTACCTGATCTGAATGGAGCTTGTCCAGGTAAAAAAAGGGTTGTCTTAATTTATGAGATAAATTTGAGACAACACCTACCATTTTTCTTCACCTGCTAATTCTTGTCCTTTGACTTTGGTCAAACATTGACCTTTGACCCTTGGGCATCTACCCATGTGTCATGCACTTATTGGAGAGCAGATAGGGGCTTGTCTTCTTATTGGATTTTGGAAAGGAAGGGGCAGACACCTAGGATGGCATGCACCCATAGATAGGAACGCCTGGAGTTCCATACGAATGGGGCTCCAAGTTGCTTCTTGGATTCAAACTAGGTGACCCTCACCTATAGACTTTGACCAATCTTAGGCACCACCTAAGGATGAATCTATGGGCCTCTCATCTGAATGGATCAGATGATGTCATCCCACCAATTAGATTTAGATCTGATTGTATGTAGCAATGTGATTGGCTGGGGTGATGTAGCACTGCGTGGCACAGTAGGGTCTATATAAAGACCTGTCTGCACCTAACTTTGATAGAACTTTCTACTAGCCACACCCCAAGGCTTCCCCTCTCCCTCCTCCACACCACCTTTCTGATCCTCGCTCTCCTTTCCATGCCCAAGGATAGTTGGGCTACAGATTAGTGCGATTCAAGCAAGAAAAGGCTGACAAGAAAGGAAGAAGGCAGCACTACTGCAGAGACGATAGCAGATCTTCAAAAGGATTTTCGAAGATCCTCCAAATCAAATCTAGATCTAATTTTTAGAGATGTGATAAAGAAGAAGAAGATCTCCAGATCCAGCCCAAGTGGATACTAGTAGAGGTCAGGCGCTTGTGTGGCTAGATCCAAAATCTCAGGCCATCAGCAGTTCAACAACGGCTAATCGATTATCCATATCAAGGTAAAACTAATTTAGATTTAATTTAATTTAATTTTTTTATTTATCAGATCATAAAATTAGATCTGAAAAATATCAGATCTGATTTGGATCTAAGAGAAAATTATTGAAATATGCCTCTTGATCCAATTAGATTTAAACGAACCTGATCCAAGAAATTAGGATTTCTTCTTCATTCATCTCTTATATCATAACTTCATTAAACAAGCATGCTTTCAAATCTAATATATCACATATAATATCTAAAAAATAGAATTTAAATTAATCATATTAAAATAAAACTATTCTAGATAGTTCATAGTACTATTCTACAACTAGTCTAAGTATGTATCTTCCATATCTCATATGAATAAATTAAAAATTAAAAATTATATTTTCTTATTTTTTAGATTTAATTATAATATTTATAACATCAAAAAAATAGAAGTAAAATAGATCTAAAATTATATTTAATTCAATTAAAAATATGATTATACTAGACTATAAATGGAACTATTCTATACGTAGTCTAGTCATTCATCTCATACACTATAGATCTAAATTATTTAATTTTTAATTTTTTAATTTTAGATCTAATCACATCTAATGTGGTATCTATAATTTTTTAATATTAAATTATAAATAAAAATAAAATTAGATCTAAAATAGATTTAAAGAACTGCTAATGCAGCTTTGATACCAGTTGAAGAAAAAATTCTATTTTCTACCATAGGATCGTTCAGGTCTGATTGGATTTAAAGAAATATTTAAAAAAAATTTTAATTAGATCTAAGACATGTTGAATTTGATTCTATAGATCTAATATTAAAAATAAAATTAAAATTAAATCTAATTTAATTTTCTTACCTTAGTTGGTTAAATATCTTTTATCTTACCGATGATCGATTGATATCCGGAGTTCTAGATATAGCCATGCAATTGCCTAGCCTCTACCGGAGTCTACTCAGGTAGGATCTGGACATGTTCTCTTTGTTGATCTAATCTCAAAAAATTAGATCTAGATTAGATTTATGAAGCCTTTAAACAAACTTTGAAGGCAACATCCTATCTCCCAATCTAGATCATCCTGTCTTATTTTATCTTCAGCTTTTCTCAACTTTTGATAAAAAAAAATTAAAGGAAAAAATCTATTTTCTGGGTCAGATTCGTTTAGATCTGATTGGATTAGAAGAGATATTTCAAAAATTTTTTCTCTAAGATCCTAATCAGATTGAGACTCCTTAGATCTAATCTTATTGATCTGATAATAAAAATAAAATAAAATAAAAATTAAATCTAATTTAATTATACCTTTATTTTGAGTAATCTAATTATCCTATAATGATTCCGATGTTTGTCCGAGGTTCTGAATATAGCCACACAAGCGTCTGACCTCTACTAGTATCCACTCGGATAGGATCTAAAGATCATCTCCTTCTTAATCAATCCTCCAAAAATCAGATCTAGATCTGATCTTGAAGGTCTTCAAAACTCCTTTTTAAAGAACAGTCGTTGTCCCTTGCAGCAGTGCTGCCTTCTTCCTTTCCTGGCACCTTTCACTTGCTTGGATCATACCTTACTCATGCCCAAAAACTCTTGGGTGTGGAGAGGAGAGAGAGGATCAGAGGATGGCATGGATGAAGAGAGGCTTTGTAGCGTGGGCTAAAGGCAGAAGCATTAAAATCTAGGCGTAGATAGGGTTTATATAAACCCTACTGCGCCATGCAGTGCCACATCATCCCGACCAATCATAGTCCTTTGAGCAATCAGATCTAAATCTGATTGATGGGATGACATTATCTGATCTAATCAGATGAGAGACCCTCAAAACCCTCCTAAGGTGGTGCCAAGACTGGGTCAAATAAGAGTTCTTGGTGCCACAGAGTTTAATCACCTAAAGCAACCCTGGAGTCCCATCTGTATGGGATAGGACTCCTCCTTTATCCTCATAGGGTGCACGCCTCCCTCGACGTGCACCCTCTTCTTGTCTGCATTTAGTAGGAGGATAAGGCCCCAGGTACTCTCCTATAGACGCATGACTCATGGGCAGATGTCCAAATGTTCAAGGTCAACATTTGACTAATGTCCGAAAATAGGAATTAGCAGGTGATTGAAAATAGCAGGTGTTGTCTCAAATTTATTTCATAAATTAAGACAATCCTTTTCTGATCTGGACAAGCTCCAGCTAGATCAAGTAAAGGTTCCTGAGTGAGTCCAAACATATTTGGCTTAGTCAAGACAAGCTATAATGATAATTAAAGAAGAACATTAGGCTCAATCATGTACTAGCATGATTTCCTTGAACCTAATTGAATCTTATTCAAATCAATTGAATTGGATTAGTCCAATTGATGATATCCAGATCCAAATTCTTGTTTGTGTGATCCAATTAGGTTCAGTTCCGTATGGTAATGGGATATGTCATGATCTCTATCATCGACATCATTGAAATACTTTTCGATGGACTAAAACTTTTTTGATTCAGACAACTAGTATGATCGATCATCCAAATCATTCTAATTGCTCCCAAAATCCACCAAGACACCTAGCAGCATATGGTGGCAATCCATCAGAACTAAAAGCGAATCTCTTAACGTAGTTACCTATGTAATTAGGTTCCTCTATCTTGAGCCTCGATCGGATTATGGTTAAGGTGATCTCATCAAATCCTAATATCCATCATATGAATTAATCATTCGATTCAAGTCCAATGTGAAAACCTTAATAGAAACTCTTTCTATTATTTCACTCCGCATGGCCATGGGCTTATGGACTTGATTCTCATGATCATCATAGGGCTGCTACTCATCTACCGAAGTAGATAGATCTCCTTATTGATGCAATCAAATTCCTACAATGAACATGCTATAGCCAATATACACCTCAAGATTTCGAATGGCTAGGAGACCGAGTTATGGTGTAGTCAAACTATAACACCCTCAAGGTGAACTATCGATGCACCTCAGGTTAAAGAACCAAACACACCACTACAGCTTCGAGCCAGTCATCGATGAGAAGGTAGACTTCCTCGTGACTACTCGAGGTGGTCACGCTCAATGCCCTCATTCTCTAACAAGTATCTGTACTCTTGCTCTGGTGTTTCTACACCATAGTCTCAAAACTCATCTATCCTAAAGAAGCGATCATATACCAACCTTCTAGATCAGTCATCATCCTCTTGATGATCCTATGGTCAGAAGCATTTTGTGAGTTAGTAATGAAAATTCGTTAGAAGTGTATTACCACTAACTCAAGGGATGTATCATAGACACTGTTAAATATACATTATGATAGAAAATAATCCATTTTATTATTTATAGTCAAAATTATAATTTTATCCTTAAAAGTGTATTACAAGTATCAGCCAATCTAGCTTCTAGGGCACACATATCTAACAAACTCCCACTGGACCTAAAGCCAATTGGATACAAATCTATGTCCCATCTTCTCAAGGTGGGCTTCGATCTTCTATTGGACCAATGACTTTGTAAGTGGGTCTGCCGCATTATTTATGGAGTCGATTCTCTTGACCTCGACGTAACCTTGCTCAAGGTAATCACGGATGAGGTGGTATCGCCATTCGATGTGCTTGAATTTTTTATAAGACCTCGGCTCCTTAGCAAGGGTTATGGCACCGATATTATCGCAGTATAGAGGAATGGCATTTGATGGCATCACTCCAATCTCTGTAGCGAACTTCTTATACTAGAATGCCTCCTTCATAACTTCTAATATAGCGATGTACTCTACTTTCATGGTGGAATATGCTATCACTGTCTGCTTGGAACTCTTCCAACTGATAGCACCACCATTACTCACAAACAGACTCGTAGATGTCAACTTTCGATCATCTATATCAGACATAAAATCCGAGTCTGTATACCCCTGGACTTGGAATTCTCCATTACCAAAAATCAACAACATATTCTTAGTTCTTCTCAAGTACTTAAGGATATATTTCATAGAAGTCCAGTATTCTTCATCTGAATTTGATTGATATCTGCTCATGACACTCACAGCATGGGCTATATCAGGTTGTGTACATAACATGGCATACATGAGGCTCCCTATTGCTGAAGCATAAGGGATCTTGCTCATTCATTCAATCTCCTCAGGTGTGTTGGGACACATTTTCTTGGAGAGATGAATGGCATGTCTGAAGGGTACTAATCCTCTCTTGGAGTTTTTCATGCTAAACCTCTTTAGCACTTCCGCTATGTACATCTTTTGTGAATGACCTAGCATCCTACTCGGTCTATCTCTATAGACCTTAATTCCTAGAATGAAGGATGCTTCTCCTAGGTCTTTCATGGATAATTCTTTAGATAACCATATTTTAACTATGGTCAATATGAAAATATCATTTCCAATAAGGAGGATATCATCTACATACAGTGCGAGAAAGACAATAGCGCTCCTACTAATCTTTTTAAAAATACATAGTTCCTCCTCGTTCTTGATGAAACCAAATAATTTGATCATAATATTAAAATGAGTATTTCAATTCTGAGATGCTTGCTTAAGTTCATATATGGATCTTTACAGCTTGCATACTTTGTGATCAGCATCACTAGATGTGAAATCTAACTGCTATTCCGTATAGATATCTTTCTTAAGGTATTTATTTAAGAATGCCATTTTCACGTCCATTTGCAATATTTCATAATTAAAATAGGCTGCAACAACAAGCAATGTGCGAATGAAATTTAGCATGGCTACTGGCAAAAAGGTATCCTGATAGTCAATTTCTTCGTGCTAACTATACTCTTTTGCCACTAATCTAGCTTTGAATATCTCCACATTCCAATCTGCACCAATCTTTCTCTTGTAGATCTATTTTCACCCAATAGGTACTATACGTTCAGGTGGATCTACTAAGGTACAGACTTGATTTGAGTGCATCGAATCAATTTCTGGCTTCATTGCCTCTAACCATTTCTCGGAGTTGATATCCGATATCGCCTCATCATAGATTTTGGGATCATCACCATGAACCTCATTACCTACGAGGAATATTTTCTCTACTTTCTCTGAAATAGTACCTAAGTACCTCTCAGGAGGATGAAAAATCTTTTTCGATCTATGAGGTGGAGGAGGTAGTGATTGTATTGGTTCAATCTGATTTGGTTCCATAGGATCCTTAGCTCGTTGCTCTTGGAAGACTTTCTCCTCAAGCTTGATCTACATTTCAATGCCACCATCTTGAATAAACTATTTTTCATGAAAAATGGCATGCCAACTCACAATTATATTATGGTCTTCTAAAATGTAGAAATAATATCCTAATGACTCTTTAGGATATCCTATGAATCAATCTCTAAAGGACCTATAGTCTAACTTGTTCGCTTGTTATCTTTTGATATGAGTCAGACAACCATAAATTTTAAGATGACTTAGACTTGATTTCTTACCATGCCATATATCATACGATGCAGTAGAAATGGTTTTAGAGGGAACCCTATTCAGTAAATATATAGTAGTTAACAGACTATGTCCCCAAAGAAAATCAGAAAGCTCTGTGAAGCTCATCATGGATCGGACTATATATAATAGGGTCCGATTCCTCTATTCTGAAACCCCATTGGGTTGAGGTATTCCAGATGGAGTCCATTAAGAGACTATGCCATATTGCTTGAGATAGTCCAAAAATTTTCGACTAAGGTATTCACCTCCTCGATCTGATCGAAGAATCTTAATGGATTTTTTAGTTTGCTTTTTCACTTCATGTCTGAATTTCTTAAACTTTTCAAAGACTTTAGACTTTTGTCTTATAAGATACACATACCCATACCGAGATAAATCATTGGTAAAAGTTATGAAGTTAACAAAGTTGCCTCTAGCCGGCACATCAAATGGGCTGCACACATAAATATGTACTAGGGCAAGTAGATTTAGGGCCTTTTCCCCATGTCCTATAAAAGGGAGCTTAGTTATTTTGCCATGAAGAGATGATTCATAAATTGGATATGATTTGAAAGTCAACGAACACAATAGTCCGATTTTCTAATTTGTTAACCCTATCTTCTGCTATATGACCTAGTCTTAGGTGCCATAGATACCTATCATTTGGACTATCCCTGGGTCATTTTGATCCTATGGCATTCATATTTTGCTTGATATTAAAGATAGATACATCAATATGTAACTAGTAGAGACTGTTAATAAGGAAACCACTTGTAATTTTATTTGTTTCGTAAAGAATATTACAATGGTCCTTAAGAAAACTAATTACATAGCCTTCTTGTGCTAAACATGAAACAGAAATTAAATTTCTGCTTGCAGTGGGCACATAATAATAATCCTTAAGTACTAAATCTAAGCCAAACGATCATCAAAGAGGGTAGGTTCCCATGGACACAGCAGCAATCCTTGCTCCATTTTTGATGCATAGGATCATCTCACCATCCCTCAGCCTCCTGCTATCCTCAAGACCCTATATGGAAGTGCATAAATGAGCACTAGAACTAGAGTCAAGCATCCAACTGGGTGCAGAAGAAATCGTAAGGTTAGATTCAATAATGAGCATACCTCCAAAAGGACCTATCTCCTTATTCTTCAGGATGGCTGGGTATGTAGGACAGTTTCGCTTCCAGTGGCCGTCAATATTATAATGTAAACACTTTCCTTTATCAATGGCCTTATTCTTTAGCTCTGTCTTCTTTTTCTTTCCATCTTCTATTTTTTCACAGACTTCTTTTTCTTTCCAAAAGACTTTCTCTTGGAACAAGTCCATTCCATAGCAAGTACTGAGCCTTTAGAACCTTTCATAGAAAGCTCAACAGTATCCAACATCTGCATAAGCTCAGCCAGAGTATTTTAAAGTTTATGCATATGCTAGTTCATGATGAATTGCCCATACGCATTAGTCAAGGATTGTAGAATTATATCATTCTATAAATTCTGATCTAACTTCACTCCAAGCTTCTCAAGCTCTTTCATGTCCTTGATCATCATTAGATAATGATCTTGGATTGACTGTCCATCATGCATTTTAGCCTTAAACAGTCATTTAGTGATCTGATATTTGGTTGTGCGACTCTGTTCACCAAATAACTCTTACAGGTGAGCCAACATTTGGTGGGCAGTCTAGATATCTTCATATTGGTGCTGAAGCTCATCAGACATTGAGTCCAACATGTAGTATCTGACCTTATTATCTTCATCCTTCCACTTGTCAAGAGATGCTCTCTGTTCAGTGGACGGACGAGCTGGTAAGGTGGGGGGATCCTGGTCCAATACATGAGTCAACCTTTTAGAATACAAAATAATTTTGAAGTTTCGGAGCTAATTCTTGTAATTGGATCCGGTCAGTCTATGGGTGTTTAGGATATAGGCTAGTGGGTTGGACGCAGATATTTTTCTTTTTTCTATAGAGAGTCAAGTTTTTAGTTAGATTTTGTAATTAAGACTTGACTAATTTATTTATGAATTTGATTTTTAGATAAATTAGCTCTCACTATTTTTTTGGATCCTTACACTTCCTCTGTAGAGATGCAAAAATCTTCATGATTACTAATTTCTAGTGGATGGTGCTATCCCACCAACTGACTCATCACCTCATCTAACAGTTATTGATAATGGGTTAGGCAATGAGTGAACAACTATTGTCCAATGATTTTCTAATCATGGTGCACCCAGACTTGGTCTCTAATTCATGAATCTCACCATGCCTGAAATATTGATCCACTCTTTAGTTATGTCAGATCCACCATTTGCTCAGATTATATTCCTAATTGGATCTCTCACCATATCCAAAATATTAAGCCCAATCCATCCTTCAGCTCGTAGCATCCAATGTCTAATAGACATGGTTGCATCTTTTTGGTGCAACTAAACCACTTTGACCAATTGAGAATAATCAATCCTGGGAAGGGCGCGCACATCTACAATGGCGGAAGATCTTAGACTTAATCTTTTCTTAGGGAGATTTGATTTAGGTCTCTTTAAACTTGACTTGACATAGCCATAACCATTATGACTAACCTAGTGGCATGGATTAGCTTGGATTGTTAGCCACATTAGATCAGGACTGGGTCGACAAATATGGCCAGGTAAGTGAGACCGATGAAAGTGATATGCCATTAACTCGACGAGAATGCATTCGAGTTGAGTAGCTCCCAATTAAAAATCAGTCGGTCATATATGCCAAACTTATCTTAGACACCAAATTATTGAGCCAGAATCAATCAGGTTAGCCTACAATCCAGACTCTAACCACTGAGCCTAATTAGGTCTTAACTCGATCGATCACTCATGTGACTCGACCTTGATCCAAACTTAATCCTATTAGGCTAGTCAATTTAAGCACTCTTGATCCCACTTAACCAACTCTTGATTTACTTTGATCAACCGCTAGACCTAATTGAGCTACCTAAGCCTAAATCCAATTTTATGAATATGTCTTAGATCTAAAAATTTTTAAATTTTGATCTAATATATTTCATAATCTTAATTCTTAATTAAGTTTAGGATTCATAAACAAAATATGTATATAAAATTTTAGGATTTCATGATCTAGTGTTTTGCAGAAAATAAGCTTTTTTTTATTTCTAATTAAGAATGAATGTGCAGCATCCTTACACACCATAAAAACATCCCATCGAATGGGAGGAGAGGGTCTTTAAAAGCCCACTTTATTCTTATGACTAGACAGCCAATGGGCATGCCTTAATCAAAAACATGATAAATCTACAAAACTAGTTAGATCTACATCATATATCATATATATAAAAATTGATCTAACTAAAAATATATTTTGCATACATCTCATGTATCATATCATAGATATTTTTAGATCTAAATTATCTCATAAATATCTAAAAAATAAGATTTAAATTTGATCATATCAAATTAAAATTTATTTTGGATAATTTTGTAGAACTATTCTACAACTAGTTTAAACATGCATCTATCATATCTCATATGAACAAATTAAATAAATTTATTTTTTATTTTTTAGATTTTAATTATAATATTTATAATATCAAAAATAGTAAATAAATAGATCTAAAAATTATAATTAATCAAATTAAAATTATAATTATGCTAGACTATACATAGAATAATTCTATTCCTAGTCTAGTCATGCATCTCATACATCTTAGATCTAGATTATTTAATTTTTAATTTTTTGATTTCAAATCTAATCACATCTAATATGATATCTAAAATCATCTAATTATTAGCTCAAAAATAAATTAAAATTAGATCTAATAAATTATGGAACCTGATTCTGAAACCAGTTGAAGGAAAAAATCTATTTTCTAGGTTAGGTTCGTTTAGATCTGATTGGATCAGGAGAAATATTTCAAAAAATTTTTCTCTAAGATTCTAATTAGATCTAAAACTCCTCAAATCTAATCTTATTGATTTTATAATAAAAATAAAATAAAATAAAAATTAAATTAAATTTAATTATATATTTATTTTGGATAATCTAATTATCCTGCGATGATCTCGATGTTTGCCTGAGGTTCTGGATGTAGCCACGCAAGTGCCCAGCCTCTACCGATATTCACTTGGATAGGATCTAGAGATCTTCTTCTTCTTAATCAATCCTCCAAAAGTTAGATCTAGATCTAATCTTGAAGGTCCTCAAAACTCCTTTTTGAAGAACAGCCATTATCTCTTGCAGCAGTGCTGCCTTCTTTCTTTTCTGGCGCATTTCACTTGCTTGGATCGCACCTTACTCATGCCCAAAACCTCTTGGGCATGGAGAGGAGAGAGAGGACCAGAGGGTGGTGTGGAGAAGGAGGGAGAGAGGCTTTATGGCATGGGCTAAAGGTAGAAGTATTAAAATCTAGGCGGAGACAGGGTTTATATAGATCCTGTTACGCCATGCAGTGCCACATCATCCCAGCCAATCATGGCCCTTTGACCAATCAAATTTAAATCTGATTGATGGGATGACATCATTTGATCCAATCAGATGAGAGATCCTCAAAATCCTCCTATGGTGGCACCAAGACTGGGTCAAACTAGAGTTCTTGGCGCCACAGTGTTTAATCCCCTGAAGCAACCGTAGAGTCCCATCTGTATGGAACTCCTCCTTTATCCTCATGGGGTGCACACCTCCCTAGGCATGCACCCTCTTCCTATCTGCATTTAGTAGGGGGACAAGGCCTAAGTACTCTCCTATAGGTGCATGACATATGGGCAGATGTCCAAGTGTCCAGGATCACCATTTGACTAATGTCCGAAAATAGGAATTAGCAGGTGACCGAAAATGGCAGGTGTTGTCTCAAATTTATCTCATAAATTAAGATAACCCTTTCCTGATCTAGACAAGCTCTAGTCAAACCAAGTAAAGGTTCCTTAGTGAGCCCAAATATATTTAGCTCAGTCAAGACAAGCTATAATGATTATTAAAGAAGAACATTGGCACAATCATGTGCTAGCACGATTTTCTTGAACCTAATTGAATCTTATTCAAATCAATTGAACTAGATTAGTCCAATTGATGATATCCAGATACAAATCTTTGTTTGTGTGATCCAATTAGATTTAGTTCTATATGGTAATGGGATATGTCACGATCTCTATCATCGACATCATCGAAACACCTTCCGATGGATCAGAACTTTTCTGATTTAGACAACTAGTATGATCGATCATCCAAATCATTCTAATTGCTTCCAAAATCCACCAGTGACACCTAGCAACATATGGTGGCAACCCATCAGAATTGAAAGCGAACCTCTCGGTGTAGTTACCTATATGATTAGGTTCCTCTATCTTAAGCCCCAATCGGATTAGGGTTAAGGTGATCTCATCAAATCCTAATATCCATCATATGAATTAATCATTCAATTCAAGTCCAATGTGAAAACCCTAATAGAAACTCTTTTTATTATTTTACTCTACTATGGCCATGGGCTTATGGACTTGATTCTCATGATCATCATAGGGCTGCTCATCTACCTAGTTAGATAGATCCCCTTATCGGTGCAATCCAATTCCTACAATGAACATGCTATAGCCAACATACACCTCAGGATTTTGAATGGCTAGGAGATCAAGTTATGGTGTAGTCAAACTATAACACCCTCAAGGTGAACTGTCGGTATACCTCAGATCAAAGAATGAGACACACTACTGTAGCTTCGAGCCAATCATTGACGAGAAGGTAGACTTCCTCATGACTGCTCGAGGTGGTCATGCTCAGTGCCCTCATTCTCTAACAAGTACCTATACTCTCATTTTGATGTTTCTACACCATAGACTCAAGACTCAACTATCATAAAGAAGCGATCGTACACCAATCTTTTGAATCAATCACCGTCCTCATGATGATACTACGGTCGGGAGCATTTAATGAGTTAATAATGAAAATTCATGTCTTAAATTTTCAACTCTTGAAAATATGAACTATCGTTACCATTAACTCAAGGAATGTATCACAGACACTTTCAAATATACACTATGATAGAAAATAATTTATTTTATTATTTATAATCAAAATTATAATTTTGCCTTTAGAAGTGTATTACAAGTATCAGCCAATCAAGCTTCTAGGGCACACATATCTAACAAAAATCTCACTGACTCTAGTATAAACATGGAGAAGAGAGGGAGGAGCTCTAAATGGGGCATGGAGGAGGTTTATGGCAGCAACATATGGGCATGGTGATCAAAAGATTAAAGCCCTAGGGCGTAGGATCTTTAAATAGACTCCTGCGCCAACTTAGAGTCCCATATCATCAAGCAATCAAATTGCTTGATAACTTAGTACTCTAGAGTTGATAGCCCACATCCCCAAACTGATTTCTATTAGGTTTGGTCAACCAAAAACATCTCCAAAGGTGGCGACATGAAAGGATAAGGAAGAGTCTAGGGTGCCTAGGATTCTTCTCTCAAGAGTTTGATCCAAATCAAACTCTATCATAACATAATCTAGGTGCCTATAAAAATCATCAAATTTGACACACCCAAAGTATGCCTCGAGCCCTATCAAATGTCCAAAAATCAAAGGAAAAGAGTTCTTAGAAAATTTTCTAGAAGGCTCTAATCCTATGACCCTCAATTCTCTCAATTGGGTCAACTGTTGACCCTAGTCCAAATGCTTTTCAGAATGAATTTATTTCTAAAATTAATCTAACCTAGACAAGTTCCAACCAAATAAAAATAAATTCATTTACAATCCAGAGATGAGTTAAATCAAATTTGACTCAATCAAGATAGATCGGAAAAACTATAGAAGGAGAATGCTAGGCTCAATCATATGCTAGCATGATTTTCTTGAACCTGATTGGATCTAATCCAAATCAATCAAACTATAAGCCTAATTGATCACATCCAAATTCAAATTCTTATTTGTATGATTTAGTTAGGTTTAGTTCCATATGGTAATGAGATATGTTGCGATCTCTATCATCGACATCATCGAAATACCTTTCAATGGATCAGAACTTTTTTGATTCATACAATTAGAATGATCGACCATCAAAATCATTTTATTTGCTCCCAAAATCCACCAATGACACCTAGCAGTATATGATGGCGGGCCATTAAAATTGAAAGTGAACCTCATAGTGTAGCTACCTATGTGATTGGGTTCTTCTATCTTGAGTAACGATAAGATTAGGATTAAGGTGAACTCGCCAAACCCAACATCCATCATATGAATTAATCATTGGATTCGAGTGCGATATGAAATCCTAATAGAAGCTCTTTCTATCATCTTTACACTGCCATGTTCATGGGCTTAAGGACTCGGTCTCATGATCATCATAGGGCTACTCCTTATCTACCGAGGTAGATAGATCTCCTATTGGTGCAATCCAATTCCTATAATGAACATGCTATAGCCAATATACATCTCAGAATTTTGAATAGCTAGGAGAATGAGTTATGGTGTAGTCAAACTATAACACCCTCAAGATAAACTACTGATGCATCTCAAGTCAAAGAACCAGACACACCATTGCAACATCGAGCTAGTCATCGATAAGAAGGTAGACTCCTTTATGACTGCTCGAGGTGGTTATGCTTAGTGCGCTCATTCTCTAACAAGTACCTATAATCTCGCTTCGATATCTCTACACTGTAGACTCAAGACTCATCTATCCTAAGAAAGTGATCATACACCAACATTTCAGATCGATCACCATCCTCATGATGATCCTATGGTCAGGAGCAATTTATGAGTTAATTATGAAAATTCATGTCTTAAATTTTTAATTCTTGAAAATAAGAATTATTATTACCATTAACTCATAAGATGTATCATAGATACTTTAAAAATATATACTATGATAGAAAATAATCATTTTATTAATTTATAATCAAAATTAAAAAATTGCCCCTAGAAGTGTATTATAAGTGTTTAGCCAATCTGGCTTCTAGGACATACATCTAATAATTTATTTCTATGCTACCAGTTTAGATTTGGACCTATGGGATCATACATATTAGAGTTCATGATCTGATCGAATGGTTGATCAATGATTAAGAATCATTTTAGGATTAAACGATTAATACGAATGATGTTTAGCCTATTGCCAGTGTTGCAAGAGGATTGATTAGTAATTGAATTGCTAATTAGCTTAATTTAATTAAGCCAGAGGACTAAGATTAAGTCTAGTTAAATATAATTTAATTAGATTTAGTTTGAGCTTGATTGAATCAAGTCCAATTGGTAATTGAGTTTACTTATTTTGATTTAATATGATTTGAGAAACCGTATTAGATCAAGTCAAAATAGGAATCCTAGTATGAGTAAGATTCCATAGCTTGCGCAACCTATGTCTCACGCCCACCCCACGCCATCTATTGTTTTATTTTGTGCATTGAATCCTTTCTCCCGAAGCCTTTTCACATGCCCACCCTCTCTCTCTCTTTCTTATTTGGTTATTTGTTGTGGATCAAGTCAAAGGAGGCAATTTGTTTTGGTTTCAAATTCTATGGATAGAGTTTTGAGAAATCAAAACTCCTCCCTTATCTTGCCACCCCCTCTTCCTACTTTTTCTCCTATTTTCCATGGTGAGAAAGGTATTTTGTGCACTCCACATTGCTAGTCCATAGTAGGGAATAAGAAGGGGGAGCCCAAGTGTTGGGTGCCCCAACCAATTGCCTAAAATGCACCTGCCTTGTCTAGGTATTTGACCTAGACAAGGACTCCTCCATATCTCATTATTTAAAGTGAATTTTGGACTGATCTTTAGAGAAATTTCTAGACCATTAAGAGGGCTCTTGGTGTGTGAAAATCAGAGAGAGAAGCATCTTAGGTATTGGGATTTCATAGACACTAATCTAGGTGTCTAGGTGAGAGAATAGAGAAGAAGAAAAGGGTCTTCTTTTCGGTTTCTTTTGTTCTTCCCTTCTCTTCCTCCTTGTTAGAGATATTTGAGAGTTGTCTCAGATTTAAATTCTCTCTTCTTCCTTTTGATTCTTAGAGAGTCCAAATCTTGAAGAAGAAAGAACCAAATCAATCGTCAAAGATAGATCAGCATAGTACTAGCATACTGTATTGATTTTTGAGCATCAGACTTCTAATTAGGATTTATGGGCTCGTGTGGACATCCTTTAGAGGCCGAACGTATATGCAGTTCAGAGCTACATCCTCAAGCCTGGATCAATAAGTTAAAAAGTCTAACTTGCATAGGTAATATGGATCTGATCCCTTATTTCATACCTAAATGCGATCTAGTGTAGATCCATACTGATATGATCAACATGTCTTTTTTTTCTAATATTTTTAATTTTTGATTTAATCACATGCTATAATCATGTAATAGAATCTTATATCTAAGAGTTTTTTAATTTTTATGAATTAATTTTGATTAATTTCTATCTTTTGCTACCTAGATCTAAAAAAAATTCAAAATCTAGCCCTAAAACCCTAGATCTAGTTCCTTCAAGAAGTTTATCATAGATGAAGTAGACAAGCTCCTCAGAGCCTAGTTTATCCAGGAGGTATCCTATCAAGATTGGATTGTGAATGTGGTCCTTATCGAGAAGACGAATGGCAAGTGAAGGATGTGTATAGACTTCACAGATCTGAACAGGGCTTGCCCAAAGGACAGCTATCCTCTGTCCATAATTGATCAACTAGTGGATGCGACCTCAGGCCAGGAGCTTCTCACCTTCATGGATGCCTTCTCTAGCTACAACCAAATCTGATGGCACTAGAAGATGAGAAAAAAATTAATTTTATTACTGATCATGATCTTTATTATTACAAAGTTATGCCCTTCAGGCTTAAAAATATAGGTGTAATGTACTAGCGCCTGGTAAATAAGATCTTCAAGAAGCAGATCAATCACAATATGGATGTTTACATAGATGACAAGCTTGTTAAAACTTGATCTTCATCAAATCATAGTGTCGGCTTAGAAGAGACCTTCAGCACCCTCTGAAAGTAAAAGATGAAGCTGAATCCAATCAAATGTGCTTTTGGAGTAACTTCAAAAAAGTTTCTGGGGTTCATAGTGTCAAGGCTTGACATTGAAGCAAATCTTGAGAAGATTAGAGCCATCCAAGAAATAACTGCACCAAAAATAATAAAAGAGGTTCAATGCCTAATAGAAAAAGTTGTAACTCTAAATCACTTTATCTCAAGGTCGGTAGAACATTGCATGCCCTTCTTTCAAATGCTCAAGTAGCCAAAGAACTTCTGTTGGACCTCTAAAAGTCAACAAGCCTTTAAAGAATTGAAAAACTATCTAAGCTCACCTCCTCTTCTTACCAAGCCTGAATCTGGTGAAGAATTATTCTTGTACCTAGCCATATCTCCCATTGCCATTGGAGCTATCTTGATCAAAGAAGAGGCAAAAATTTAGAAGCCAATATACTATATAAGTCAAGTTCTGAGGGATGCATAAATAAGGTATACGAAATTAAAAAAGCTAACCTATGCTCTGTTGCTTGTAACAAGGTATACAATCACTCTTCTTACTGATCAACCCATTAAGACTATCCTTCATCGGCCCGATACTTCTAGGACAATAGCAAAATGGGCAATTAAGCTCATTGAGTTCGACATCAATTTTCAACCTCGGCTATCCATTGAAGTCAGATATTAGCTAACTTCAAAGTAGAATGCACCATCCCGAATCCGATCGAACCCGGGTAGTAGGAGGTTTGTGCTCTCAGTTTTCAGCTAAACTCTCTTAAAGAAAGAGCAGATCTTTTGAAGACTTCTAAGCTCTATATGTTGATGGCTCATTCAATAACTCTAGAGCGGGCACGGGCTTGATTCTAATCAATCCAAAAGGAATTATTACTGAATACATGCTACGTTTTGAATTGTTCATAATAAATAATGGGATAGAATATGAAGCTCTGATCGTGAGATTGAGAATAGCTAAAATATTGGAAGCAGACCATGTAAAAGTCTATAGTGATTCTCAATTGATAGTGGGGCAAGTCAATAGTACTTATGAATCCTGAAAGGAAAGTATGAAAAGTACTTGGAAAAGGTGAAGAGCCTAATCTTGACCTTCAGTAACTTCAACATTCAGCAGATTCTTGGAGCAAAAAACACTAGGACCGACCTTCTTTCGAAATTTGCTACCTTGGCTCCAAGTGAATTATCAAAAGAAGTCTTCTTTAAGGTTCTGTAGTATCCAAGTTTGGAGAAATCTCAGACAGTAATGCAGGATAGCCATGAGCCTAGTTGGGTTGACCCTCTAATTATGTACCTTAAAGATAGAATTCTTTCTAGAGATCCTAAAAATGCTTAAAAATTAAGAAACCAGGCCTCTTGCTATATTTTATATGAGAATAAGTTGTACAAAAGATCAAACTCCTTGCCACTCAAATGTCTCGAGCCTTATGTGTTAGATATGTGTGCCCTAGAAGCCAAAATTGGCTGACACTTATTATACACTTCTAAGGATAAAATTATAATTTTGACTATAAATAATAAAATAGATTATTTTCTATCACAATATGTATTTAGTATCTGTGATACATCCCTTGAGTTAATGATAACGATAGTTCATATTTTCAAGAGTTAAAAATTTAAGATATAAATTTTTGTTATTAACTCATAAAATACTCCCGATTGTAGGATCATCATGAGGATGGTGGTTGATCCAGAAGGTGAAGGAGAAATCCTGATTTTTTGGATTAGGTTCGTTCAGATCTGATCGGATCAAGAGAGATATTTCAAAAATTTTTCTCAAGTATCCATATCAGATCTGAGATGTTTCAGATCTAATAAATAAAATAAAATAAAATAAAATTTAATTTATACGTTGATGTGGGTAATCTAATTATCCTTTGATGATCCTGCTGATTGTCCGAGATTCTGGATCTAGCCATGCAAGCGCCTGGCCTCTGCAGAAATCCACTCAAGCTGGATTTGAAGATCTTTTCCTTATTTATCACCTCTCCAAAAATTAGATCTGGATCTAATTTGGAGGATCTTCAAAACTTCTTCTGAAGATCAGCAGTCGTCTCTATAGCAGTGCTGCCTTCTTCCTTTCTCGTCAGCCTTTTCTTGCCTGGATCGCACCAAACTGAAGTCCAACTTTTCTTGGGTGTGAGAGGAGAGAGAGGATCAGAAGATGGTATAGAGGAGGGAGAGGGGCAGCCTTGGGGCATGGGCTAGGAGAAACTATATTAAAGGTGGGCGCAAATAGGGTTTATTTATAGACCCTACTGCGCCATGCAGTGCCACATCATCTCAGCCAAATGCATTGCTTCGTGCAATCAAATCTAAATCTGATTGGTGTGATAACATCATCTGATCCAATCGGATGAGAGCCCTACTAATTCATCCTTAGATGGTGCCTTAGACTGGTCAAAGTCCATAGGTAAGGGTCACCTAAGTAGAATCCAAGAAGCAACCTGGAGTCCCATCCATATGGGACTCCAAGTGTCCGTATCCATGGGCGCACACCATCCTAAGCATGTGCCCCATCCTTTCCAAATTCTAGTAAGGGGACAAGCCCCTATCTGCTCTTCAATAAGTGCATGACACATGGGCAGATGTCTAAGGGTCAAAGGTCAACATTTGACCAAAGTCAAAGGACAAGAATTAGTAGATGATGGAAAATGGCAGGTGTTATCTCAAATTTATCTCATAAATTAAGACAATCCTTTTTTGACCTAGATAAGCTTCAGTCAAACCAAATAATGATACCTGAGTGAGCACAAAGATATTTGCCTCAGTTGAGATAACTTTTAATGATGATAAAAGGAGAATGTTAGGTTCAATTATGTGCTAGCACGATTTCCTTGAACCTAATTGAATCTAATTCAAATCAATTGAATTGAGTTAGTCCAATTGATGATATCTAGATCCAAATCCTTGTTTGTATGATCTAGTTAGGTTTAGTTCTATATGGTAATGGAATATGTCATGATCTCCATCATCGACATCATCGAAACTCCTTTTGATGGATCAGAACTCTTCTGATTCAGACAACTAGAATGATTAATCATCTAAATCATTCTAATTACTCCCAAAATCAACCAGTGACACCTAGCAGTATATGGTGGCAATCCATCAAAACTAGAAATGAACCTCTTAGTGCAGCTACTTGTGTGATTAAGTTCTTCTATCTTGTGCCCCGATCAGATCAGGGTTAAGGTGAACTCGTCAAATCCTAATTTTTATCATATGAGTTAACCATTCGATTCAAGTCGATGTGAAAACCTTAATAGAAACTCTTTTTATTATTTCACTCTCTGTCATGGCCATGGGCTTATGGACTTGATTCTCATGATCATCATAGGGTTGCTCCTCTTCTATCGAGGTAGATAGATTCCCTCTTGGTGCAATCCAATTCCTATAATGAACATGCTATAGCCAACTTACATCTCAGGATTTTGAATGGCTAGGAGACTGAGTCATGGTGTACTCAAACTATAACACACTCAAGATGAACTACCGATGCACCTCAGATTAAGAAACTAGACACACCACTGTAGCTTCGAGTTAGTCATCGACGAGAAGGTAGGCTTCCTTATGACTACTCGAGATGGTCACGCACAGTGCCCTCGTTCTCTAACGAGTACCTGTACTCTCACTCCGATGTCTCTACACCATAGATTCAAGACTCATTTACTATAAAAAAGTGATTGTACACTAATCTTTTGGATCAATCACCATCCTTATGATGATCCTACGGTCAGGAGCATTTTATGAGTTAATAAATGAAAATTCATGTCTTAAATTTTCAACTCTTGAAAATATGAATTATCATTACCATTAACTCAAGGGATGTATCATAGATACTAAATACATATTTGTGATAGAAAATAATCCATTTTATTATTTATAATCAAAATTACTATTTTGCCCCTAGAAGTGTATTATAAGTGTCAGCCAATTTTGGCTTTTAGGGCACACATATCTAACGAACTTCCACTTGACCTAAAGCTAATTGGCTACAAATCTAGGTGCAATCTTCTCAAGGTGGGCTTCGATCTTTTGCTGGTCTAATGATTTTGTAAGCGGATCCGCTACATTGTCTGCGGAGTCAACTCTCTTGACCTCGATGTAACCCTTCTCAAGGTAATCGCGGATGAGGTGGTATCGCCACTCGATGTGCTTGAATTTTTGATGAGACCTCGGCTCCTTAGCAAGGGCTATGGCGTCATTATTATCGCAGTATAGAGGAATGACATCTGATGGCATCACTTCGATCTCTATGACAAACTTCTTGTACCAGAATGCCTCCTTTGTAGCTTCTAATGCAGCGATGTATTATGCTTTCATAGTAGAATCTGCTATCACTATTTGCTTAAAACTTTTTCAACTGACTACTCTACCATTGCACACAAACAGACTCCCAGATGTTGACTTTTGATCATCTACATTGGACATAAAATCCAAGTCTGTATATCCCTAGACTTGGAGCTCTCCATTACCAAAGACCAACAACATATCCTTAATTCTTCTCAAGTACATAAGAATACATTTTACAGAAGTCCAGTGTTCTTCACCTAAATTCGATTGATATCTGCTCGTGACACTCATAGCATGGGCTATATCAGATCATGTATATAACATGGCATACATGAGGCTCCCTATTGCTAAAGAATAAGGGATCTTGCTCATGCATTCTATTTCCTCAGGTGTGCTAGGGCACATCCTTTTGAAAAGATGAATGCCATGTCTGAAGGATACCAAACACCTCTTAGAGTTTTTCATGCTAAACCTCTTTAGCACTTCTTCTATTTACATTTTTTATGAAAGTCCTAGCATCCTATTCGATCTATCTCTATAGACCTTAATTTCTAAAATAAAGGATACTTCTCCAAGGTCTTTCATGGAGAATTCTTTAGATAACTACATTTTAACTATGGTCAACATGGGAATATCATTCTCAATAAGGAGGATGTTATCCACGTACAATATGAGGAAGACAACAGTGCTCCCACTGATTTTTTTGAAGACACATGACTTCTCCTCATTCTTGATAAAATCAAATAATTTAATTATATCATTAAAATGAGTATTCCAACTCCGAGATGCTTGCTTAAGTTCATATATGGACCTTTGCAACTTGCATACCTTATAATCACCATCACAAGATGTGAAATCTAGCGGCTGTTCCATATAGATATCTTCCTCAAGATATCCATTTAAGAATGCCGTTTTTACATCCATTTGCCATATTTCATAATCAAAATAGGCTGCAACAGCAAGCAATGTGCGAATGAATTTTAGCATAGCTACTGGCAAAAAGATATCCTGATAGTCAATGCCTTCGCACTGACTATAATCTTTTGCCACTAATCTAGTTTTGAATGTCTCAATATTCCTATCTGTACTAATCTTTCTCTTGTAGATTCATTTATATCCAATAGGTACTATACCTTCTAGTGGATCTACTAAGGTTCAGACTTGATTTGAGTGCATCGAGTCAATTTCTAACTTCATTGCCTCTAACCATTTCTCAGAGTTGATATTCGATATCGCTTTGTTATAGGTTTTGGGATCATCACCATGAACCCCATTATCTATAAGGAATATTTCCTCTACTTTCTCTGAAATAGTACCTAAGTACCTCTCAGGAGGATGAGAAACTCTTTTCAATCTACGAGGTGAAGGAGGAAGTGAATGGATTGGCTTAACCTATTTTGGTTCCATTTGGTCCTTAGCTCGTTGCTCTTGTGAGACTTTCTCCTTGAGCTTGATCTGCTTTCCAATGCCTCTATCTTGAATAAACTATTTCTCAAGAAAGATGGCATGTCGACTCACAATCACATTATGATCTTCTGAAATATAGAAATAATATTCTAATGACTCTTTAGGATATCCTATAAATCAAGCTCTAAAGGATCTAAAGTCTAACTTATCCGCTTGTTGTCTTTTGACATGAGTCGGACAATCCCAAATTCTGAGATGACTCAGACTTGGTTTCTTATCATGCCATATCTCATACGGTGTGGTAGGAATGATTTTAGAAGGAACCCTATTTAGTAAGTATATTGCAGTTAACAAACAGTATCTCTAAAGAAAATTAGAGAGGTTTGTGAAGCTCATCATGGATCGGACTATATCTAATAGGGTCCGATTCCTCCATTTTGAAACCCCATTGAGTTGAGGTATTCCAGCTGGAGTCCATTGAGAGACTATGCCATTTTTCTTGAGATAGTCTAGGAATTTTCGACTAAGATATTCGCCTCCTCGATCTGATCGAAGAACCTTAATGGGTTTTTCAATTTACTTTTCTACTTCATGTTTGAATTTCTTTAACTTTTCGAAAGCTTCAGACTTGTGTCTCATAAGATACACATACCCATACCTAGATAAATCATTGGTAAAGGTTATGAAGTAGACAAAGTTGCCTCTAGCCGGCACACCAAATGGGCCACACACATCAGTATGTACTAGGGCAAGAAGATCCGTGGCCCTTTCCCCATGTCCTACAAAAGGAAGCTTAGTCATTTTGTCATGAAGACAAGATTCATAAATTGGATATGACTCGAAAGTCAATGGACCCAATAGTTCGATTTTTTCCAATTTGTTAACCCTATCTTCTGCTATATGGCCTAGTCTTAGGTGCCATAGATACCTATCATTTGGACTATCCCTAGGTCATTTCATGGTATCTACATTTTGCTCGATATTAAAAATAGATACATCAACATGTAACTGATAAAGATCGTTAATAAGGAAACCACTTGCAATTTTATTTTTTTCATAAAGAATATTATAATGGTCCTTAAGAAAACTAATTACATAGCCTTCTAATGCAAGGCAAGAAATAGAAATCAAATTCTTGCTTGCTGTAGGCACATAATAATAGTCTTTTAACATAAGTCTAAACCAGATGGTAGTCAAAGAGAGTATGTTCCCATGGCCGACAGCAACTCTTGCTCCTTTTTCGACATGCAAGATCATCTCACCACCCCTCAATCTCCTGCTATCCTTAAGACCCTACATAGAAGTGCACAAGTGAGCACTAGAACCAATGTCAAGCACCCAACTGGATACAGAAGAAATCATAAGGTTAGACTCAATAACCAGCATACCTCCAAAAGGACCTGCCTCCTTCTTCTTTAGGATGGCTAGGTAAGTAGGACAGTTCCACTTCTAGTGGCCGTCATTGTTGCAATGAAAATACTTTCCTTTGTCAGCGGCCTTCTTCTTCAGCTCTATATTTTTCTTCTTTCCTCCTTCCACCTTCTACTTTTTCACAGACTTCTTCTTCTTTCCGAAAGACTTTCTCTTGAAAGAAGTCCGTTCCATAGCAAGTACTGAGTCTTTAGAATCTTTCATGGAAAGCTCAGCAGTAACCAGCATGTTCATAAGCTCGGCCAAGGAATTTTGAAGTTTATGCATATGGTAGTTCATGATGAACTGTCCATACGCATCAGTCAAAGATTGCAGAATTATGTCATTCTGCAGATCCAAGTCCAACCTCACTCTGAGCTTCTCAAGCTCTTCCAATTTTTTGATCATCATCAAATAATGATCTTGGACTGACTGCCCATCATGCATCTTAGTCTTGAAAAGTCATTTAGTGACTTGATACTTGGCTGCGTGACTCTATTCACCAAACATCTCCTGTAGGTGAGCCAACATTTGGCCAGCAGTCCTGATATCTTTATGTTGGCATTGAAGTTCATTAGACATCGAGCCCAACATATAATATCTAGCCTTGTTATCTTCTTCCATCCACTTATCCAGAGATGCTCTCTATTCAATGGATGGATGGGTTGGTAAGGTGGGAGGGTTCTGATCCAATACATGAGTTAACTTCTCGAAACCCAAAACAATTTTGAAGTTTTAGAGCCAATCTTTGTAATTTGGTCTGGTCAGTCTATGGGTGTCCAGGATTCATGCTAATGGGTTGGATGCAGATATTTTCCTATAGAGAGTCAAAGTTTCTAGTTAGATATTGTAATTAAGACTTAACCAATTTGTTTAGAGATTTTATTTTTAAACATATTAGCTCCGACTATTTTCTCGGATCCCTACACTTCCTCTGTAGAGATGCAAAAATCTCCATGATTAATGATTTCTAGTGGGTGGTGCAGTCCCACCAACTAACTCATCACCTCACCTAACAGTTATTGATGATGGATTAGTCAATGAGTGAACAACTCTTATTCAATGATTCTCCAATCATGGTGCATTCAAACTTGGTCTCTAATTCATGAATCTCACCATACCCAAAATATTGGTCCACTCCTTAGTTAAGTCAGACCCACCATTTGCATAGATTGAATTTCTAATTGAGTCTCTCATCATATCCAAAATATTGAGCCCAATCCATCCTCTAGCCCATAGCATCCAATGCCTAATAGATATGGTTGCATCTTTTCGGTGTAACTGAGCCACTAAAACCAGTCAAGAACAATCAACCCCGGAAAGGGCCCGCACATCTACAATGGTCGAAGATCTTAGATTTAATCTTTTCTTAGGGAGATTTGATTTATGTCTCATTAAACTAGACTTGACATAGTCATAACCATTATGACTAACCTAGTGGCATGGGTTAGCTCGGATTATTGACCACCTTAGATTAGAACTAAGCCAACAAACATGGCCAGGTAAGTGAGACTGGTGGAAGGGATATGTCATTAACTTGATAAGAATGCATTCAAGTCAAGTAGCTTCCAATTAAAAACTAGTCGGTCCTATCTGCCGACTTACCTTAGACACCAAATTGTTGAGTTAGAACCAATCGGATTAACCTACAATCCAGACTCTAACCACTGAGCCTAATTAGATCTTAGCTTGATCGATCACTCACATGACTCAATCTTGACCCAGACTTAATCCTATTAGGCTAATCAATTTAAGCACTGTTGATCCCATCTAACCAACTCTTGCTTCGGTTTGATCAACCACTTAGACCTAATTGAGCTACCCAAGCCCAAACCCAATATTATGAATATATCTTAGATCTAAAATTCTTAATTTTAGACTTGATTAATATTTCATAATCTTAATTCTTAATTAAGTTTAGGATTCATAAACAAAATATGTAAATAAAATCGTAGGATTTCAGGATCTAGGGTTTTGTAGAAAGTAAGTTTTTGATTTTTGATTAAGGATGAATGCGCAGCTCCCCTACACATCATAAGAACATTCCATCGAATGAGAGGAGAGGGCATTTAAACCCTACTTTGTTCTTATGACCGAACGATCAAGGAGAATGCCTTAATCAGAAATATAAATCTACAAAACTAATTATATTTACATGATATATTTCATATATAAAATTTGATCTAACTTAATACATGTTTTGTATACATCTCATGTATCATGCATGCATATTTTTTAGATCTAAATTATCTCATAATTATCTAAAAAATTAGATTTAAATTGATCACATCAAAATAAATTCTAATCTAGATAATTATGAAGAACTATTCTATAACTAATCTAAACATGCAATTATCATATCTCATATGATCTAAAAATTAAATAATTTTATTTTCTATTTTTTAGATCTTATTATAATATTTATAATCATCAAAAAATAAAAAATAAATAGATCTAAAATTATAATTTAATCAAAATAAATCATGATCATGCAAGACCATGTATAGAACTATTCTATTTTACAACTAGTCATGCATATTGTAGACCTTAGATCTATATTATTTAATTTTAATTTTTCTAATTTCAGATCTAATCATATCTTATGTGATATCTAAAATTACTAATTATTAGATCAAAATAAATTAAAAATTAGATCTAAATAATTTTTATTGAACCTGGCTTTGATACCAGTTGAAGGAGAAATTCTGATTTTTCGGATCAAGTTCGTTCAGATCTGATCGGATATAGAGAGATATTTCAAAAATTTCTCTCAAGTATCCATATTAGATCTGAGATATTTCAAATCTAATTTTATAAATCTAATAAATAAAATAAAAAAAAATAAATCTAATTTAATTTATACCTTGATGTGGGTAATCGGATTACCCTTTGATGACCCTGCTGATTACCTGAGGTTATGGATCTAGCAATGCAAGTGCCTGGCCTCTACCGATATCCACTCAGGCTAGATCTAGAGATCTTCTCCTTCTTTATCACCTCTCCAAAAATCATATCTGGATCTGATTTGAAGGATCTTCAAAACTCCTTTCGAAGATCAGTAGTCATCTCTGCAGCAGTGCTGCCTTCTTCCTTTCTCATCAGTCTTTTCTTGCCTGGATCGCACCAAACTAAAGTCCAACTTTTCTTGGGTGTGAGAGGAGAGAGAGGATTAGAAGATGGCATGAAGGAGGGAGAGGGGCAGCCTTGGGGCATAGGCTAGAAGAAAATGTATCAAAGTTGGGTGCAAATAGGATTTATTTGTAGATCTTGTTGTGTCATGCAGTGCCACATTATCCCGACCAATCACGTTGCTTCATACAATTAGATCTAAATCTGATTGATGGGATGACATCACCTAATCCAATCAGATTAGAGCCCCACTAATTCATCCTTAGATGGTGTCTGAGACTGGTCAAAGTCTATAGGTAAGGATAACCTAAGTAGAATCCAAAATGCAATCTGGAGTCCCATCCGTATGGGACTTCAGGTGTCCCTATCCATGGGCGCACGCCATCCTAGGCATGCACCCCTCCATTCTAAATTTCAGTAAGGGGACAAGCCCCTATCTGCTCTTCAATAAGTGCATGACACATGGGCAGATGTCCAAGGGTCAAAGTTCAATGTTTGACTAAAGTCAAAGGATAAGAATTAGGAGGTGATGAAAAATGGTAGGTGTTGTCTCAAATTTATCTCATAAATTGAGACAATCCTTTTCTAACCTGGATAAGCTTTAGTCAGACCAAGTAATGGTACCTGAGTGAGCATAAATACATTTGGCTCAGTCGAGATAACTTTTAATGATAATAAATGGGGAATGTTAGGTTCAATCGTGTGCTAGCACGATTTCCTTGAACCAAATTGAATCTAATTCAAATCAATTGAACTGGGTTAGTCCAGTTGATGATATCCAGATCCAAACCCTTGTTTGTGTGACCTAGTTAGTTTTAGTTCTATATGATAATGGGATATGTCATGATCTCCATCATCGACATCATCAAAACTCCTTTCGATGGATCAAAACTTTTCTGATTTAGACAACTAGAATGATTGATCATCTAAATCATTCTAATTCCTCCCAAAATCCATCAGTGACACCTAGCAGTATATGGTGGAAACCCATCAAAACTGAAAATGAATCTCTCAATGTAGCTACCTATGTGCTTAAGTTCTTCAATCATGAGCCCCGATCAAATTAGGGTAAAGGTGAACTCGTCAAACCCTAATTTTTATCATATGATTTAACCATTCGATTCAAGTTCGATGTGAAAATCTTAATAGAAACTCTTTCTATTATTTCACTCTATACCATGGCTATGGGCTTATGGACTTGATTCTCATGATCATCATAGGGCTGCTCCTCTTCTACCGAGGTAGATAGATTCCCTCTTGGTGGAATCAAATTCCTACAATGAACATGCTATAGCCAACATACACCTCAGGATTTCGAATGACTAGGAGATGGAATCATGGTGTAGTCAAACTATAACATCCTCAAGGTGAACTACCAATGCACCTCAGGTGAAAGAACCAGACACACAACTGCAGCTTCGAGTTAGTCATCAACGAGAATGTAGGCTTCCTTATTACTACTCGAGGTGGTCACGCTCAGTGCCCTCATTCTCTAACGAGTACCTGTACTCTCGCTTTGGTGTCTCTACATCATAGATTCAAGATTCATCTGCTATAAAGAAGCGATTGTACACTAACCTTCCGAATCAATCACCATCCTCATGATGATCCTACGATCAGGAGCATTTTATAAGTTAATAAATGAAAATTCATGTCTTAAATTTTCAACTCTTAAAAATATGAATTATCATTATCATTAACTCAAGGGATGTATCGCAGTCACTAAATACACATTTGTGATAAAAAATAACCCATTTTATTATTTATAGTCAAAATTATAATTTTGCCCCTAGAAGTGTATTACAAGTGTCAGCCAATTCTGGCTTCTAGGGCACATATATCTAGCAGAAGGTTGGTGTACAATTGCTTCTTTATAGTAGATGAGTCTTGAGTCTATGGTGTAGAGACATCGGAGCGAGAGTACAGATACTTGTTAGAGAATGAGGGCACTGAGCGTGACCACCTCGAGCAGTCATTAGAAAGTCTATCTTTTCATCGCTGACTGGCTCGAAGCTATAGTTGAGTGTCTGGTTCTTTGACCTAAGGTGCATCAGCAGTTCACCTTGAGGGTGTTATAGTTTGACTACACCATAACTCAATCTCCTAGCCATTCAGAATCCTGAGGTGTATGTTAGCTATAGCATGTTCATTATAGAAATTAGATTGCACCAATAAGAAATCTATCTACCTCGGTAGATGAGGAGTAGCCCTATGATGATCCTGAGAATCAAGGCCATAAGCCCATGGCCATGGCAGAGTGAAATAATAGAAAGAGTTTCTATTAAGGTTTTCATATTGGACTTGAATCGAATGATTAATCATATGATGGATATTAGGGTTTGATGAGTTCACCTTAACCCTAATCCGATCGGGGCTCAAGATAGAGGAACTTAATCACACAGGTAACTGCATCGAGAGGTTCATTCTCAGTTCTAATGGGTTGCCACCATATACTACTAGATATCATTGGTGGATTTTGCGAGCAATTAGAATGATTTGGATGGTCGATTATATTAGTTGTCTAAATCAGAAAAGTTCTGATCCATCAAAAGATGTTTTGATGATGTGGATGATAGAGATCATGATATATCCAATTACCATATGAAATGAACTACTGATCATCAAACAAGGATTTAGATTTGGATATCATCAATTGGATAACCAGTTAATTGATTTGAATAAGACTCAATTAGGTTGAAGGAAATCATGCTAGCATACGATTGAACCTAATGTTCATCTTCAACAATCATTAAAAGTTATATCGATTGAGCTAAATGTGTTTAGGCTCATTCAAGTATCTTTACTTGATCTGACTGGAGCTTGTCCAGGTTAGAAAAGAATTATCTTAATTCATGAGATAAATTTAAGACAACACCTACCATTTTCCGTCACCTGTTAATTCTTGTCTTTTGACTTTGGTCAAATATTGACCTTTGATACTTAGACATCTGCCCATGTGTCATGCACCCATAGGAGAGAGATTTGACCTTTATCTACCTACAAAAAGAAGGAAAGAAAGGGGGTGCATGCCTAGAGAGGCGTGCACCCAAGGATGATGATGTCTGGAGTTCTATACAGATGGGACTCCTGGTTGCTTCACGGAATAAACTTAGGTAGCGCCTAAGACTCTACTTTGACCAATCTTGGTACCATCCAAGGATTTTTGAGAGGGGCTCTCATCTGATTGGATCAGGTGATGTCATCCCATCAATCAGATTTAGATCTAATTACACAAAGAGACGTGATTGGCCGAGATGATGTAGCACTGCATGGCGCAGGAGGGTCTATATAAATTATATCTACACCCAGGTTTCAAGAGTTCTTTCTTTGCCCATGCCACATAGCTCACTCTCCCTCTTCTCCAGCTACCTCTCATATTCTCTCTCTCTCCATGCAAGAGGCCTTGGGCTTTCAGTTTGTGCGATCCAAGCAAGAGAAAGGCGAAGTGAAGGAATAAGCAAATTTGGCAAAAGATGAAATCAGTCTAAAATTATTTTGAAGATATTCAGATTAGAACCGATCTAATCTGGAAGTGTTAGAAGAAGATGATCTTGAGATCTCTAAGTGGTTGATAGAGGCCAGGTGATTGCTGGTTGCATCAGAACCTCGGCAATCAGCAGGATCATCAGGATAAAGATTACACAACAAGTAAAATAATTCTGATTTAATTTATTTTTATTTTTTATTAGATCATCTAATTAAATCTAAAAATATCAAATTTAATTTAGATTTAAGAAATTTTTTTTTTGACATATTCTTTTTGATAAAATCAGATCTAGAATCTGACACGAAATAGGATTTTCCTTCAATGGTATCAGAGCTACTCATAAATCTTTAGATTTTTTTTTTAATTTAATAATTAGGTAATTTTAGATGTCACATGAGATTGATTGTTCGATTGAATAAATAGATTAAGTTGTACAGATGCTGACTAGTTGTAGAATAGAATTATTCTATGCATAGTCTTGCATGATCATAATTTAATTTGGTTAGTTATAATTTTAAAATTTATTTATTTATTATTTTTTGATATTATAAATATTATAATAAGATCTAAAAAATAGAAAATAAAGTTATTTAATTTTTGTTCATATGAGATATGATGAATGCATGTTTAGAGTAGTTGTAGAATAGTTCTACATAATTATCGAGAATATAATTTATTTTGATAAGATCAATTTAAATTTAATTTTTTAGATGATTATGAGATAATTTAGATCTGAAAACATGCATGATATGATACATGAAGACATATGCAAAACATGTTTAAAGTTAGATCAATCTTATATCTAAGATATATGATGTAGATCTAACTAGTTTTATAGTTTTCATATTTTTGATTTAGGCATTCTCCTTGACCATCCAGTCATACGAACAAAGTAGGATTTAAATGCTCTCTCATCTCATTCGATGGGGTGTTCTTATGATGAGTAGGGGTGCTGTGCATTCATCCTTAATCAGAAACTCAAAAATTTATTTTCTGCAAAATCCTAGATCTTGAAATCCTAGGATTTTATTTACATGCTTTGTTTGAGAATCCTAAACTTAATTAAGAATTAAGATTATGAAATATATTAAGTTAAAAAATTAAGAATTTTTTAATTTAAGATATATTCATAAAATTAGGTTCGGACTTGGGTAGCTCAATTTGGTCTAGTGGTTGATCAAACTGAATCAAGAGTTGGTTAGATGGGATTAAGAGGGCTTAAATTGATCAGCCTAATAGGATTAAGTCTGTGTTAAGATTGAATCACATGAGTGATCGATCAAACTAAGACCTAATTAGGCTCAGTGGTCAGAGTCTGGATTGTAGGCTAACCTAATTGGTTCTGGCTCAATAATTTGGTGTCTAAGATAAGTTTAACAGATATGATCGACTGGTGTTTAATTAAAAGCTACTCGACTCAAATGCATTCTTATCATATTAATGGCATATCCCTTCTATTGGTCTCACTTACCAGGCCATATTTGTTGACCCAGTCCTGATCTATGGTGGTTAACAATCCAAGCTAACCCATGCTGAAGGAAAATTTTGATTTCCCGGACTAGGTTCGTTCAGATCTGATCGGATCGGGAGATATATTTTAAAAAAAATTTTCCTTGATCCAAATCAGATTTGGAATGTTTTAGATCTGATTCTTATTATTCTAATAATAAAAATAAAATCTAAATAAATTAAATTAAATTTAATTTATCTTGATGTAGGGTAATCCTATTACCCGTTTAATGATCCTGTAAGCAGTGGAATATTCTAGATCTAGCCACGTAAGTGCCTGGCCTCTATCGGTATCCACTCAGGCTGGATCTGGAGATCCTCTTCTTCTCTATCATGTCTCCAAAAATTAGATCTGAATCTGATTTGGAGGATCTTCAAAACAACTTTCGAAGATCAGTAGTTGTCCTTTACAGCAACGCAGCCTTCTAGCTTTCTGTCACCTTTCTCTCACCTAGATTGCACCAACTGAGATCCCAAACTACTTTGCGCATGGAGAGGAGAGGGAGAAGATGAACTTGGCATGGACGAGGAGGAGAGAGGCAGCCTTGGGGCATGGAAATTGTTCTCTCATTATTATTTTTGAGTTGGGCGCAGGGTCTTATTTATAGACTATGCGTGATCCAACTCCTCTTCATCCCAACCAATCACAACCCTTTATGAAATCAGATCTAAATTGATTGATGGAATTAAGTCCTGATTCATCTTACGAATGGCGCTAAGACAGTCAATAGTGGTTCTTTAGGAATATTCTATCACATGCATAAGGAGATGAGTCCACCAATCGGCCCTTACACTCCTGCGGTCACGCTCTGGCTGATGCCTCTCTTGCCGAGCTTCTTGCGAGGGGGAACGGCGAAGCCCCACCACTTCCCGAATGCTGTGTGACATAGGACAGAAGTCAAGTCAATGGTCAACATTGAAATCCCAAGATCAACTTTGACCAAAGTCAAAGGACAGAAATGGTAGATGACAAATGAATATTGTCTTACAAAATAAGACAATCCTTTCTTGATCTGACAGGCTCTAGTCAGACCATGTGAAGGCCTTTGATCGAGTACAAACTCCTTTGGCTTAGTTAGGACAATAATTTAATGATAAAAAAAAAATTAGGTTCAATCGATGCTAGAACCGATTTTCTTTGAACCTAATGAATCTCATTCAGATCATTGAACTGAATCAGTTCAATTGATATCACCAGATTACAAACCTTGATTTGTGATCCAATTAGATTCAGTTATATTATGGGATATTGTCATGTCTTTATCATCAACATATCAAAACTCTTTCGATGGATCAAACTTTTTTGATTCGAAACTAGAATGATCGAATACTAAATCATTCTAATTGCTCCAAAATCCATCAGTGACACCTAGCAGTATATGGTGGCAACCCACAGAGCTGAATGGAACTCTTGTGTGCAGCTACCTTGTGATTAAGTTCTTTCTATTCTTGAGCCCCGATCAGATAGAGGTTAAGGAAACTCGATCAAACCCTAGTTTCTGTCAGTATGATGTAACATCATTTTCAAGTCTAATGTGAAAACTAAAATAAAAGTCTTTCTATATTCCATCTGCTCATGGCTTTCGGACTTGATTACTGAGATACATCATAGGAGCTGCTCCTCTACCACAGGTAGATAGATTCCATCTTGATGCAATCTCATTCACAATGAACATGCTATAGCCCAACATACAGCCTCAGGGATTCCAATGGCTAGGAGATCGAGTTGTGTGGTAGTCCAAACTAGAACACCCTCAAGGTAAACCGAGTGACACCTCAGATCAAGAACCAAAACACCACTATATAAGCATCGCCAGTCATTATGTGACGAGAAGGTAGACTTTTTAATGACTACTCGAGGTGATCCATGCTCAGTGCCTTGTTCTCTAACGAGTACTGTACTCTTGCTTCGATGTCTCCA